>OY735230.1:14373571-14393571 GCA_963457665.1 Thysanoteuthis rhombus | reverse complement strand
TTACCTGTATGGTCCGAACCATAAGTTCATGATTTAAAAAAAAAAATGGGTCTTAGTAGTCTCTCAATAGAAACCATCATGTTATCAGTGTCTTTAAGCAGCATTCTTTATTGGGGGTGATCAATCAAAAAAACTGGAAAAAGAGTTGATCAATGAACTTTTCTATGTTACTCCTTGCATTTTGTTGGGCATTGATCACTAAAAAGAGTCCAAATTATTAAAAAAAAATAAACGTGAATGCAGAGGGATCAATTTAGGACAAATTTACTTTGTGAATTGAATCCCTTACTAAAAAACTTATTCAAGGGGGGATCTTTAAAAAACCAAAAACAAAACCTTTTTTTTTACTCATCAAGGGGAGTGTGTGTGCAAAATTTCAAGTATCTACTATGAATGGTTTGTGATGGGCAAAGTCTAGATACTTAGAAACATTGATATATAGATAAGAAGTACATAAATACGTATAAATGTCACTACACACGAATAACCTATACCCAGTAACAGTGTTTAAACTGGTCTGTTGTGGGTAATTCTTTGATAGTGTTTTAGGTACACAATATTAGTGTTCCTTCTGAGTACCACTATGCATTTCCATGAAACAGATGTCATGTACAACGATCACGCAGACAACAAAGACCCAATGATCAGAATAGAAAATGCAGAGCTGCAAGAAAGTAGACCACTACATCTACGTAGGACAATGAATCTCCATGAAATTTACAAAAGAAGAAGAAAACAAAGAATCGCAACTAAGTAGGCAAACTTTTGGTAGAGCTTGTTTCTTCAAGAACAGAAAATCCCATTAATCCTAGAAAGAAGGGTATACAACCAATGCATCCTCCTGATAAACACATATGGAGCTGAAACATGGAACCGAACCAAAAGATTGACCCTCAAGCTAAGACCAATGCAATGTGGAAAAGAGAGAATCATCCTCAAGCTGAGAACCATCTGAGGTGGAAAAGAGAGAATCACGTTCAAGCTGAGAACCATTTGAGGTGGAAAAGAGAGAAGCATGTTCAACATCACATGGAGACACCACAAAACAGCAAAGGACAAAAGAGAAAAAACAGGAATAAAAGATATCATAGAAACCAATAGAAAATTTAAATGGCAATGGACTGGTCATGTTGTAAGAATTGCTAACAACTGTTCGACATCACAACTCACATTGTGGATCCTTGAAGATCACGTATAAAACTATGAAATATAAGATAGCGTGATTAACTCGACAAGTAATTGGCTCAGTGATGCTCATGATACAGAGGTTTGGCGAATCTTGGGGAAGGTTTATGTCCAACAACTGATGTTAAAAGGCTATATGTTGATGATGATGAAAAGGTTCTCCAGGGATCCAACTCTTGAGCTGGTCAACGGAAAAGCATAGAGAAGTCAGGTTGAGGTCAGCAATCCTGAGAGATTGTCCTTGGGCCTTGTTATAATTTTTGAATTTTCATGTTTGTACAATGTTTCACAAACAAAAAAGATAAAATTTAGCCCTTTGAATCCCTTTGTTTTGAGTTCAGGATAACCTATCTCATCTTTTTCGGTCCAAATCAACCCCATCTTCCAATTCACCTCCAAGAATATGATTGTTTGGCTGAAATACAGACCATAAAAGCCACAAACTAATTCTACCCCCAATGACCTCAGAGGTCGAATCTGACCCTATCTGCCCTACCATTTGTGAGGTCAAAAATTATTTTGTACCAAGATGAGGAGAGCATTTCAAATAAATCAGTTTATGGTAATGATATTACCTTATTTTACATGTAAAAGTTGCTGATCCAATGAAATTTTAAAAAGATCCGGCAAGTTTATTCTTTCAGTTTGACCTCTGATTCTTCTGCCATGCAAATTTGCTGCACAATAAACTGGTGCGTCTTGAGAATAGATTCCCGAGGGAAAATATTGTGGCTTTATTGTTCAAAGGATTGTTCTACATGCAGGGAATCAATAATTGTAGAACAACTCTATGGCTTCAATTCCTAGCCTTGGAATCAATAAGATTTTGCCAATATCAGGTGTTGAATGAGAGAGTTTTAAGTCTCTAGAAGAATAATCAGAGCACTTAATCATATTTATTAGTATAATTACACATATGCAAACACACTATTCTACATATTATTTATTTCGCACTGCTTCCTACTGTGTTTGAAATACCAATGCCATTTCAACACAAATTGGTGAATCTTAATGCTACGTATTCTGCTTACATACTATTTTAAAGATTTTAGTGGAAGGTTCTATTAACTATATGACAATAATGCTAAACCATACCCTTACTTTCACCTTTCATACAGTTCCAAAGTATTTGGATACTTCCCTCGTGAAGGGCGTGAAATTTTTTTCATTGTAATTTTTTTAGCTTTCATTGGAGGTTTTAGGAGATGGGTATGACTCTGTGGTGCAATCACGCCTGCAGTTCCTTCAGGTTATGCAGGCTCTACTTACTTATTGATTGCATTGAAAAATCTCTCTTGTACTGTCCAATCAACTATGCAGATTTTTGTGTTCACTCAGTCACTGATTGAAGAGGCCTAGCAAAATCTTGCTGAAGGAAAGAAATATTCTTCGGAATCATTTCCATTTAATTAAAAAATTGAATTAAGAGAATTTGGAAAGAAACGTGCCAAGATCATCCTTCCAATTTCTCAGATCTCACTGAAAAGTTTTGAAAAATGGAGAGAAAAAAATGTTAGAAACTGTCAGCAAAAATTGTCACTAAAACTTTCTTCAGTTTTCAGGTTGGTCTGGCTGGCTTTGTACATATACTAACAGGTGTTATCGATAGAGCTAGCAAGCTGAAAATGTAGATATTTACTTGTTATTTTAGGTATCTTGAAAAAACGTTTTTTTTGTTTTTGTTTCTTAAAATAAATAGGTTTTTGGTGTGTGGGGTATTTCACTATGTAAATTAATGCTAAATTGGTCCTTTTGTTTGTGTCTTGCAACATTCATGCTTGTTTTTTGAGAATTCAGGCTCTTTAGTGATCATTGCCCAACAAAACACAAACTCATTCCTTTTTCAAATTTTCAATTGATCACACGTAACACAGCATGATATCAAAAAATTGGTCACCTGACAGTTTTTTTATTTAGTGATTGATTCTCTTCTGATTCGATTCGAGGTATTTTTCTATTCATATTATAGATTTCTTCTTAGGTAATTTTTTTCATTTTAATCTAAAAATTCATTTTATATGCGAATATGTCAGGAAGTATTCAAGAGTGATGAATAAAAAGCTTTCAGGGAAATGGCATAGGCTACCATTAATATTGCATGTTAAATTCCAGTATCAGGATTCAAACACCTTTTTTAATCAATCATCAACTGAACACTTTCTATAATGAAATCTCAGATTACACATGGCTTCCTTTTCCTAAGTGTCCTGCATGCCAGCCCAGATCTTCTGTTTAAAAAAAACATACAAAACCATGTGTAATTATGATGAATTTCTTGATGTTCACAGGTGTGATAGGTGGCCAGATTGAAACATTTTCATTAAGTGGCCATTTCATTTGGTTGTTGGAATTTTTTTTTGAAAACTTGCATTGGAAACCAGAGAAGGTGAAACCAATGTAGTCGATGAAACAGAAGTCGGTGAAA
The DNA here is from genome assembly GCA_963457665.1 of Thysanoteuthis rhombus. NCBI lineage: Eukaryota > Metazoa > Mollusca > Cephalopoda > Oegopsida > Thysanoteuthidae > Thysanoteuthis > Thysanoteuthis major. The sequence continues at coordinate 14,389,961 of OY735230.1, read as the reverse complement.
AAGAGGTGAGACCCAAACAGTACACCCTGGAGAATGACTTGAGAACAATAACACAGCAATATGAAAATTGGAAAGTGTACAGTTTTAGAGTAGTGGTCATGAATTCAGTAAAAGCAAGAATTATGGCTTCCCTACTATTGAATCTTTTATTACCGATATGAAATTCAAAATGCTTGAGAAGATGATGATCTGTAGGAGAAATATCTGGTGAATATGAAGGATGCTGTAATACTTGATATCCCAATAATCTAAGGTTGGACACAGTCAGCTAAAAGATGTAGGGTCTGTCACTATCAAGGAGCATTTTATTCAATCTATGTGGGACCCCCATGTTGCGAGAATGGCAGACAACCAATGGACATCACGATTCACGGCATGGATCCTCCAAGATCACATATGCAATTGAGGCTAGCAGAATATTAGATGGAGAGATGAGCTAGACAAATTCAAGAAGTACTGGCTCCGCGACGCCCATGATAGAGAAGTGTGGCAAATCCTGGGGAAGGTCTATGTCCAACAACGGATGTTAAAAGACTGATGATGATGATGATGATGATGATGATGATGATGTGGGACCTATTTTTCAAACTTCTTGACCTTTCATATTGCCGTGATATAGTCCTAAAGTTTCTAGAAAATGCTTCAAGTGTTGTTCAGGGATTGTTGGCTACTGCTGTCAATGATTTTTCATTATCAAGAACAGGTTTGGGCCTGCCTCAAGGTTTATTATTGGTATCCATATTTCAAGACCTAAATCTATTGAACCAATGCCGAACAGTTTGAACCGTCGAAGTGTTCACTCCAAATGCATTGTTGACATTATCAGTAGCTTGAGCAGCATCATGTCTTAATTTCTTGAGTAGATACCATTGTTGTTAAGGGCTCAAAAATCTTGGATTATAATGAATTACATCTCTGCCAAAAAGTGCAATTACATTATTTTAGCATTATTCTCTATGATGTAAAAAAAAAAAAGAAGCATTTCATGCGTAACAACCTTCTCTCAGATGCTTAATAGCTATCCACCCCTGATTAGGAATTTTGGGGAAAAATCCCCATCCCTCCCATTTTATAAGGACATCCCCACCCCATTAATTGATTTTTTTGAGAGTCATTCTGTACTCTCTATACCCTGATAGTTGGGGGGGGGGTGCAACAACACATTTGTCAAAATTTACCCATGAAAAGACAACTAATAGATAATGTGGGAGGTTGATTAATCATGTCCATTAATTTCAGTGATTTCAAAATGTATCATACCACTAAAAGACTTTTCAGTTCAATTTCACTTGAAAAAAAACAAAAGCAGTTTCTTGTTCCTGTCCATACTGTCTGTTTTTACTCCTCGTGCGCCTACCTCATTCTTACTATAAATCTTTCTCAAATGCCTTTTGTGTCGTGGCCATAGTTTAATCAAATCGTAAGTGATTTCGCCCCTCCCCCAACAATTAAGCACCTACAAGTAACATTAATGAATATCTGTTAGATGTACATTCGCCTTCTTTGAATGAGGTGTAAGGTGGTTAAGCAGTTGATGGCATAGAGTTCAAACTCCGTCTCAGACTATTGGTGTTCACTTTGTACTAATGCCCTCGGGAAAGGCATGTATTCATCACCTACCCCTTCAAACATATGATGGGTCAGTGATCAATGATTAAATTACTTCTATGGCCTTTTGTTAGGCACTGACCTCTGAATTTTCAATAACAGGCGTGAATGCTGCTGGACACAAAATAAGGGATGAAAATAGCATAAAAATACGTTGAAAATTGAATCTGCAATAAAAACCATTTTGGGGGGAAATTTTTGAAAAACAAAAAAAATGTTTCTTTTGAGACATGATAAGGAGTAAACGTTTGAATTTTCTGCCCTCTGTCTCTGTTGGCATGGCCTGCACACTCAATGCGTATATAGACAATACTAAAGAAACCTATATGGCCAGTTTTTGGGGGGAGGGGGGGCAGATTTGGTTGACAGTGTCTAAGATTTTGAAAAATAAGTGATCAATGCATTTGAGTTACTTCTCTTCCCTTTTATTGGGCAGTGATCACTAAAAAAGTGCAAATTTTTTTTAAAAAGTGTGAACAATGCCAGACACAAAATAAGTGACCAATTTAGCATAAACTTACATTGCAAATTGAACCCCCCTCCAAAGACTATTTATGGGAGGTGATTTAAAAAAAACAAGAAAAAAAACGTTTTTCTTGCCGTAATAAAAAGTAAATGTTTCAATTTCTAACTGTCCAGCTCCACTTGTGATACATACATACATACATAACCAGTCAGACTTGCTTTAAAACTGAAGAAACCTATGTTGACAGTTTTGGTTGACAGGTATAATACTCCAGAAATCAAAAGAGAGCTTCTCTTCATAGATTAATATCAAACCAACTTTTTTTATATAAATCTGTCCAGAATCAATATATTTCTTACAGAATACTTACTTGAACTGTACTTATCCTGTCTTTTGAATAACCTACTAACTGACTCCTCATCTATCTTGATAAATATCTATTCAATGAACCTTCGGCTATTCATAAATATTCATTAATGAAACATTTGAATTTTCATCCAAATTTCCAGTCAACAAATGCTAAATAGATTTTTTAGAAACTGTCTCCAAGGCTTTCTTCAGTGTTCAAGCTGGTTTGGCTGGCTATGTATGTATGTATGGCATTTACAGGCCATACCAATGGAGTTACTCTTATCCCTTGATAGGTGTTTTAGTGGCGGGTTCGATTTGCAATGTAAATATATGTAAATTAGGTCCCTTAGTTTGTGTCCGGCAGCATGAACACTTATCAAGATTTGGACACTCTACTCAACAAAAGACTAGAGGAGTTACTTATTCATTGATCACAACTTTTTAAAATTATCTAATTAATCACCCCTAATAAGACACACAGCCAGGAAAACTTTGGTCAACTGTAGCCATCAAAGATGGTAAAGGGTTCTAGCCTTGTTTACATGTGCATGTGTTTTTATGTTCCACTGTTCCTGGCTATACCGTTTTATCTAGTTTTGAAAATTGGCAGTAGTACTCCATTGGACTCCTTCTAAAAATGTTTCATGTTCAATTCTCAGAAAAAAGCTTTTTTGACATTTTTGGCCTTATTTTTACATGTGTTTTAATAACATCTAGATTCTTCAGATTCTGATGCTTCTAGATGTTTTTTTTACTCTATTTTAGATGTTTCCCAATAGAAATAACATCTAGATTCTTCAGAATCTAGATTTTTCTTCATTCTGGTATTTTCTACTGGAATATATCTAAAACACTGCTGTCATAAACAGAATTCATTCTAACCATTTTTATTTTGTAAAAATACAATTTCAATTTGTACTTTGATGGAATTTATTTTACATCACTTCAAGATTTGAAATTTCTTTTGTTCAATTGTTGACTGTGACGGCAAGTCTTGTATGCTTTTGCACTGGCAACAAAGAAACATCTTATTGCTTTTCTAATATGTCTGGAAATGTTGAGTTGTTGCATGTTTGGTTAATCAGCCATTTTGTCAGGAAGAGACAGTTGCGGATTAAGTGATATGAATCTGTTAGAAGACCGCCAACCAAAACTGTCAACATAAATTTCTTCATTTTTCAAGTTAGTCTGACTGACTATGTATGTGTTGCATGTACAAGCCGCGCAAATGGAGCTAGAGGGCTGAAAAAATTAAATATTCACTCATTAATGTTAAAAAAACCCCCCATTTTTTTGTTTTTGGAAAATTTGTATCTAGATAAGCTTTTTCATGGGGAGTTCAATTCATAATGTAATTCTATGATGAATCGGTCCCTTATTTTGTGTCTGGCAGCATTCAAGCTGTTTTTGTTTTTTTTTCAAATTCTGACTTTTTTGTGATCACTGCCTAACAAAAGGCAAGAGAAGTAACTTATTCATTGATCACCCTCTTTCCTATTTTTAATTGATCACCCTTAATGCGACATGCTGCTTAAAGAAGTTGGTCACATGACAGTTTCTGTTGAGTGACTAATTGTTATGATAACTGATTGAATTGGGAGTGGATAAAGCAAGCTCTATATTCCTTGTGTTAGGCTCAGCTACTGGCTTTTATCTTTAATACGAAAATCTTTCACTTGTATGGATGCCTGGAGAAATCACTTTTTTCTTTTTTTTTTTGTGGAATGAATCTGCAATAATGAAATCCAAAGCCGGCTGGCATCAATAACTTCTACGGCTTTTAGATTTCATTTATTACAAGCTTAACAGGATAAAGCTTCCCAAAGAATTTCAGCTTACTGATAGCAGTCTTGAAGTTAATGGAAAGGCAACACAGTATCTCTCAAAAATATGTGCACACTATTTAACTCCTAATTTACAAAAAAAAAATTTTGGATGTGAATATCAAGGGAAATAACTGCTGATCAAATTTACCTCTCTTCCATCTTCAGATAAATTTTTCAATTTGAAAAGAAATAGTTATCACTGACTTTAAAGAAATTCCATCCACAGAAGTGTTTGTTACTTTTTATTCCATACATAGAAGTGTTACACTGTCAAATGGTTTTAGGACAGTAATCAACCAAGGGATTTTTATTTCCAATGCTCCCTTACCCTTGCTGTGAAAAAATGATGGTAATGTATACATATAAAGATCATAATCACCAAATTTGTTTGTTTGTATATTTGTCTGTCTGATCATGTCATGGTGAAGACATAAGTTTTCCTCCCTTAAAAGCTGATTAAAGAGAGGAAGACATGTGGCCAGCTGCTAATGTGTGACTGACTGCTGTAGCTAAGATGCAGACACAGTTTGCTGATCTGTTGGTGAGTTTGGTAGGAAAATATGTTTTATTCTCTTCCTCTCTTTAAAACTGATTAAAGAGAGAGAGAGGTAAGACATGTGACAGAAAATGATGTTTGAGAATAGGAATATTCTGAAATATTGATCTATCTATACATGGAATTGAAAAATACCCTCATTTTTCAAGTGCACTACGCTAGTATTCTGGAGAATCTAGATGTTATTAGTAAACCTGTCAGAATAAAACAGAATGAACCTGTTAACCAAAAAGTCAAAAATTGAAAAAAACCCAAAAAGAACCTTTTTAGAAAGTGGAGCACTGATGCCACTTTCCAAATCTATCGACAAAACGGGATGGCCAGGAGTGCAGAGACACACAAACATGTAAAAAAGGATAGAAACCTTCACCACCTTTGGTGGCTATGGTTTCTTGATGATAAAAAATTTGGATTGGTCCAATATGTAGACATTGCACTGCCTCACTTTTTTTCAGTCTATTGGTTCTAATAGAAGTGTAATACCTGCACCTTAACATTGCCCAAGGTGTAGAGACTGCTCGTAGACATCCAATGGGCCAGAAATTGGTTGATGGTGTGTGTCAGTCCGAATGTGTAATGTAGTAGCCGATGACAGATACTGAGGCTCGGCATTGCTAAATGCACTGAGGCCTATGGACTTGTCCTAGGTCCTCACATCATTACTCTGCCCATTCACAGGGAAGCAACTCACCTCTGAGTGGTGCTATCCCATTGCACTTAAAGGGAGGGGTCAGGCTTGTCTGGACGCTTTTGCAACTTTGGTTGCGGGGACAGGAGTATTTTGGGGCGTGCTCCATCTTCCTTCATTAAAATGACCTTGTATCACATCTCACTCTTATGGGAGTGTGAGTAAATTGGATACGTAGACATTGGCGAAATGCCTATTGTCACTTTTATTTTATTTTAAGTTATTTTTTATAAATATTGAAAAGTGTAACTGACAAAAAGTATAAATGTATTGATACACATATGCTAGTTTCTCTCTCAATTGACAAATGACATCCTATTCACCATTGAATAATTATGAATCATTTATTCATCAAATTCAATGTTATAGAAAATTCTATTTCTTCTACATTGTATCACCAGTGACGTCCGGTGATGTAGAAAAGTATTACAGGCAAAAGATAAGTACAGAAATACATGAAGCATATCATTATAGTAGATTTTTAATCCAGCCGTTTATTGTGAATTGAAACAAAGATTAATTTGACATTTAGTTTATATAACTTTAGTGAAGAATTTCAGAAGATCTACCCTGAATACAAATAGCAGTTCCTTGAATAGTGTGGTTTTTAATGTAGTACTGTTGAAGTACTAATTAGTGTTAATAAGTATAGGCTGGGAGAAAAAAACATGTTAGATCATAACGAGATCCTTATTAGTGCAATTTTGAAAAGAACTGAACATTTTGGAATTAATCAATTGCACTATTCAAGGTGTACCTGTATTTATTTATGTTATATCTATGTATAAATAAAGTTGTTTTTATAACTTTTAAAGTAAACTCACAACAATCAAAGTCAAAAACACAGAGCTGGAGAAAGTAGACCACTACATTTACTTAGGACAACGAATCTTTGTGAAACCTACAAAAGAAGAGGAAATCGAGGGAAGAATCATTCCAGGATGACAAGCCTTTGGCAGAGCATGCTCAACCTTCGAGAACAAGAAAATCCAATTAGTCCTAAAAAGAAGAGTTTACGACCAATGCATCCTCCAGATAGTCACGATAGTCATGGAGCTAAAACATAGAACCTAACCAAGAGACTGACCTTCGAACTGGTAACCATGCATTGTGCACATGAAAGAATCATGTTCAACATCAAATGGAGAGATGTAAAGACAGCACAATATATAAGCGAAAAAATAGGAGTCCGATACATCAGAGAATCCATTAAAAAAACTCAAATGGTAATGGGCTGGTCAAGTTCAGAAAGTATTGGCTCCGTGATGCCCATAATAGAGAGGCCTAGCAAATCCTTGGGAAGGTCTATGTCTAATGATGGACCATTAGAGACTGATGATGATGATGATGACTTCTACCTGAGACAATGGATCTCCATGAAATCCTTTGAAGAGGGAAATTTTGGGAAGAATCACTCTAGGTTGCTAAGCTCTTAGTAGAGCCAACTCAATCTTCAAAAATTAGGAAATCATAATAGTTCTAAAAAGAAAGTCTCTAGAACTTACGTTCCATCCTGGTTGTCTCCAATGGAGCGGAGACATGGAAGCTAACCAAAAGATTGGCCCTCAAAGTGAGAACAATGCAACATACACAGGAGAGGATTATTCTCATCATCACATGGAGAGATCATGGCACATTATTTTAGAAACCAAAAAGGGGTCAGAGACATCATAGAAACCATAAGAAAACTCAATTAGCTATGGGCTGGTCACGTAGCAAAAATGTTAGACTATCACTGGACCTCTTAACTTACAAATAAGCAAAACTGTAACTAGCTTAATATATGTTCAGAAACTGTTGTCTGACAAATTTTTGGGAAAATTTATGTCAAACGATGAACACTGAAAGGCTGATGATGAGAAATTAGAATCTTTGAAAAACATGCTTGTGGGTGATCAATGATTGGTTAATGAACTACAAGATTGATTGATATTATGATTTTCCTTACATCATCTTCAGAATATTAATATCCAACCGTATGTTTTGTTTGTGAATAGAATAGGATCAGGCCTGTTGGTCACTCAATAGAAACCGTCACGGACAAACGTCTTTTGGCAGCATGTTAGTATCTGTAACTCTTCTTTGAACGACAATAACATTTACCAGGTGAAAATAGTTTTATTAAATTTATTGTGCTTCTGTCAATCCCCAAAAGTAATTCTTTGTCATTTGTTTTTTCCTTCAACATCACGTACAATGACCTGATCCATTTTTTGTTCTCTCAGACTTAATTCTCTCTTGCCATTTCCCAGCTTTTAGGGGCCTTTTTATCACATTCTAGAAAATCAAGTTACCTTCTGTTATTGTTGCTTAAATTGAATACAGAGACAATTGTAGGAGCCAGTTATGTAAATATATTCTTACTTATCTTTCATTCCAAAGGTGGTATAATCAGGTCCATCACTGTTGGGGAGGGGGTGTCTAGCCCCTCCTAGAAATCACTCCTCCCTTCTGGTGAATGTGATATGAATTAATTCTAGTGTGCCAATTTTCACATCACGAACAACCTTTATGATATATCTCCAACATTTTGAAACTGCTTTATCGTACACCTTTTGGAACATTTTTTTGTGTTTTTTAACCATTTTCAGTATCTTTTCGGTGTGTTTTAACCATTTTCATTATCTTTTCGGTGTGTTTTTGGTGATTTTCAGTGTCTTTTTGATAATCAGTTGACATGCTGCCTATTGAGGCATACATCTGCTCCCTCCCACCCACTCCCAATTTTGGCCAAACTGCATAAAATTTAGGGAAGAACAGTGTGAAATTCCAGGCTCATCAAGCCTTTTGTCCCCTTTAATCAAGGCGTTCCCTTACGCTTATGGCCATGTAAGTCAACACATCTCTTAGCATGCTGTCATACAATAAAGTTTGCAAACCATTATTTTAATGTCTTGTAGGAGAAGCATTGCACTAAATTTATGGTGTTACAGACAATAAATGAACATACAACTATGTGTGGCACATTATCATAGTAGAGCGTATATAAGCAGAAGTTCATCACTTAACTTTTCAGGTGGCTTGCCTCATGGCTGAGATGGTTGCTTATTTCCCACTTGAGATTGTATTCAAGCTTGGGTGAAAAGTCAGGATTTCAAATGCTGATTTTCAAGGCTGGCAGGTCCTTCCAACTTTAAGAAGTGGCAAAACTTAATCTTCCTGTTTATGGTTTTGCGAAGGATTATTAACATTCAAAAAGTTTTTACTGACAATTAAGCTCCTTCTTGTTGTCTATGTTTTTAACTCAACGTTTTGGCTGATTCATTCTTCAGTCTCCTTCAGGTGTACTATTCGAATGTAATGGTAGTGAACGGAAAATTCATAATGGTTATGGAAACCCAGGCCTAACATGGAAAGAAAAAGAAATTGATATTACCCTAATCTTATGTTGTAATGTGGCTACCATTGGAACGTTCTATTTACCACCATCACATTCGGATAGTATACCTGAAGAAGGTTGTAGAATGGATCAGCCAAAAACATGGTGTTAACAACACAAACAACAAGGAGTTCAATTGTCTGGAAAAATTCTTTCAAAGATTTTCCTTGTACATGTACCTTTCAATCTGGTCTTACACAAGAGAAAGCTGAGCTTACTGAATATTTATAAAACCATCTGTTCAGAAGACATGTTAGCCCACACACACACACATATATATATTGTGAGTGAGCAAGTTTGTTTGTTTTCATGTGGCAGCCCACTCCTCAATTTATTTGAAAAATAGCATTTAGTTTCAAGCTAGATGGAAAAATATTGATTATTTAAGAATATTCGGTGTACATATATAATTTACAATGAATTTAATTGTATATTTATACATAAGTGATGATGAGTTTAGTTACATATATTTTTGTGTTTGTATTAAATTGATGATAAGGAAGATGATTGTATCTAAATTCAATCTATTATACTAATACATTCTGCTTTTGGCTTTGTAGTAGTGATTTTAAATGAAACAAGTATTTCAATGTTTGTTTCGATGAACATTAATTTAACAATGTTTGTTGAAATGATCGTTTCAATGTTTGTTATAATAAAAATTACTTCTTTGACGAATACAAATATCTAGATACAACTATTTTCCTTATTGTCAACTCACTATATATCTGACAATATGTATTATCTCATACTCATCTCTCTCTCTCTCTCTCTCTCTCTCTCTCTCTCTCTCTCTATATATATATATATATATATATATAGTTCATGGTAATTTTCAATTTGTAAAAAGAAAGAAATAGAAAACAGATTTTATTCGTAATAGAAGTGCTCACTATGCTCAATATATAACACAGTAAATAGATCTATTAATATATATTTTTAAAAAAGAATCACAAGGATATATACCTGGTGAAAATTAACTTTTAATGCCTAATGCACGCGTCAGCAAGTGACAACATGTTTTGCTTTTAGAACAAATCATAATACTGATTGCTGATGAGTGTGTAAGGCACAAAATGTTGACATTCACCGGTATATGTTCTTGTTATTCTTATATGCGTATGTGTATGTGTGTGTGTGTGTATGTATGTATGTATGTATGCATAAGGAGATTTTCTGAAAATGACAGATGAGGATTGTTTTGTCAATTTTTAGAGGGTTTTTTATTTTTACACTGATGTTGAGATCAAGTGTGTATAAAAATTGTCCATAATCTCAAGTTCTATCGCTTTCAACACTGAATCATCAAGAATGTAAAAAATAGATGTTGTAATTTCATAATTTGAAATTCAAAAAAAATGTCATATTATTTGTTTTGCATTGCGGGCATACATCATGAACACATGTTTTATCAAAAAAAATTGTCTATTTTATGTCACGCGACAAAATAAACCTGCGAGAAAATGAGTAAGAAAGAACACAAAACAATCTTTTCTTTTTTCACATTTCGATTTATGAGTCTTATTGTATTTTCATTATTGATTTTCATTTGAATCCGGCTTTTGTTTATTTTGTCATTCTTAACTTCTGTGGTTTCCTTTACAAAACATTTTTTTCTGAGTCTTTCAACAGAAACATAATTTTCTCCATTCCAGCAATTATCTGGAAATTACTCATCTTCTTTCCTCAATGTTTATGAATACCTGAAGCTGTGTGTTGTGTCAGTATCTATACAGAGTAATTTGAGAGGTTGACACAAGGTATTGTTGAATAAAATTCTTGTATTCATTTTGGGTAAAAAAACAATTGATGCACCAGCAACAGTAGTTATATTTTCAGCAGCCAGCGAACGAACACATGTACACATGCAGAGCAGAAAAGCCTATTTTACGTTACCCCTTTCTTCTGTTTCTGTTCGTTGTGACAGATAGACTGACAGCTCAAAAATTATGTCGAGGATCATTTTTTTATTATTATTTTTCGTTTTAAATCTGGTTTATTGTTATTTTTTCATTTCTATCTTCTGGGGTTCCTTTTTACAAAGACAATTTCTTCTGAATCTTCCAACAGAAAACATCATTTGGTCTGTGATTATCCGGGAAATTACTTCTCTTCTTCCCTGCAGTTTGTAAATAAATTGGAAGGAAGAAAAACTGTTTTCTTTCTTACACTTTTGTGAGATTTTGTATCTTACTATATTTTTCTCCAAAATACATCTCATCAGATTTGTCCAAATTTAGCAAAACAAGATGGCTTTTTGCTGTATTTTCTCTTTCTATTGTTTTCTTGCAGCATTTTTCTCAAATGTATTTTATAAATAATATTGGATAAGGCTTTTAAGCTCTATGGCGCCGTTGTTGACAAATGTAAAGTAATCATATAAAGCCAAATTGGATGATTTATTTATTTCTAGCATGAAGCAAAATAAATGTCTTTCTTTTTTTTTTAAATTTTAGATTCAACAAAACTTTTAGAATTTGGGGTGCGTAGTTGTAGTGTAATGCAGTGGTTTTTAAACTTTTTCGAGACTTGCACCTCTTTGAGATTTCAAAATCTCTTTCGTACCCGCAAAAGGATAAAAAAATTGGTTTTAAGAAAGTAAAAATTGGCAAAGTTGATATTTTAAAGTTTAAAGATCAAACTTAGATATATATATATATATATATATATATATATAATATATTGTTCAAAAAGTTCATTCCATGAGTCTTCAGGAGGTTTAAACTTGAAATGATGAGATACTCTTCTTCATTTATTTAAGATGTCATTAATTGCAACAATCAAAACAGAAATATTGTTGTTAAGCATAATAACAATCAAAACAGAATTTCCTAAAATTGCTGTTACATCATCTACCAATAATTTGATTTAATGTTGTACTATGAGAGAATCTTGTTGAAAAAACCCCTGATTCTGTTCCGCTTGCTTTCACTCTCAATTCTATTCGGAAATGATTAAAGATGCACATCACATCATAAAAACGTCAGTATTTATGGTCACAAAATGTATCAATTTCAGTAAAGATTTTTATTGCTAATCGAGCACCCCCATCATAACAATAACTGCTGATCCAAGCAACTTCAAGCATGACACTGCAATGTCTGGTGCACGGACCAACATGTCTGGTGAATATCAGCTTCATACAATGGCCAGTTGTTGAGTTATCTCGATGCATACACACAGTGATTTCTCAAATTATAATTAGATGTCAAAATCAAAAATCAGCATCAAGATATTACTAATAAAACTTTGGCGACCCCGATATTTTTAGTCAAGAATTAGACACAAAACCCTTCTTTTAGCTAGGTATCTAAAACGTCACTTCCTCCGACGATCCTCTATAAAAGCCCTGAACACACATGGCCAAAGGAATGCCTCTTTGCCCCACTCTTCAAACTGTTCTACTCATACCTTTTTGGACCTGGCATTTTGAGCCGGTTATCTTCCTTTACCCCTATCTAAACTCATGGTCAGTGCAGTCTCTGTTCATTGACTGTGATTATGTATATATATATACATATATATATATATTCTTGTCACTTATCTTCTTCAATGTGATTATTAGCAAGAACTTCATATCTATCAAATGCTAACACTGCATCTACTATTTTTGGCCACCACGGAAATGCTGCGTACATTATTTTCTCCCCTCTTGCTCCTTCTTGCATTTATCCTAATTAACCACCTTTTCCTAATCTAGCTTGGTCAACTAAACTCTCATAATAACAGGCATGACTTATTAGGCTCCATTCAATAGGTAGACGAAATGACATTAGACCCTTTATGCCACGTGTCCCTTGAATTCTTATTCTTCTCTATATTTTGTTTTTACTCATAGGAATAACTAAACCCAACAGACCTCTTCTCTTCTCAACTCTTCTTATCACAATCAAATGTATCAATATTTCCATTCCATGTATTTCATTTACATTCTTCATGTGTGCATTAAATGTATCTCTCATTTTTCACATCTAAATATTTGTATGTGTCTTCTTGTCCCATTTTCTAATATCTGCGTCCACTTTTGTGCTTGGCGCGGATGTTTTCTATACCTCGCTCTGCCTTCATCAACTTTTCCATTGACGCCCACGAGGGCCCACTGATACAGCGAGTGCCCATTCTTGAACAAGAACAACTAGAATCATCTAGAAACATGATTTTCCACAAACAATACACATTCCGACCTGGATTTATTCTACAAAACATTGAATGCGCTGGCTGCTGTTGCCTTTTCTCTATTAACTTTCAAAATGTGTGGCAATAAAACAAAATAAAAGTTTGTTTGCCTTATACACCACTTGAACCTCAGATTAAGAATTACTGGTGTAATGGTTAGCAATCTGGTGTTGTAGATCTTTCCTACTCAGAGGTGAGTATGGTCTTCACTGGGTGCTCAATACGTTTGGCCTTGTGCTAAAACTTAGCTAAGCTTAGAAAATAAAAAAAACAGCTCTGTTTAGTTGCTCAATAGAAACTATCACATAACTAATGGCTTTTGGCAACTTGCCATGTTAGTGGTGATCAATTAAAAATTAGAAAAAGGTGTGTTCAATGGATACGTTATTTCTCTCACCTTTTGTTGTGTGGTGATTACCAAGATGTCTGAATTTTCAAAATAAACAAGTGTAAATGCTACTAAGGGACTAACTTATTTTGAACTTACATTGTAAATTTAACCTATTCAAGGGTGAATTTGTAAGAATAGAAAAAAAAGAAGTTTTTTTCTAGATATATTAAGAGCCTATCAGTGAAGAGTTTACTCTCCGAAACTGGGTGAGGATTGTTGTTGTTTTTGTTGTTACGGTAGAAAAACGAAGTCTGCTCTAGCCTCTGACTTGAACTGGAGTTTGGTGACCATTGTTTTTATTCATATACTTATACATTTATATACTTTGCATATTGATGGTTTCATGCCTTGTAAACTAACCAATTGAGAAATTTGGATAAGCAATTGTTTTCCATTTATTTGGTGAATGGTCAGAACTTGCATGAATCCATCAGCAGACTTGCTTATTCTGCTTTAAAAAGAATATACATCTTTAACTCAAAGTCAGTATAAATGGTACCATGACAAGGTGCTCCTGTCTCTTGCTGGTACACCAGAGCATGAAAGATGCAAGAAGAGACCATCACCGTCAGGGAGGGAGCCAGGCCTTTCTTAACCAGAAGACCAGACCCCAACCTACTGCAAAGTGCCAGGTCTTGGGACATGAGGGTCGATGTAGGAAAAGCGACTGCAGTTCCCAGATGTGGTGAATACAACCCTTCATCCAGACATCATACTGTAGTTGACCAAAGATCAAACAATTATTCTGGTTGAGCTGACCATGCTGTAAAAGGAGAGTTGTGAAGAGAGCCACGAAAGACAGGCCCCAAAATAGCAGCCTCTGGTCCAAGAGTGCAGGGTCTAAGGATGGCAAGCATGGTTGTCCCCCAAGGAGGTTCGTTGTGGCGGCTTTTCAGCGGAATCACTGTGGCGGCTGTAATCAGCGCTGCGACTGGACCAATAGAGACAAAAGCAAACAGCTCGAAGGATGGAGTAAGGAACGTGCTTCGAGCTGGATATGGAGCAGGTGAGAGAGTGAAAATTGGAAGCCAGGAGCAGACAGGCATTACCACTGCCAACCCACCAATAGGAAGGCATTGTCGTGTAAGGATCGAAACATTAATGTCTGCTCCCCCCCCCAATGAAAAACAAACATGGTTACTAAATTAGGTAACTAGTGAACGCACCCTAACTTGTGTATCACATAAACAGTTCTACATGTACGCTGCTGATTTCTCTGCAACACCTCTTTTAATCAAGACTAGATTACAAGTGGAAAGTGGAATTTCTCACTGCTCTCGCACCAGTTCACTGAGTAGCCTCAGGTGGTGCTGTGCGTATAATCACTTTTTAATTGATTATACTTGTTGTGTTTGTACTGTTCCATCAATCTTGTAAAATTCTCAGACTAATTTTCTTACATATACTACTCGTAATGATTTCAAAGCAAAATGCACGTGTCACTGGTGGAAGAGCAAGCACAAATATGTATGAAAAAAGAAGAGGTAGAAGTCTTGAGAAGACTAGACTGTGGTCTTTCAGTTCAGAAGCTGTGTGAGGCGCATACTATTGGCTCCTCAACTGTACATGATTATTTGTATTTGTATTTGTTTGGTTTATATACCTATATCTGTTTCATTCATATCAACGAACAGTATCATTCACACTTGAAGCCTCTTGGACTTCTGGGATTAGAATTTCTTGACACGCAATCGAGATCACAGATTTAGAGGCCACAAGTTCAATGTATACAAGGAGGGCTGTAAAAAAGATATCTGAAGATTCTCTTTTAAGTGCCATGTCACTGATCATTGGAACGAACTTCCAAAGTTGATTGTAGAAGCACCAAGCCTAAAAAGAATCATTTACAACCCTGATGTAGATATCTTCTCAATAATATCAGCTTGCTGAACAAGATACAAAATGCTCAACATGGTACAAGAAGTTATCTCTAAAGCATCCTCCTCCTCCTCCTACTACTACTAGTACAACAACAAACTAAAAAATAATAAAAAGATAAAAATAAAGATAAAATTAAAAAAAGATAAACATGTATAAATTTTCATCTACCTATTATTAACTGTCAAATTTGGAAATACACTTCTCAAAACCTAAAAGGGTTAATGGACCCAGTTGATTCATGGAAAAATATTCTTTCATAAATAAGAAACATGATTTAAAAACTGCTCTGGTTAGTCATCCAATAGAAACCATCACATGACTAACATCTTTGGGCAGCTTGCCATCTTGGGGGTGATCAATGAAAAGATCGACTTGCAGCGATCATCATCATCATTGATATACACAACATTCTAACAACAATTTGACAATATTTTGTACCCCAAAAAAGAATTTTCGGTCGCACGACATAAAATCATTTCTAATCCGCCCCACCCTCCAAAAATTGAGTGACCCCTGCTCTAATGTAAGGTAAAACGTCACACCTCTTAAGATTCCACCCCCAATGGAGTATGATGACCGGTGACGCCAGCTACTGATCCAACTTCTCTCCTTTTATTGGGCAGTGATCACAAAAAAAGTCCGATGTATGAATGCCGCCAGACCAATTTAACGTAGACTAAAAGCCAGCCAGCTAGTCAGACTAATTTAAAAACTGAAGAAACCTATGTTGGCAGTTTGGTGACAGTCTTGGTAGATGGTTTATAATAGGAACATTTTTTCTTCATAATGTATATCCTTAATGATTGAAAAGAAAGATTAAATGTATATTTTCAGAAGCAGTCAACCAAAACTGTCTCAATAGGTTTCTTTAGTTTTCAAGTTAGTCTGGCTGGCTGGCTATGTATGTATGTATCATGTATATAGGCTGCACCAATCAAGCTAAAGAGCTGAAAATTTCAACATTTACTCACTATTATGTCTGATAAAAAAATTTTTTTTCTTGAAAATGCACTCCCCAATAGGTTTTTAGTGCATAGGTTATACTTGCTATGCAGGTTTATACTAAAC
>OY735230.1:14201071-14368571 GCA_963457665.1 Thysanoteuthis rhombus | reverse complement strand
GAACCTAACCAAGAGAAAGATCTGCAAATTGAGAACTATGCAACGTGCGCATGAAAAAATTATGCTGGGCCTCACATGGAGAGACCACAAGACAGCACAGTACATCCAGGAAAAGACAAGAGTCAGGGATATCGTAAAATCCATTAAAAATCTCAAATGGCAGTGGGCTGGCCATGTTGCAAGACTGGCAGACAACCGATGGACATGGCGACTCACAAGACCACATGTAGAACTGAGGCTGCCTGAATATTAGATGGAGAGACGAGCTAGACAAATTCAGAAAGTACTGGCTCAGCGATGACCATGATAGAGAATTGTGGCAAATCCTGGGGAAGGTCTATGTCCAACAACAGACGTTGAAAGACTGATGATGATTGAGAACCACAACTTTGGAAGGTTTGATTCACTTTCTGGCAAACACCTTACTCCTCTTTTTAAAGAACAGAATAATTCTCCAACTGATTCTTGACACATACAAGAGAAACACATCTGCTGGAGGGATTTTGTTAGATTTTGTTTCATATATTCTGATGGCACTCTTCCAGGTACAGCGGGATACAGTGATGTTTCTACCTTTGTCTCCTTTAAGTAAAGGTACAGAACTTTCCCCAAACTATATCATATTTATTGATCTCATTCTTGGAGGCCGCAGGTGAAGAGAGTGTGTATTATCATTTATGCTGGTTTTGTCAGCTGCACTAGGATTACCATTCATTCTACTGACAGCTCCTTGTATGTAGGTGTCGGCGGTATTTTGTATAGGAAGCAGGTCTGAGCTGCAGGGGAAGCTACAAAAATGTGATTTGGAAGCCAGTAACATCTATATAGTGTCGATAAGTATAGCATTGATTCGTATGCGTTTTTATACACCCATATAAGCACGCACACCCACAGAATATGTGCCTGTGCAATATATAGATCAGAAGTTCTCAAGCTTTATTGTATGATGGCACGCTTACACTTGTTTGACTTACATGGCATACTGGCTCTTAACTCCATTAATATATAAACGGGTCTGGTTACCACCCAATAGGAACTGTCACGTAACCAATTTCTTTTGACTACATGCTGGGGTCAATCAATTAGAAAAATCGAAAAACAGTGTGATCAATGAATCAGTGACTTCTCTAGCCTTTTGTTGGGCAGTGATCTCTAAAAATTTTCTGAATTTTCGAAAAACAAGCAGACTAAAATAAGAGATCAATATAGCATAAACTTATATTGCAAACTGAACCCCCAATAAAAAAAGTATTGGGGGGGGGATCTCTTAGAGATATGCCTGTGATATTATTATTAAACAAGTGAAAATTTGTCATCTTCTGTTCTAAATCCACATGCTTGACAAATATATTTCTACATTGTGTGTGATATAAAAAGCATGGTATACTTGCAGCGTGATATTTGGAAATTCAAAGTCCCTGTGCCAACAGCTATGACTGCGCTTAGCATGAAAGTCATTAGAGGAGTCATGAGCTTCATTTTCCCTGACCACAGTTCCCTTTTTTTGCAACCTATGCATAAAGGAAAATAATGTGCACATGAAAGATTCTGAATTCTGTGGATAGATTGCTGAGTTTTTATTGGAAAAATATTGATTTACTACGTTGAATTCAAAAGTGCACTCTCACTTCTGTCACTGGAAAAAAGCTTGCACAGCATAAGATTTTTGCACCCATGACAAATTATTTTGTGTCTGCTATGCCATATACATATATATATATATACACACATACACACACACATATATATATATATATATATATATATATATATATATATATATATATATATATATATATATATATATATATTGGCACACACCCATATATATAATATATATATGTATATATAAAAAGTGTTTAAGCGATCCACTTTTCAGCCAAACTACAGCAGAAAAGAAATCTTCAATATTAGTCGATATTGAGTTTAATAGATTATCTAATTTCCATCACTGTTAAACTTGGGTGAAAAAAATGACAAGCAGACTACACACACATTCATTCTAGCACGTATAGCTCAATATTAACCAATATGGTGTGATGCAATTTTTTTTTTATACAAAAGTTCAAGGTCACTGTTACACCGCATTTCAGGTGCAAACATACTAAGATATCTCATTGGCAACTGCTTTAAAAGTTCAGCTTCTTTTTGGACACACCTCGTATGTATGTATATTAAATTGCTTTCATTCATATGAAAGTTTATTGAAAGTGTTTTGCAGACGTTTGTACTCCTTCTTGTCGTTTGCGTTAAGATGTTGCTTTGTCCTATCAGATGCGTTAGACGAATGTGATGGTGGAATTTATTTTTCTCCGCAATAGTAGCAACTCTGATAACGTAGGATCCAAATGTTTTCCTTTCCTTTCCTTATGAGGCCTGGATTTCCATTCCTTGTCCCTGTTGAATAGAGTCCGAAAAACTCTCAGAATGTTAATGAGACTTCTCAAAACTGTAGACTGTATGAATTAGTTTACTTATTCAGCGGGAGACATTTTTCATTATCTGAAGATAATCATAGAAATCTTTTTCTTTCTCTTTCAGAAATTTAAGAGATCGTGATGTGTTTTCCAAATCCGACCCCGTGTGTATTCTTTACACCAAAGATTTCAAGAATGATACTTATTATGAGGTGAGTTAATCCTAATAGCTTCATTTTCTTTTTTTCACTTTCACTTTTTTTCGATACTATTGAACATAATTTGATCACCCGAACACAAATTTCACAGACTCAATAGAAAGAATGAAATGAAGAGCCACAAAAATGGTCCTCAGCATCAAACACTTGCCATATTTGGAAAGGCTTGAAGAACTTGAACTTGAGACACTATGCTGATCTATTGGAAATATATAGGATAACCTCAGGTCTACACATCAAGACTGTGAGGGCAGCATTGGCACAAGTGAAATCCTGCTGCGGCCATCCTTAAGAAGTGCAACCAGAGAACACTGCAAGAGGCTACAAATGCAAACAGCCACTGGATTTAGAAACCACTTCTTCTCAAATAGATCCCCTCCTATCTGCAACAAGCTATCAGAAGCCTTAGTGTCTCCTCCAAACATGTCCGATTCCTGGCTGAGGGCGGCAAGAATTTACTACTTGGACATGTCTATCTTTGAATCTAATCTAATGTTTTGTTTTTTTTTATGGCTAGTCTAGCTCTGGTTGAGGCATAAACGGGGAAGCTAACATTGCTTCCCCCCCCCTTTTTTTTTTAGATCTATCTTTGTTTTGGGGGTTTAACAGAATATTATACTCAAATTTAGGGTGAGTTTAGAAATTTTGAAGCTCTACTCTTGTTCATACTTTTGACAGAGGTTGGGAAAGGAGATTTGAGATCAGGGTGAGGTAGATTAGACAAAGTAACAATTAAGCAATACAAAGCTGAATGAATGAATGAATGAGTGGTGTACATGAATAAGTACATGATAGATAAATTGATAAATAAATATAAAAATACGGCAAATTCAGTTGTACTCATCCAGTTCTTGCTGCAGCATTGGGATTTTTCAGATATCCAATTTTCAAGTTGGAATTTTTGATTGAAATGATAAACTATAGTTGGGCTCCATAGGTTGACCTCACTCACCTAATATTGTTCTGATTGAGGTACAAATAATCAACATTTTAAGCGTTATTGCTCTACTGTCTACCAAGTTTTTTCTTTGCTTCATTTTATAGTGCTTATATACGAGGGGTTATTGATGAATTTCTGACCTAAAGCACAAGGCCATGGGTAACACAATGCCAACTAAATTCACATACAGTTCAACCCTTTGAATAATTACACTGGAAATTTGAAGTTTGTCACTGTTTTATTTTTCTGTTCCAGACAATTAAAATTTGAGAGTCTGCTATTATCGAGAAAATTGACAATATCGCCCTTTGTGTAGACATCCACTACCTTGGCATCAAGGACTTATCACCAAGGAGATCCACACGGTGGTGACACAAAAGAACAATGCCCCCTTCCTATAGCATGATTAAAAACTGGGCAGCTGAATTTCACAATAGGCGGTATTGCATTTCACCCAACAATTTTGAATTGTCTGGAACAGAAAAAATGATTAAGTTATGAACTTCAGATTTTCTATGTAATCATTCAATGAGTTCAACTGTATGTGTATCTAGTTGAAACTGTGTAACTCAAGTCCTTGTACCTTAAACCGTGAAATATATATATATATATATATATATATATATATATATATATATATATATATATATATATATGAAATTCATATTGGGATTTTTTTTTTTTTTTGTATGGCTTTGCATATCAAATGACTGTTGCCCCTGAAAATGGCCCACCTGACCAACCAGCCAAGAGGGTTCTAGATTCTTCTCTCTTTGCTTGTGTTGTGTGTGTGTGTGTGTTTCCAGGCATTCCTGGTCACATATCTGGGGCTACCACCTTGGAAATTTGCATGAGTACACCATTAGCACCATCTGAAAATAATTTTTCTATTTTTCCAAAAAATTGCCATTTTGTGTCTCTATGATCATTTTGGACTAACAATGCCTAAATTTTGTGTAAGTATTTTTCAACTTACAATAAAACTACATTGTAGAAATAGACCCTCGTTCACCATTGAAATAGAACATTGTGACTTCATGATAGAACCTGATCTCATTCTTTCCATTTAAGGAGTTGAAAAATGAGGGTAAAAAAAAGTTTTTCTCTGTCAGAGGTCAAAAGTGAGGGAACGCTTTTTTTTTCTTTTAGGGATCAAAATTGAATGGAAATATTTTTTTCTTTTTCTTTTTTTTAGGAATCAAAAGTTTAGGGAGAAAATAGTAATTATAAAGTCTATTTGCTTATCTATTTATTTGCAAATAATTATAATATCAATTTATTACTAAGAAAGCTACTTGACATGAAGCTTAATATCTGATGAAAATGGCCTTTAAGTGAGTAAAAACAGATTTATGTTGTTTTGATGAGGGTGTTGGCATGAACTTTTGTGTCTTAGCAGTTAAGAGAATGAGCTTGTCTTGAAAGCTAGAAACATGGATTCCTCTCTTCAAATCTGGTGCCAGCAGCCAAATGTCAATACTTGACAGTCTTCAGCTGTTGTTCATTGCGCGAACGCCTATGTTGATATCATAAAATCTGACCTCCTAATCTGAATGAAATGACCTTATAGAACCAATTAAATTATAGTCTGGGTACTGTGTCAGTATGTTTACACAGTGTTTTGAAGCATTATAGCAAGGTGTTGTCAACTAGAATTTTAAAAAATATAAAAATAAAACATTTACAATAGAACAGCCATTTTGTATTTTAATATAATCATCTTTCTTCCTGCCTCTCTTTCTGTTTATTGTCACAGACAAACAGCTTATAAATCATCATGAAGACCACAGTACTGCTCTTGATTTTATGAAAATCTGACATTTTAACTCATTAACTGCGAATGACGGGAATTTCCACTCAATGAAATTTCTGTCTTATTTGGAATTGATGGCAAGTCAGTTCTGTCTGTGAGTTGGGGCTTTTATCTTGTAATGGATAACTTGCAGTGGATTATCTTGCAATGGACAAGGGCTTTCATCTTGCAATGGATGACTATTACTCTTCACCAATGGCTTGATCTGAATGGGTGTCCGTTGTCACTTTCACAAGAGGCTAGGGTACATATTTCTGAGAAGGGAGGGAGGGGGTGCATATTTCGGAGAAGGAAGTGGGGGGGGGCAAGAAGATATATTTGAAATGTATCTTAATAGAAACAATGTTACCAGTAAAGAATGATACCATCTTTTTATATGGGTGGATCAAATCATATATCATCATTATTATGATATTATTATCATTCATTAAAAAAATTATTATATTTTTTTTTCTTCTTCTTCTTCTTCTTCTTCTTCATCATCATCTATTTATTTATTTATTTATTTATGTTCATTTTATAAAAAAAAGTTGTACTGCGCCATTATCCTTTATTGACTATAAGGTTTCAACTTTCAAACCCTCTTAAGCAAGGTTAGACACACAGCCTTCCCTCCTTCATTATTTGCTATTACAGAATTACTCTATTTCTGCTCAGCTGACAACAAAGAGAAGACTTGTAAAATCTACTCTGTTATTGTCGCTTCACTTTCTGACATGTCTGACAGTTTCGTGTGATCACTTGGCAACAACATGCAAGAAGTCTGCTTTTCTAATCAAAAGTCTAAACAATATTTAATGTTATAAAATAGTATTGTCCATTGTTGGACATAGACCTTCCCCCAGGATTCACCTGACTTCTCTATCATGGGCGTCATGGAGCCAATACTTCCTGAACTTGTCTAGTTTGTCTCGCCATCTTGTATTCTACCTGCCTCAGTTTTGTATGTGATCTCTGGAGATCCATGTGGTGAGTCATGATGTCTAGCGGTTGTCTGCCATTGTTGCAACATGACCTGCCCATAGCTATTTGAGTTTTCTAATGGATTCTATGATGTCTCGGACTCCTGTTTTTCCCTAATATGTTGTGCTGTCATGTCATCTTTCCATGTTATCCTGAGCATGATTATTTCATGCGCATGTTGTATAGTTCTCGGTTTGAGGGTTGGTCTCTTGGTTAGGTTTTATGTTAGGTGACTATCAAAAAGATTAGTCTTTTTAGGACTAACAGGATTTTCTTGATCAAAGGCCTGCCATCCTAGAGAGTTTCTTTGCCTGATTTCTTCTTCTTTTGTTTGCCCCCACCCAAATCATCAATAGATCTGTAGGTTGCATGGTGATTTATGTCAGAGGGGTTTGTGTGTTTTTGTTTTTTTCTTGGAAATTTCTTGGAAGTTTTCAGCAAACCATTAGCAAGTATAAATTGCATCAATATATTGGTAAAAAAAAAAAGATAAAAAACAAAATATCTTATATTTTGAATTGCTTAGTAATGAAAAAAATAGAATATTATCCATTTCAAGTTATCAAACAATGAAATTGACGAATTATATTGTTATACAGGAAAAGCTTCTCATTGTGATCACTTTGAGACAGGTTCAATTAGATAACAGTTACTGTTTGATAACAAAGCAAAAGATATAAAAATTGGAACAATTTACATTCATTGTGATAAATTCATTGTAATGAAAACTTTAATTGGTGTGAAAATACAAAAATTTGAAAAAGAATTTCAATTCATTTTAAATAAAATATTTGGGACTAGCTGATTTTGAAATCAATAAGCGTTTGATGTCATTATCTGTGATTATAATAAATGGCTTCCTCTGTATGATCTATACTTGCTTCTATGATTCATTATTCTTCTTTTTTTTTAAAGAAAAAATTAACCTAAGAATATTCTGAAACTACAAACATTTTTTAAGTGTTTTTGAATTCGTAAGGCTTGTCATATTTTGCTACAAATTTTTCTCAAACTTTCTTATCATAATCAAAAACTGTCAACCAAAACTATAGACATAGGTTTCTTCAGTTTTTGGCTGGCTGGTTGGCTTGCTGGCTGGCTGACTGGCTGGCTGGCTGGCTGGCTGGCTGGCTATCCATACTGCAACAGTGAAATTAGTGGGCTTCAAATTTAAACAGTTATTCCTTATCATGTTTATTAAAAAAAAATTTCCTTCCATCCCCCTCCCCCACAAAAAAGATATTTAGTTTGGGGTTCAATTTGCAATGCAAGTTTTCACTAAATTGGACCCTTAGTTTGTGTCCAGTAACATTCACACTTGATTTTTTTGAAAGTACAGACTTTTCTGTGATCACAGCATAACAATAGATCATTGATAACCCCCTTTTTCCAATTTTTCAATTGATGCCCCTCTACATTGCATGCTGCTAAAAGACATTAGTCCTATGATTGTTTCTATTGAGTGACTAACCAGACCTGTATTTTTCTTCTTTTTCAGTACGGCAGAACAGAAACCATTAAAGACAACCTGAATCCAGATTTCATCAAAAAATTTGTCATTTCATATTATTTTGAGGAGTGCCAACGGCTAAAATTTGAATTGTAAGTTGTCTTTTACATACCGTAGCAATTGTATGTGATATATATGTAGATTTGTAAAGGCTTCTGTGCATTTTAATCTTTTATTCCAAAATGGTGCATTGTAGCCCAAGGTATTGAATTATAGTACTCTTAAAATGTGCTAACTTGAAATATGCAAAAACAAGAATCATAACTTCAATGATATATCCACCATCCATAGTAGTAGTAGCAGGAGAAGGATGAAGAGCAAGTAGACTTTGTTTGAGTCAACTGATTCTCTAACTTGTGGGATATTGTGATATAGATATATTCTGCAAGTATTATTTTCAATGAAAAATTGTAAATGGCCACTTCTGGCTTTTTTAAAATACGAAAATTCTATTTTGACATCATTAGCAGCTGGTAAAAAAATTGATTGGAATAAGTTCTTTTAATGACATCATACCGCTTCCTTCCTATTTCCATTGTTTAACATAACTTGGTCCACCTAACAGACTAACTGAAAAGTGTCTTATAGAGATGTGTGTACTCATCTAAACATTCAGGTGATGTGCAACAGTGATAGGTGTAAGGTCTGCATTCATACTCTATATCTAATATATACTCAAGAAAATTTGTGTGTATATCTATCTTCTTTTCCCAAGCAGAGCATTTTAGCCAAAGGTTTCGGATTAAGGCACCCCTAAAATGCGTTAACTTGAAGAATGCCTTTGACACCAAACTGCTATAAATGCAGTGGAAAGCAATTTCATTTCTGACAAGAAAAATAATTTCCAATAGTGTTTCATTATGCCAAATATGCCTCCATTGATAACAATCCTGGGTTATTCATAGCTACTTAACAGTTCGAGAAATTCTGGGCATTCTACTAATATTTAATAAAGTTGTCATATCTGAACATTGGAAAGGAGCAAGCATTCTCGAAGACATTCTGTCCTTGGCCAACACTCATTTTGGCTCTATGTAACCTTGAAGCCAACATGATTAATTTTGTGAGCTTTTGAAGAATTAATATTTAACAATTGCAGGAACCACACCTGAGAGAAAGAGCTTTCAAATTAAATGTAGTTATTTTCAATTATCAATTCAGTGTAGCCCTATGAATGCCCCGCCGACCAACCAGCTAAGTAGGCTACCAATTCTTCTCTCTTTGCTTGTCTGTGTGTGTGTGTGTTTCTCTCTCTTGGCACTCCTGGTCACATTTTTGGAGCAACAACCTTAGAAATTTGCATGAGTATACCACTGAGTTCCAAAAAGTACTAAATTGGATCTCTATGGTCATTTTCAACCAACAATACATGAATTTGTATTGATATTTTTTAGATAATTTTAAATAGAAGATCTATATTTTTAGATAATTTTAGATAATTCTTCAGATAATTAGTTCTGGTACTTGGGTGGACCATGGTGATTCATTTATGTGACAATTATATTAAAATATATGGCCATTCTCATCATGTGGGTATTATGAATTCTATGAAGATTAGACTGAAAGATTTGAAGCAAGGGACTTATATTACTTTAGTAGAAAGCAGTTTTTTCTATTTCTGTCAGTGAACTGTATGATGATAAGCATTCATTGAACTGTCTCTGAATATGTTTTATGGCTCATTGATTCTTATAAAATGGTCACAAAATGCCAAACAAATTCTCTTCAGTGGATTAGACTCAAATTAAATATCCAAAATTTCACATGGCTGTAATAATACATGTCTAGGTATGGTAACCAATGTTTGTTTTATAAAAAAATGAGATAAATTGTTGAATATTTCAATGTTCATTCACACCATCCTCTGTTCATATTCTAAAAATATGAATAAATATCAATAATCAATGAAATTATGCTCACTGCCTTGTTTATTACAGAAATATTGATTATCTTTTAGCACATTTTTCAAATTATTTTCATCTTTTATAAATTAAAATGTTTTTAGATTTGTATCTATTTTAATTCTGACTCTATTAACTCCTTCCAATTCATTTCTCTTTGCAGATATGATGTGGATTCTGTAAATGGATCTTTGGAACAACAGGTCTGCAGACTTTTCTTTTTATTTCTTCTTTATTATCTGTATGGGGTACTAAAGAATTAGTATGATAAGTTTTTCTGTTTGCAAATTATGTAACCCAGCAAGAATGGCACATAGTAAGCCTTTTTCTTTCTTTGCGTTACATCCTCTAAATGCTGCAACTTGAAGAATAAAACAAATTAGGATGATTCTCAACTGTCACAACATATTTTAGAAAGGGGGTTCAACTTAAGATAAAACTCTATCTCGTTCACCATTGAAATAGGACATTGTGACTTCATGATAGAACCTGGCCTCATTCTTATCTATTAAGGAGTTAAAAGTGAGGGTAAAAAAAAAAAATTTCACTGTCAGAGGTCAAAAGTAATGGGAAATTTTTTTCTTTTAGGGATCAAAATTGAATGGGATTTTTTTTTTTCTCTTGAAGAGTCAAAAGTTTGGGGAGAAAATAGTAATTATAAAGTCAATTTTCTCATCTATTTATTTGCAAATTATTATGATATCAATTCCATACTAAGAAAGCAACTTAACATGAAGTTTAATATCTGGTGAAAATGGCTTTTAAGTGAGTAGTTATAAAAACAGATTTATAATATTGTTTTGATGAGGGTGTTGGTAAGCAAAGATTACCTCATTGCACTGCATGTAAATGGTCCACTGAGATACCTTGGTCTGTTTATCTATTGTATGGGGCCCTGTATGTTAAAATTATGAAAATATCTTTTGATCTGAATTCTCTATGCTTTGATCCTAATTACTATAGTTTACTCTTCTGTCTCCTGGGTATTTTACTATATTGTTAAATGAAATTAATATTCCATGAATGAAATAATCGATGATAAATAAAACTGAATCGAGTAACCGATTGCATTGAAATTTAATGTATTGAGTGTCATCATAGATTTATTTGAGAAATTTGGGGTCTGAGAATTCTGCATATGCCAACTATGAATCCTACTGTTCCATTCTAGTTTTGCAAATTCAGCTGTTTTGGGATCAAAATTTAGCCCCTTCGGTTATGACAGTCTGAGCGGCTGTAAATATCAGATGTAACTTATCCAGTGATGATATTACTACTGCTATCACACTTGACTGAGGCCAATATTTTGATTGTAAAATTAATGCAAACATTAATCAATATGAGATTTAGAGCTAGCAGCAAGAATTTGAATTTATTCATTTTTATTACCTAAGATTGCAGGGGCCAATGAGAATTTTATGCTGGAAGGGATCCAAATTAATTTACTTGTTTGGCAATTCTTCCATGATAGCAATGTGAGTCCACCTTTACAATCTCCTTGATTGATTCTGATCATGATTTTAGGAGAATAGAAAAAAACAACTTTTTTCCTTGTTTATTAATTTAATTGTATCAAAAACTCAACACAGTCAGTAATTGAACAAGCGAAGTGTCAAAATTTGAGGCCATGTAAAAAATTTCCATCAAAGAACAAGTATGGTCAGAATAAATTCTATTCATGACATCACTGGTGTTTTCCACTGGAAAACTATGTTATTGATAATCTCATTAAGATAAGGCCCTAAAAAGGTTAAAAAAATCACTTTTTTTATTAATAAACCCATCAAAAAAGGGTCCCCTGCCAATTTTTAAGTCTATAGATAAAACAGTATGGCCAGGAGTGCTGGAACACACAAACATGTGAACAAACCCACAAAGACATTAACAAACACTCAAATACATGCCAAAAAAAAGAATAGAACCCTTCGACATCTTAGATGGCTATGGTTGTTCAACAACAACACGTACACAAACACATACTCATATAAAAAGAGATAAAACTGTTCGCCATCTTTGGTGGCTATGGTTGTTCAGTAAACAACAACAATTTTTGTCTTGCTTTTCAGGACTTCCTTGGAAAGATGGAATGTACTCTTGGGGAGGCTGTGGGTTGTGGAAGTAAACTTGAAAGAACACTAGAGTAAGTATTTATTTCAATATTTCTCTACATATGACTTACACCATTGCCTTTTACTGTCATCAAGCTTGTGGGGGGTGAATCAAGGGTGAATGAAATAGGAAGAGTGAATGACTTTATTTACTCGGAGTAATCTAATTATTTTCAGACCTGCCAAGTTGGCTGCTTTTCTCATAGTTCTCCCTAAATATTCTCTATCTCCTTCACAACTTCTATTGAAACCTGTTTCCTCACACATTTTCACATGAGAAAAATTCCAGGATAGATGTGCAAGAAAGAAAGAGGCCTTCCCTCCTAAGCATTTTAAGTGTATAATGGTCAGGTAGGGTAAGGCCGATTTTGAAAAAAATCATATTCCAAGTTGGGCAACTTGCTCGGATAGTGTAATGTTAACACAACTGCCTTGCATGAAGATCAGGAGCTCGATTCCCAGTATGAGCAAAGAGTGTGGAGAACTTTTAATCAGAATAAATTTTCCTGTGCACTCAGCAGATAATTGAGTACGCTCTAAGCTATGTGATTAGGATAGATGTATCCCTTTGGTGGACTTACATCCTACCAAGGGGCTGGTTGCAAAAATTTGTACGTATAAAATCTTGGTCTCAACCAGACTTGAGACCTGCAAGGATCACCAATTTGACACATGCAACAGAGACCAGTCCATTATACTCTATTAGGGATTGTCACTTAAGAGACAAGACGCTCCACCTTATACAACTCAGAGACAGAACTGTAGGAGTAATTTACTTTTATTGATAAAAACGTATGATGGTTGTGTACCTAATCAAGGAAATATCGTATACTTGGCATTTATATTTTTCTTGAACAAAAGAATTATATAACTGAGTTCTTCTCTTTTGATTTATCTGTTGTGTTTAAAAGAATCATCTTTCAAGAGAGAGTGGGAGATTCTAATATTTTTATCTTCACCACGATTATGCTGAATTAAGTCTTTTTAAAAAATGCAAAGATTCGTGTTGTGTTCTGTATGTTCTGCCTCAAAATCTGTTGCTGGAATGCTATTTTGAAGCATTTTCAAGGGCCTATAATCAAAACACCCTGGAGGGCTCACAGGGCTCCGAGCCCCTTCAGCTTTATTTGCATACTTCATAGACTCAAATGGTATCTGCCTAATTTCACTTCATCAACCTTGGCAGGTCTGTACTTTTGGAATTATCTTAACAAGTGTTTGCAGTTGAGAACAAGAAAAAGAGCTGACTACATTGTTCATACAATTTTTGACAGCATTTGGCAACATTTGTCCAGATTTGGTTCTTTGATGAAACTTATGGTTCCAATTGATTTTTCAAATTAATCCCTGTTAAAGCGTCTTAAAGCAAAAATAATTAATCATTGCATCTGAAATAAAAACCAAAAATATTACCTGAAATGCAATGTGTTTAATTGGGAGATGAAAAATCTGAAACATGCATTAGCAAAGAACATTGTATTGTCAGTTTTCTTTCTTTCTTTCTTGTATTTTCTATTTTTTATCCCGAGAATTGATTTAAAAAAGCATTAATGTGACGTAGTGTGATGTGAAAAAGGAAAAAAATATACCTCTTTCTTCACCCACTCTCTCTCTATCCTTCCTTTTCTCATGAACGCTTCGACCGATTCAAATTTGGCCTGAACAAAAAACATTTTGGCATCTAGGGCAATCTTTGCAATAACACTTCAAGCATGATCATTTTCCATTTGTCCATTTTTGAATGGCTAGATTATTTTTTAAAAATGGCTGTTTGGTAGATTTAATCTTCAGGTAACTGGGTAGATTTCATTTCCTTATATTAATGGTACTTTTGAATTTGAAAAGTGACCCTTGGTAAGCTCTCCACCATATTGTATTCATCTGACTTGATATTTTACAAAAAATGCACATCGATGGCTTTTATTTTCATTATTGTGTTAATATCTGATCAATATGTTGTATAATTATACTTTTAGCCATGGATCCCTTGACTGAAAGATTGTCAAAAAACAGCATTTTTAGATTGAGAATAATGCTATTTGAACAATAGTAAAAATTTAGCCACTTTCAGCCATTTGAAATGGCTGATTAAAAAATAGCCAGACCTGATGCATTATTGCAAAGATTGCCGACATTCAGACTTCGTCGCAATTTGAGAAAATTCAAGAAGTATTGCCTTTGATAATTGAATTCTCTACTACCCAGAATAATCTGAGGGAAATGGAATTTAAGCCATCTGTTATTTATTCTCCGACTGACTTACCCTTATTTCTCCAGAAGACTCAATCAAATTAAACTAAAAGGTTTCCAAGAAGGACAATAATTTTACTTAACTTTCCAGTTATTTGAATTCTAACGTAAGGCCTCCTTATGGACCCTGCAAATTTTGTTTAAACAGAAGGTAAGCCTAATTTATTCTCTTCCACAAATTATCTTTTAAGTCTGGGTATATTTTGCATAAAAATTCTCTAATGCAAATTATTATGATTATGTTTTATTTACAGGAAAACAATAGTCAATTTTCAAAAATATCTTTGGTTCTGAAGAGTTTACTCAAAGAATGTTTATAATAGATTTTTCTCAAATCTTCATTCTGACTAATGGCTCAAAGATTTCCATGATGAACTTGACTTTTAGTACAAGTTTGAATTTTTTTTTTCTTCAGGTATCAATTTTCCACCAAAAGTTTTTAGTTCATTTGCAGACGACATTATCCTTTTTGCAGAGAATCTATAGGACCTCCAAGTAATGCCAGACAAACTGAACAAAGAAAACAAGGAAGTTGACCTTCACATGTGCTTCAGCAAAACAGAGGTCATGTACAACAAACATGTCGGATATAAATGCACTATGATCAAAATTGAAAATGCAAAGCTGGAGAAAGTAGACCACTACATCTACTGAGGACAACGAATCTCTATGGAATCCTCACAAGAAGAAGGAATCATTCAAAAAATCACTCTAGGATGGCAAGCCTTTGGTTGAGCAAGCTCAACTTTCAAGGACAAGAGAATCCTATTTGTCCTAAACAGAATAGTTACCACCAATGCATCCTCCCAATAGTCACCCGAAGTCAGCTGAAACATGAAACCAAACAAAGAGACTAATCCTTAAACTGAGAACAAAACAATGTGCATGAGAAAGAATCATGCTCAACATCACATGGAGAGACCACAAGACAGCACAGTATATTAGGGAAAAAATAGGAGTCCAAGTCATCAAAGAAACCATTAGGAAACTCAAATGGCAATGGGCTGGTTATGTTGTAAGAATGGCAGACAACCGATTGATATCATGACTCACAACATGGATCCCCAGAGATCATATCTGGAACTGAGGCCAGCAGAATATGAGATAGCAAGATGAACTGGACAGGTTCAGAAAATACTGACTCAGCAAAGCCTACAATAGAAAGGTGTGACAAATCTTGGAAAGGTCTATGTCCAATGGTGGATGATGAAAGATTGATGATGATGATGACAGTACTAGACCCACCATCTTTTGTATTTTACAATTATGATTTATATTTGATCAAATCCCCATAGCCCCACAAATGGCCCTACCAACCAGCCAAGTGGGCTAAAAATTTTTCTTTTTTTTACTTTTCTGTACCTGTGTCTTTGAGTTCTCTTACTCACATTCTTGGGGCTGTAACTTTGAAAATCTGCGCGAATACACCACTTGGCACTATCTAAATTTTTTAGTTGTTTTGGGGTCTCTATGGCCATTTTGGACCAACAATGCCTAATTCTTGTGCTGGTATTTTTCGTTTTAGATATGATATCTATTTTTTTTAATAATTAGTTCTGGTACATGCGCGGGCTGCGGTGATTCATTTATATGAGGTATGGATATGTTTTGATTCTAATATTGAGATTTGATTTATTCACAGATTAACAGTACTCATTTCAAACTGAATGAACTAAGAAAAGTATTGCCTTTACTTGGTCTGCAAAATTAAAGTCATTGAAAATCGTTGTAACTGTGAGTAATGATTTTTCTGGCTCTGATGAACATAAGAAGAAGAAAACGGGAGTCTGACTCACGACTCACAATGTGGATCCCCAGAGATCAAAAAAAGCTATACACAGCAGCTGAAAAAGTTGTCAAACCATGTTTGAAAATCATCGCCAATTATCTGCATGGTAGAAGGCAAGTAGTATATGAATTTACACAAGTTCCTTTATCCAATGACACAGTGGAGCTCAGGTCTACTATGATTGCTGAAGATCTGAAGCCTCAGCTGACGTACAAAACTGTTGGAAGCACCATTTTTTGTTCAGCAGTTTGATGAAACCACAAACATTATGAACAATGCACAACTCATTATATAGTGTCTTTTCCCCAGATGAAAGCTTGTGAAAAATTGTGGTGCATTATCTTTTCTGCTTACAGCAAACTACAGGTGAAATGATTTTCTCCAAGCTGGACAAATTCATGGAAAATGTAAAGTTTATTTTTGAGTAAATGTGTTGCTGTGACCTATGACGGTGCTGCATTCATAATGGGAAAACACAAAGGAGTCACTGCTTGCATCAAAGACAAAATCCAATAGTTGTACTTTTTCCTATTGTATTTTTACATTGAGAAACACTGGTTGCTGAAAAATTGAACATTTGTCCCAACGATCAGAAGAATGAACTGGAAGAATTGTTGCCATCTTACTGAAAATGTGGTGTGGTGAAAATTGTCAATTCTTATTGCCCACTAACAAAATGTGTTCAAAGTTTTTATAGAGTTATGAAAGAATATGTCTGCAGATCACATGATGATTCTTCTGCATTTTGAAGCTTGATGGTTTTCCTGTGGAAGAGTCCTAGAAAGAGTATTGTCCCTGAAGAATAAACTGTCCATATTTTTTACTGACCAAAATGATATGAAAGCAATTCATTTGAACATAGATTTTTGGTTAGTCAAATTGTGTTATATGACTTCAGTTTTTAAGCATTTGAATCAACTCAACATGTCACACCAAGATAAAGGAGGAGACATATTGAAGAAATGAAAATGAAGACCACTGAATGGTAACATTCATGAAAGCTATTTCTCCAATTTCCCATTTTCAGAAAGCTTTTCCAAAGAGTGTGAAGAAATACAATCTGATCTGGAAAAAAACACTGATGTTCATAATTTCTGACCATCTGCCGTTGCTGTCTGGAAATTCTGAAACATTTTCCCTTGAAGAATCCACAGGAATTGGAAAATATGACATGGATAGTTAATCATCAGCTACATCCACTGAGTACATTTTGAGGAACGGTCAGAAGTCCTAATGGAGTTTCATTATGACTTCATTCAAAAATCATATTTTGAGATGTTTTATAATGGAGACTATTGGGTTAGAATACTTACTTAATCAGAATACAAATCAATTGCTTTGAAAGCCCTTCAAACACTAGTAGTAATGACAACTTTCCTGTTGGAACAAGGATTTTTGATCCTGGTTAAATTAAAAAATTGAAAATTCACTTCAGGATGTTGATTCATTATTGCAAGTTGCATTGGAGAAAGAATTAAAGCCTCGGTTTGAGAAGCTTATCACAGAAACACTGGTCATTGATGATGAAAAAGTATCTTTGTTTTAGAGTGTATCATTACAAATATTTTGTACATATTTTTTCTAATGTTTGAAAAGTTGAATAAAATAATCTCTTAAGAAATGTTCATATTAAGTTATATGGAAGATTATTCATTATATAGTCTCCATTGTAGGAGTACATGTCAAAAGATGATTTACTTAGAAACACGCCCCCTGCTTGTTATGGGCCTGGTCAGGGGTGAAAGAAATTTTGTGAGAAAGACTCAAAGGTGAACGACTCTGAAAAAAGTTCAAGAAATACTGGGTTATATAGTCTTCACTATTCACTCGTCTGTCCGTCTAGAGCCGTGAAAATTTTCATCTGTAGTTCAATAGTCGCCTTCTAAAAACAGGTTTTTAATTTTTTTCAATGAAGAAGAACATGTATTTCACCAGCACCACCATGACGTGGCATTATGAAGTTTCGGCATTTGTGGAAAAGCTTGGTTGGAATGAGAGAGAGAAAGAGTATATGGTTGAATTTTAATTTGAAAAAAAAGAAAAATTGCAACCTTTTTTTGCCGTACTGGTTCTGTAACACCTGTTCCTTTGAAATTAACAACTCAAGTTGGTCGGCGCCAAGTCAAGCATTGCTATTTGTAACCTGGTATCACTGTCCGAAGAATTGGGGTTGGGTAGGTGTTTTAGTAAAGCCTTGAGCGACCAAGAGATAAAAACTTATAGAGTGAGGATATTGTGAGAAAAATGAAGCAACTAGGTTACTGAGGTTAATTTTTCAGGCAGAGGTAGTAATTTTTCTCTTTATTTTGACAAACTACAGTCACTCATTCCTACTTATAAGTATTTTCAAGTATATTAAATCTTATGCCTAAATTTCTCCAATTTGTATTAGGATAGGTGTATGAATAATTCTTACATAGATATTCTATTACAAAAAGTCAAATACCATATTGTGCTGGCAGTCAGAGGTGACCTAAAGGCTACTTTTTCAATTTGCTATTTCTCTTTCATATAAGCAGAGGTGCAACTCGATTTCCAATTTTTTCCACCCTAATCATACAGCAGCTAACTAAGTACACTCTAAGCTGAGTGTGCTGGGGATTTGTCCTAATGAAGAGTTTTCCATATTCTTCACTTAAACTAAGAATCAAACTCGGATCTTTCTAAGTGTGAGACAGATGTTCTAACCGTTACGCAAATCAGAAATATACACTGATTTACTTGGACTAGTCTCCTCAGCTTAGTTGTTTTAGTCACAACATTTTGGCTGTTGTACTCTTTGACCTTCTACAAGTCTGTCTTGGTAACCTTTTGGGAATTTCAAACCAAACCCTTTATTTAATCCATGGGGTTGGTTGTTCTCACTTCCCTATCCATTTCCGCAGATATTTTGATATTAATTCTTCCTTGAAATATTGTTTGTCTACCTAGGTCAGAGTATATGACTTATGAAGAATTTATGGATACAAAATATCCTCTGACATGGACAGCGGAATGCAAACAATCTACCCCCATGGAATGAATTAAGGTTTTGATACAAAATCCCCAGAAGATTACCAACTATGAAGAAGGCTGGAGGTCACAGTAGCCGAAACATTGTGACCAAAATGAGGACACCAGCTGGAGTGAATCGGTTCATGAAGATAATTCCTCATCTTAGTTTAGAAGTTTAGAACAAAAAGTCAGAGAATACATAAACATAGCTGAAAAACTCATAAAAACAGGTGTGGTTAGTCACTAATTAGAAAATGTCACAAGCCATATTGGGGGTGATCAATTAAGAAATTAGAAAAAGAGGTAATCAATGAATAAGTTACTTCTCTCACATTTTGTTGAGCAGTGATCTCTAAAAAAAGTTTGAATTATAAAAAATCAAGCATGAATGCTGCTGGACATAAAGTAGTGATCAATTTTGTGTAAATTTAAAATTGCAAATTTAACCACTCTCACTGAAAAACTATTCAGAGGGAGGATGTTTGAAAAAATTACAAAAAAATTTCCTAGACATAATATGGAGTGGATATTTAAATTTTCAGCCCTCTAGCCCCATTGGTGCAGCCTGTATTCATGATACGCACATACATAGCCAGCCAGACCAACTTGAGAACTGAAGAAACCTATGTTGACGGTTTTGGTTGATGGTTTCTAACATGAAGTAGAATTGATTTTTTATTTCATGATTAGAAACAATTTAAGTTTTAATTATTCAGCAGTTTTAATCAGTAGCGTTTCTAGGGTTGGTGTCAGCCTCAATGTTGCCGACTCAGAAATTTTTTGCACCAAATTAACCTAAAAAAAGTGTTCAAAAATGCCAAAACGTGCTTTTTTTTTTTTTTTTTTCCATTCTTAATTGCTGGAAATGGCTAAATTCATCTGAAATTGCTAGAAAATAGCTAAATATTGGCTACAATCGCTGAAAAAATAGCGCTGAAAGTAGCTGTTGAAATGTTCAAAATGTTGAATTTTCACATTGCCAAAACATCATGGTGTCACTCGGATGGGGCTAAAATTGGTACACCAGTGGTTTTGATGTGTGTATATAATTTGTATACTAAGTATTTTATACATTTTTGTCACTTTTTAACCTGAAAAATGGGTTACAAATAGCAAAAATGGTGCTAGAAGAGTAAAATCACATCTAATTCATTGTTGATATTTTTCTATGTTTTGAATCTTTTCTGTAATTGTCACATCAGTAAGTAAAAAGCGTTAATTTGAGTTTCCTAGTCCAAAAAATAAACTTCACTCAAAGGTTGTTATGAACCAACATTTGATTCTTTAGAAAAATGCGCATTTTGCCAAAAAGAATCAAAAACCTCAATAAAACATAAAAACCGATATATAAGGTTTTCATTTATTTTCTATGTCTAGGGGTCCACTACATTCCAGAAATCATAATCATCCTTTGCCCCTAATTTTGGATCGATATTGGAAAGTCGGAGGTCTGGCTCATAGACTATCATTACTATTTTTCAGGTTAGGAAATCTAAATAGTATTGTTAATTCTTCGTTTGTGTTGCTTTTAAAAACATTTTTTTGCTGTTAGTATATTGGAAAGTGGAGGTTATCATTTGGGGTGGGGGTAGAATCTTGGCAACCAGGTTGAATCATATCTAATAAAATGTCCAGTTTAAGAGAAAAATCATTACCTGCTCTTCTATGAACTTTGAGGGCAGCCATTTTGAAATTCAGAATGGACGACTGCAAATGTATATTTCTTCTGATTATGATTGAATTCGAGGATGAACTTAGTAATTCATTTTTGATTGAGAGTTATCTTCGTAAATTTTATAAATTTCTGTATTCATTCCTGTTGATTAGCATATCTCCCAAAGTTCTCAGTGAATTTCAATTAAATTTCATAGAAGGGTAAGGCACATATTAAGGAAGATGTGATCTAATTTCGGCATTGATCCAGGATTTTGTTTCTGTGTTCACTCCTGTCTGTCCATGCAATATCTCCAAAGGCTCTCAGTGAATTTTCAGTAAAATTTTGTGGAAAGGTGGACCATATCATATGGAGGAAGTGATTAAATTTTCAGACAGATCCATTCACAATGAGTCATAATTTGAAGAGCCGTACATTCACAGCCATCCATTTTGAATTTCCAAATTACCACCCTTAAAATTCATAGAAAAACTGGCGACAATTTTTTTCTAAAAATGTATGGTTTTTAGATATGATTCAACCTGATTGCCAAGACTCTACTCCCCAAAAAATGATGACTCAAAAAATGTGCCAGGAATCAATTTATGTACTATGTTGTCTGATATTTTTTCTCTTGAATCTTTGACAGTGGCAGTGCCATGGATAATGGAAAAATTATTTGTAAGTATCCATCAATTCTGTTCTATATATTTTCCTAAATATATCCTCTCTAGTGCATTTGATTTTTCTTTATAGGAAGAGGTCAAGTTTTGTGAGATGGTGAAAAAGTGAGGGTCCAGTTTTGGTCTATAGATGTAGTATAAATAGATCCCCCTCTTAAAGACTAGAAAAATTAATTTTTTTCTCAAAACTAAAAAATTTCCAGTTTGAGCAAATGTCTTATTAATTGAAATCACATCAGATTGACTGAGGAAGAAATTTTCTACAAAAATATTGATATAAACTAAACAGAATCTTTACCCATTCAAATATACATAACCATTTGCTTAATTAGCTTACTACAGCAATGTTTGTGACTCTATGCTTAATCAAATTGTCATAGCCCCACGAAACTTATATAACCCAGGCACCTATAGACCCTTTGTATATTTCACTTAAATTAGTCTGTTGCACAGAGAAATTATCATATAACTCATGTGGTTCTGTTGCATTCTGGGATATGGTATTGTTTTCAATTCTATGTCGAATCACTGTAGCCCCACAAATCACCTAATCAACCAGCCAATTGGGCTACAGATTCTTCTTTCTTTGCTCATCCATGTGACTCTGGGTGCTCCTGGTCACATTTTTGGGGTTACAACTTCAAAGATTTGCATGAATACACCAGTAGGCACCACCTAAAAATTCATTTTTTAAAAAATTTTTCGACAAAAGTGCTTCTTGGGTTCTCTATGATCATTTTAGAACCAACAATGCCTAAATCTTGTGCTGGTATTTTTTAGATAATTTTTTATAGAAGATCCATTTTTCAAGATAATGTTAAATGAAACATCTTGTTTTTAGATAATTTTAGTTAATAGATATACTTTTTAGATAATTTTAGGTACAAGTTCTATTTTTTTTTAGATAATTGTGGATGAAAATTTTTTTTTTTTTTCAGATAATTAGTTTTAGTGCGGACTACAATGATTCATTTATGTGAGATACGGATATACTATATTATATTTGACTTGGTAATGTGATAATTGCAATCACCTGTTTCTCAATGTGGTATCTATTTACTTCCATAATATTGTTGTTTTAGTTTTGGCATTGTCCTTTCTCTATTTTATATGTTCAATTGTTTTACTTTAGATGATGTCTGTTTGTATTAGCTCGTAATAAATGCAGTTCAAAACATTCATCAGCTCCAACTCTTAGATCAGTGGTGAAACCACACAAGTGTCATAAGTGGAAATCCAGTGCTTAGTGCTAATTAAAAAGATGCGTAAGGACACATGCAAAATGGAGATAGATGCAAGAAAATGGAGCCATCTAAAGTAACATTCCAAGGGAAATTATTAATCACCGCCACCCATATATGCTGCTTTTTACCTTGGAAATTAAGCCGTGGTAGAGACAGAGATGAGTTCCTCGATGAAAATACTACCTGTATGGTTTGAATTGCAAGTTCATGATTAAAATAAAACAAAAACAGGTGTGGTTAGTCACTTGATGGGGTGATCAATTAAAGAATTAGTAAAAGGAGTAATCAATGAATGAGTTACTTTTCTTGCTTTTTGAGTTGTGATCACTAAAAAGTACAAATAAGAAAAAAAAAGAACATGAATGCTGCTGAGCACAAACTAAGGGACCAATAAATAAAATTTTCAAAAAATAAAAAAAGTAATTTTCCCTACTCATTGAGGGGAGTGTGTGTGTAAAATTTTAAGTTTCTTCTATGAATGGTTAGGACTAGGTAAGGGCAAAGACTGGATAGATAGAAAGATAGATATAAATATCAGAACACACAAATAACTTAAACTCAGCAACAGTGATTAAACCGGTCTGTTGCGGGTAGCGATGATTAATTAATTAATGTAGATTTTCCATCATAGGGATCTAGAGACAGGTCTGATTGAAATTGTTTAATTTAGACTCTCACAGCATTAGAATTGTAACGCTTAATTAGTGGGTTGCTCTGATTGAACAATGTGCAGTTAGGTCTTGTGGACCAATACTACGTGTCATTGTTTCACTTTGATGTCTTTGCTGACTGGAACTTTTACATATTGAATACCATGTATGCTGGACTATAAGATGAATGGTTTGCAAAAGTATTTGAAGGATTACCGCTTAGAATCTATTAGAAAACTTAAATGACAATGGGCAAGAATGGCAGACAACCTATGGACATCACGACTCACAACATGGATCCCCAGAGATCACATGTGAAACTGAAGCTGACAGAATACAAGATGGAGAGATGAACTTGACCAAGTTAGAAAATACTGGCTCTGTGACACCCATGATAGAGAAATGTGGTGGATTCTAGAGAAGTTCTATGTCCAACAACGGACATTAAAAGACTGATGATGGTAACAACACATCCAAGCCCCATAAGTGTCCATATCAACCTTTGGTAGATGCCTCCATAATCAATATATCAGTGCATTGATTGGAGAGTAATATTTGAAAAGTTATCTTAATTGAATGTCTTTTTCATATACCGGCATATATGGTATTTTTGCCAAGTTTTCTACCTCTGGTCTGTTGCATGATTGATTTTTTGTTTTTTCTTTCTGTTACAGTAAGAGCTGAAGAAGTTATGGCTTGCAAAGTAAGTTCTTCTCTCTCTCTCACTCAAATGTTTTTCATTTTCCTTCCCCTTTCTCTGTTTTACAACAAAGTTGTTCGAAGAATTTCTTTTCATTTTTCATCTTATCTTCTTTTCTGTTTCTTTTCCATCAAATGGACTTTTATATAGATTTTTTCTTCTATAAACAACAAAAACAGCAGACTCCATTCAAAATCTGCAACATTGCACATACAATTTTTGACAACATTTGTCAACATTTGTTTCTGTGATGAAAATATTAATAATGTTAGAAGATATTTGTTTCCTGTTGATTTTTTTAAGTCAATCTCTGTTAAAACTTCCAAAACCAGAATAAATAACCATCATATGAAAAATAAAAGGAAAAATACTATCCAAAATGCAATACAATTCATTGGCATAGGAAAATGTTTTATATATGTATATATATATATATATATATAATGATTAGATAATTGAGTCATCCACAGAAAGCTGTTTCATTGTATTACAACTCTTCAGTATGGCTAAAGACTATCCATTATCCCGTCCAGTACCATTTCGCTTCAGACCCAGAGGCTGGCATTTTACCTCTGCCCTACGCAGAACTGGACGATCAGTAAGGCTGAACTTGAGCAATTTATTTACTTACACACAATTTCCTATCCACCAGAGTGCTCTGTTCCAGAGTTGGGAGAGCATTGCTTATTGTTTATAATGTAAGAGTTACCTTACTTAAAGAGTGCTCAATCCTGAATGAGGAAGAGCATTATATAGATATATGAAGTGTATACATTAATTATAAACACTGTTTGGTCTTTCTTCCTTTTCTTTCCTTTGTTATATTCTATTTTTTATTGTGAGAATTGATTTTTAAAAAGAATAATATGACATAGTGTGACAGAAAAAGAAACAGATTATTTTTCTTTCTCTCTCTTATCATCCCCACCTCTTATTAAGATAACAGCTTTCTTTCTTGGTTATGAACACTGTCTATTTATCTTTAACCACTTTCTTTTCAGATCACTTTAATTCCTTACAAACACCATTAACCTATTCAATTGTGGTCTCAACATGAAATTTTCCCCGTTCTTAGAACTGTCAACTTATGTCATAGTTGAAAATTGATCTGATATGATCATCTGCTTCTCTTTTCTCTGCTCATACTGTTGTGATGCTATTGTTGTCTTGTAAGTACTTGATCATTGTGGTTTCTGAAGTTGTGATTAATCCAGCAGGCTGTTGGTAAATGGCTTATTATTCCACCCTTCAGGAATTAATGCTTGTTGATTGAATCGGTTTATTTTGAGGGAATCATGCAGCATCTCTTTGATTTTGGTCTCATGTTATCAGAAAAATGCTAACATTGGTCACTTGCATTTCTTGCAACAGGAAAACTTAACGTTGCAGTTCCAGGGAATCAATTTGGACAAGAAGGATTTCTTTGGGAAATCTGATCCATTTTTGATATTCTACCGAGCCAATGAAGACAACAGGTTGGCAGATTTCCTAAAACTTTTATCACTTTGACAAAATACACTGTTTTCTTATTTTCATGCTTTTAATTTCATCATCTTTGATAGAACCTTTTGAGAATTTTTCCAGTTGTTTCTATTGCCTATTTTCAAAATATTTGAACAAAAAAACATTTTTAAGCTCTATTGTCTGCATGATGTGAGAGACAATGATGATTATAGGATCATTTCTTCTCTTGCAAAAATAAGAAAATACTTCAAGAATAATTCAGGACGGAAAAATGATTCTTATTTTTTGGATTTGTTCATAGAATTTCAATTTTATAATTATATTTTGCGAATCAAAAAATACATCGAGTAATTTACATCCTGTAATATTTTTTTAATCAGAGCTGTACTTAGGGCAGTGCAAATAATGTAGCTGTACAGGGCCCCATGATTTTAGAGGCCCACCAAAAATTATGTCATGAAAAAATATCTTTTATTTTCATTGTTTTTCAGTATTTCAATTTGTTTGAGGATTTATTATGTTCCATACAGATAGATTATTGTTCCATAAAGAACTTCATGTTAGATTAAATATCAATTATGAATATTTCATTTTTACTTTAATTTCTTTGAAATAAAAGGTCCCCCAAGAAATGTTATGCACCTTTGCCCACCAATGTTGAATTTGGCCTCGGTCTAGAATGCTCTAATTATTTCAGTAATGACTTATTTGATTTATCTCTCTTGCTCTTTTCTTCTTAGTTTTACTGCTGTCCACAAAACTGAAGTCATTAAAAACACCTTAAATCCCACCTGGAAACCATTCAAGCTTCTGGCACGAGTTCTCTGCAATGGTGACTATGACAGGTACATTTCTCTTATGTCTCTATCTACACTTAAGATGGTGGTTAGCGAACTCTTTGCTTCACAGGATAGATCACATATTAATGGATATATGGATTGTAGGCTAAATGAATGCCATAAAAATCTTGAAATATGGGAATTATTCATTTAAATATATCTAATCATATTTTGCCTCAAATCAATGAATAACGCATATTAGAAAATCATTTGTGCTTAACCAAGGATATCAATTAGAAAACCAAAGGACTCAATCAAGGCATCTTTTGAATCTATAAAAGATACAAAGAATCTTTGAAACATGAATCATAATATCCCAGTATCTGCTTGCGGGCCAGATCTTGCTCATTGGTCGTAGGGTGCCTGCCCCTGCTCTAAACTATCTTTTGAATTACATTTTTTGCCTGTTTCTACTTTTGCCTTTGTTAATTCTCAGTTGGAGTCCTTATAGACTTGATTCCACTGACTACATTCTTCCCATTCACTTTCCAACAGTTTTTTGAATTGTAAGAAATTGGTTTTCCAAAATGTCACTAACAGTTATTCTTTTAGGCAATTTTTTTAAACATCCATGAGTCTCACTACAGGGTGTCTCAAAAGTGACAATACATTTTCTTTTTCGTTTATCTCTTCAGATTTCCGACAAATATCAATGAAATTGATATCGAGCAATAGTTTCAAATCTGAGATAATATTTGACATTTAAGCTCTATGTTTATCCCTATTGTTATGGCAATGACACTAAGGTGAAAAATCGTGGCCTGGCGAGATTTAGAGATAGCGATTCCTTTTTGAGGGGCAACATCACGAGAAAAATTAATGCAACAAGATTGTGACCTTTATAAACTTGAGGCAAGAAACAGAGATTGTTATGCTAACATCCTATTCAAAATGCTTGCTGATGTTGGGAATGCCTGTGTTAATTACTGGCTCAGCTAAAGTGTTGTGAATAAGTTGGCTCCCATGTAGAAGTCAATCTATGAAGTGATTCTCATTTGAAAATTACAAAATCTGAAAAGTGAATTTTCGTAGCAAATATCATTTTGTGATAAAATTTCTTGGCAAATTATGTTAAAGAAATGTTTTTGTTTCTGGAGGAAATTCATGACGAAATATCTTTGAAGTCAGCTTTTTTGTTAATTTCTATTGTTCTCTTAAACCAGCTTGAACTCATTGCTTTTTGTCTTCTTATAGGGTCATCAAAGTTGAATGCTATGATTGGGATCGAGATGGCGGGTAAATGAAATTACTTTCTTCCTATTTTTTTTTCATAGCAAATGTCTTGTTATTTGACTTGTGTTACGCAAGTGAATGGCAAAAGAATTGATTTACGACAAAATAGATGTGTTAACCCTTTCAAAACTAATCTATCGAGGTACTTAATGCCTGAATTTTCAATATTCTGAAGAACCAAAATCAGAATTAGATACATTTATCCTGGAATATATTTGTCCCAGTGGACATTTATGATTGTGTTGTTTACCATCACCCTGAACAGAAATTAACATAATATCCATACCTAGCGTATGTGCATATGTACCAGAATTATCTGAAAAAATTATCCAAATTGAATCTACAAGGGTGTTCTCATTCGACC
Organism: Thysanoteuthis rhombus; assembly: GCA_963457665.1. Classification (NCBI taxonomy): domain Eukaryota; kingdom Metazoa; phylum Mollusca; class Cephalopoda; order Oegopsida; family Thysanoteuthidae; genus Thysanoteuthis; species Thysanoteuthis major. The sequence goes on along the minus strand of OY735230.1, from coordinate 14,340,837 downwards.
GTCTATGCCAGCTGATATTTCATATCAGTTAATTTACTCGGATGGATTACTTGATACAAGATATCCTATAAAATATTCAATTTTGAATATATATATATATATATATATCCGTACCTCACATAGATGAATCACCTACACGGCAGCCAGAACTAATAATCTATTAACTATCTCTGAAGAAAGAGATCATTAATCTAAAATTATGTAAAAAAATACCTGCCCAAGATTCGGGCATTGTTAGTCGATAATGATCGTAGAGAACCCCCCAAAAAGCACTTTATTGAAAAAACAAACATTTTTAGATCGTGCTTAGTGGTGTACTCATGCAAATTTTCAAGGTCATAACCCTAAAAATGTGACCAGGAGCACTGAGTCTCTCTCACACACACACACACACACACACACACACACACACACACTTACAAGCAAAGAGAGAAAAATCTTTGTGTAAAACTGGCTAATTTATGTGAAATATTCATAGGGTCTATAGGTCCCTAGGCTATACAACAAAAAAAGACTATTGGGAAAAAGTGATCTCATTCAAAATGTCTCGTGGGACAAAGATCTCCCAGTTATTGAAATAAAATTGAAAATTATTTTTTATTAGTATTTTTACACTCTCACATAATAATCAATCATGAATATATAATATATAAAAAAATCAATGGCACCTCTCTTGTTCAGTCATATAATGCAAACTGATCTCTGCATAGTTTTCATACTATGATGACGTCGTTGTCTGCCATTGTAGAAGCCGGGAAAATCTCATTTACTTCATTGTCCAGGACGCATACATCCCAACAGACTTCTCAAAGAGATCTGGAGGACATGTGTATCCCAAGAGTCTTGAAGGGTTTAAGTAATCATTAAACTGTTCGGTGCGGTTATGTGTCTTGTGCAGAGCGAGTGAATATAAATGTGCTTGTGTCTTTCAGGCATGACTTTATCGGTGAGTTCACTACAAATGTTCGGACATTGCTCAAAGGGTCTGGAACAGAAAACAGATACGAGGTGAGTGGAGGGCATTCCCTTCTCTTTTTCATCTGTCAGTCTCATTCTATTCATCTTCTCTCTCAACCATTATATCTCTCTTGTTGCATTACCATATAGATAACCTTCAGATAAAAGATGAAAGGATCAAATCAATATCAGAGTTTGCTTATCAAATATTCATTCTTTGCAAATATATTCTTCAGAGTTCCATCCCTCCTTTATGTTTTATATGCTCCAATGAACAAGGTTTTCCATGATCTGTGCAATGTAAGTTTCTAGAAAGACGATTCAGCTCAAGGACGATCAAATGCAAACTAGCATTCCAAGGGAAATTATGAATCACCACCACCCGTGTATGTTTCATTTTACCTAATAAATTAAGCAGTAGTGGTGGAAAAATCGGTGAATATACTACAAAACTATGGTTTGAATCATAAATTTTGGATTGAAAAAAAAAAACGGACTAGTTAGTCACTCAATAGAGTAATCAATTGGAAAAATTGGAAAGAGGGGTGGTCAATAAATAAGTTGCTTCTCTAGCCTTTTTTGAGTTGTGATCGCTAATAAGTACAAATCTTTAAGAAACAAGCATGAATGCTGCTGGACACAAACTAAGGGACTAATTTGGCATGAACTTTCATTGCAAATTGAACCGCCCAGTAAAATTTTCAAAAAACAAGCATGCAGCTTAAGGCGGGGAAAAGTCTGGATAGATATATATTTATAAATGTTAGAATAAATGAATAACATAAACCCAGAAACAGTGATTAAACCAGTCTGTTGTGGGTAGCAGTGATTAATTAGAGATATTTATAGAGATACAAAAATTTTTATTATTTTCTTTTAGTTTGTAGATACTATTATTTACCAACACGATTTCCATAGTTGAATGAGTTCAAAAACAAACTATAGCATTAAAACAATTTATTCTACTGCAATTTAAAAAGAAAATAAACACAATTCTATATATATACGTTGGATTGTTTGCACAGATTTGTCATGGTACAGAATTGTCATGTGCTGAATTGTCAATGCTGATGTTTCTGCACTAAATTGTCTCACAAGGAACTGTCGGGTCACTCATCCTATTACTTCTGTCATATCTTCTTTGATCTTTATTTTTTTGCTCATAAAAGGCCTCTACTGCACTTTCACCACTTTCTTTCAATTAATTCAACTTCAATTTCTCACTGTAGGCTATCAATCCTAAGAAGAAAGCCAAAAAGAAGAATTACCGAAACTCTGGCGAGGTAAGTTTGATTCGCATTTAATGTTTAGTGTTAAAAGCTGATCTGCCTCTTGTTTATTGATGTCACTGACTAAAATTAAAATTATATTTACGTCTGTTGAGAGAGAAACTTTTGATAATTACTGGTGAATTATTAATCTTTGATATGATCTATAAGTTGTCAGTGCTTTGACATAACAGACAGATAGGAGGGGGGGGAGAAATGCTAACACACAAACACAAAATAGCTGTTCTGCTCTGTATGTGACTGCTGACAGTATAATCAACAACTACTACTTCTGCTAATGTGTTAATTCTGTTTTTACCGGGTAATTACTTGTAAATTAATAGATTATTGAAATTTCATTAATGAATCAGCAGCAGCAGCCTTTTAATATCCTGTGGATCCTGTGAGTTATGATGTCCTGTAGTTGTCTGACATTCTTGCAAGATGGTCTTTCCATTGCAATCTTATTAAGTTCAAATTATGATTGACTATTATAGAATAAATTATTGGTATTAGATTATAACTAATATTACTAAATTACAATAATCATTGATTGTCATCAATAAATTATTGGTGTTAATTAGAGTGCCACTGATATGTTTTCTCTTAATCTTTAGATTATACTCATGTCCGTTAAGACTGAAGCCATTCACTCATTCTTAGACTATATAAAATCTGGGTAAGTTTTTATTTTTTCCAATCCATAATTACCATTTACTTCTTATCTGTAAGAATCATATCAGCTTCCATTATCATGTCTTCCAATATCTTTTGGTTTACAGTCATCATCATAATCAACCTTTTAATGTCTTTTAGAATCCGCATTGTAAATTATGATTGTCTGATATTCTTGCTACATGACCAGCCCATTGCCATTCAAGTTTTCTTATGATTTCTATATCTCTAAGCCCTGTTTGTTCTCTGATATACTATGCTGATTTGTAATCTTTCCATGTGATGTTTATCATGATTTTCTCTAGTGCACATTGAATGGTTCTTAGTCTGAGGGCCAATCATTTGGTTCGATTCCATATTCCAGCTCCATATGGGGAGGATGCATTGGTTATTGACTCTTCTTTTTAAAATGAATGCTCTACATTGTGTTTCAACTTTTAGAGCCAATAACATTTACTCTTTACTTTGATTACACCCCAAATTCATTCAAGTAATGCTTTTAAAATTATTATAGAAAATGAATTGCAAATACTTTCATATCGGGAAGACAACTTTACTATAAATTTCCTCTGCCAAAGACTCTACTGTAGAACTGGATTCTATGAAAATAGATTGTAAATAATTGCTGTAGAAATGCATTTGAAATGAATTATGCCCAAGTATAAATGGATTCAAATCGATACAGATATTTGTATTGCTTGCCATGTTTTTATTTATAGCTGTTAATATTACCTTAACTTTTACGCTTGACTTGTGATTTTCCTTTTCAGCCGAACACAATTAAACTTTACTGTTGCCATTGATTTCACTGCCTCAAATGGTAACCCAACCAACCCAACGTCTCTTCATTACTACAATCCTTACCAAATGAATCAATATGCTGCTGCCATCCAAGCGGTTGGAGAAATCATTCAAGATTATGATAGGTTAGATGCCTTCATTTTTTTTTTCTTTTGACTCATTCAGGCCCGGGAGTGCTTGTAGGTGTGCTTTAAATCTTGTGGCCATTTTGAATGTGATGTAAATGAAATATGACTTCCCAGGGTTTCTTAGAAAATGAGACTTGAACTTAGATCCAACCATTATATCTTTGGAACCCTTAGAAAAAAACAGGCTTCAATGAATTGATTTTATCAAGTTTATGGAAGTGTGGATGGCCCAAGGGTTACCAGCTCAGAAAATGGAATCGGCCAACTGAGTTCAAACTGACCAGCTGATTTATGTAGCTTCTTTCTTTTTCAAAAATGCCCCCTGCCAATCATCTGGAAATTAGAGGAAGCTGCAGCTATTGTCGGCATGTCAGCAGAATGCTTGCGTCAGGCTTATATGGATTTCAACACCACATGGTTTTCTTTGCAAAGCAGATGTTAGACAACAAGCCTATGTATAATTTTAGATTCACCTGAGTGCTTGGTTGGTGGTATGATTATATTGATGTACCTAACACTGCCAAAAATGGATGGTTCTGATTGGTTTATCAATTATTTTCTCCACTGGGAAGAAATGTTTGCTCAGTTTTTTTCATGTAGAGAAAAAAAATATTTGTCTGTTTCCTTCAATCATACTTCTGACAAAGGCTCAAGAATAGATCAGCCAAAATGTTTTGCTGACAACATCAAAGATGGAAAGAAGAGATTTGATAGTCCGAATAAAAATTGGAATGTTCAAGTCTCCTCTCAAAGTTATAGAAATACATGAAACTCACCAACCTTCCTCCCCTCTCTATCTTGTGTTTCTTCTCAGATGATTTAGGTCAGAGCTCTCCAATCTGTATATCACAACACTTTAGAGTGTCACTAATAATTCCCAGGTGTGTCATGAAATAAGTATGATTCTGTATATCTCTCAAAAGATTTGCTAGAGGAACTTATCCTCACAATTAATGTTTAAGAAATATTTGGCTTTTTCAGTGGAGCTGTGTAACCTAGTTTGCCCTGAACAAATTAGACTTTTATCTCCGGGCCTACTGTGCATTAAAATAGGTTCTTTGTCTTCATGCAGTTTTATTTGATTGAAGCTTTATCTTTTTACTACTTTTTTATTTTCTTATCTAATATAAGCTTTTATCCATTCTATTTCTAATTTCATTTATCACCAATGTTTGAAAATAAAGCCTTGAATAGCCGCTCTCTCTTTATATTATTTTTTGTAGTGATAAAATGTTCCCAACTCTTGGATTCGGTGCACGATTACCAGATGGAAGTGTTTCTCATGAATTTGCATTGGTTAGTCATTTGTCTTTTTCTCTTTGAAGATTCTTTATTTCCACACAGGCATCTAAATATGTAGGATGTAATGTTTAAGTTTATTCTTATTATCACTAATATTGTAATATTTCAACTCTTAAATTCATGGACCACTTGTAACCACTAGTATTTGCAGTGGAATTCTACAATGAATACAATTAAGAATAAATAATTGAACTCTTCAATTGAATAAATTTTTTAAAATTTTTATTAACCAATGATCAAAGGGTAATTACTTCAACCAGTAGTTATTTCCCTGATTATGACATTCGTTTTTTAATGAATTTAAGAGTTAACACTAATGCGAATGAACATAAAGGTATGACTCAACTATTTTTTTTCTTGTTTGTAATCAAATTGTAATTAACTATGTCTTTAAAAGTTACTTTCACACTTTATATGTATTGATTACCTTATTTGCTGGCTTATATGGAATGTAGTTTACATTGCATTTCATCCAAGCCCCATGAGCTTTGGTTGATGGCACCCTAGTCATAATATCAGTGTATAGGTTGCAGTGTAATATTTCCATGTAAAAAACAATTTGAATGTGCATCATATATGTCAGCAAATATGGTTTCATAAGGACATTCAACCAATATAGAGCATATCTAACTAAAATTTGAGAAATCTATGTGTGTTCGTGTGTGTGTGCATGCACAGAGATAACTCAACAGCTAGTCATTCTATAAAGTTGATATTCACCAGATATGTTGGGGCATGCACCGGTCATTGCAGTTTCAAGTTCAAAGTCATTTGAGACGGGGGTTGCTTGATTTACAATAAAAAAAAGTATACTGTAATGACCGTATATTTTGTGTCCATAAAAAGTGACATTTTGATGATGCGATCTGAGTCTCAAATCATATTGTTATTATGTGATTCAGAAAAAGAATAGAGAGAGAAAGAATCAGTTTTTTTTCAGCAAATTATTGATAGAACAAGATTAAATTAAATAATAGATGTTGTAATAGCATTTTTAATAAAAGTCTGTTTTGATTTTTATCACGATTAACAACAATATTTCTGTTTTGGTTGTTGCTAATAATGACATCATAAATGAATAAAGAACAGTGACTCATTATTTCGAGTTTAAACCTCCTGAAGATTTTCAAGAAATCTGATACAATGTTTGAACTGTCACATCCTAGTTTGAATAACGGCCATTTTCTTAATTTGTTTTTTTCTATTCATTCTGTAGAATTGTAATGCATCTAATCCTTATTGTAATGGCATCCAAGGTATTCTGCAGGCCTATTATGACTCACTGCAACGAGTGCAACTGTACGGACCGACAAACTTCTCCCCTGTCATCAACCACGTGGCTAAGTAAACATTCACTCTATTATGAATTATTATCCATCAAATATTAAGAATCATTTGATTAAGTGATTATGGAATCTACAGAAATGCATGAAACTTCTTCTCTTCTCTAGCTTATGTTTCTTCTCAGATGATCTGGCCAGAGCTTTCCAAACTGTATATCACAACACTTTAGAGTGTCACTGATAATTTCTAGGTGTGACATGAAATAAGTATAATTTTGTATGTCTTTCAAGAGAATTTTTTCCTGTGTCAGTTGATTTACTGAAATCATATATATCAGGTTTGACTACAAGACCTTGTAATATGTTGTGAATCTTTAAAAAGGGTGTTGCCAATACAAGAAGTTCGGAAAGCTCTGATTTAGGGTACTGAGGGAGCAGGACAAAGTTCTTTTGACTTTATTTGAGTATTTACTTTATTGTTATTTGATGATGTATTGTGACACATAATTACTAAATTTTTATGACTGGTTTATTCTTCATTTCCAAACTGTGCTGTTTATTCACTGTCGTATGAGTTGAGTTCTGATAAATAAAAAAAACAAGCAAAAATTCAGATGAACATGAATAATTGTAAAAAATTGATAATTATTCTTTTGACTTTGTTAAGAATTAATTTGGAAAATCAAAGAATTTCAATTTCTTTTGATTGTGTTGAAAAGTTAATGAATATTTTTGGAAGGTTTCAAACACTATATTACTTCAATTGTGTAGTTGTCTTTTGGTTCCTACTCATCTCAGATGAGTCAAAGGGACTATTAATTTTCGGTAATATTAAATGTCATCTTTTCCCAAAGCTTAATGTATATATCATGATTCTTATGATTATTTTAATGTCTGCTGGAGAAACATTTTAAAGCACAAATTGATTGGATTATCTAAATGTACCTGTTTATGCTTTAAAATTCACTGTAAATCAAACATTGAAAAGTCTTATCATAAGCTCACCTGTTCACATTCAGAATTCTCTAACTAGAAGATGGATGAACCTTAGGTATTTGAGATTTATTTACCTCTTCCAATCTAATTGGAATATGTATATATATATATATATATATATATATATATATATATATATATATATATATATATATATATATATATATATATATATATTTATATATATATATACATATTCACTTGTATCTGTCTGTCTCTACAATTTTCGATTAGCAGACAGTCATGAATAAAATAAACCAATTAAAAAAATTGCTTTAAATTTAAAGGAAATAACTTATAAATTTGTTCATTCAATTAATTCTCCTTCATTAAGCTTCAAAAACAATTACATTGGCAGAGGTATGCTTTATAATTTCAACTTTGGTTTTTTCTCCCTTCCAGATTCGCTTCCAACGTTCAAGATGGCTCCCACTACTTTGTATTATTAATTATCACGGATGGTGTCATAACAGACATGAACCAAACGATTCGTTCCATTGTTCAGGTAAAAATAACTTTAATTTTTCCTCTAAAGAGACTTCAGAAATAATTTGTAAAGAAAGGTGAGTTTCTTTACCAAAAGCAGAATATGAAAAAAAAAAATTTTTGGTTAAAGAAAGAAACGCTTGTTTTTAACTCATTCATTCGTGTTGGAATTTATAGGAGAAAAATAAAATAATTTAAAAATTTATCTCCCTTTAATTTTTTTCACTTTTGGAATTGGGGGGGGGCATCACAAAAGAGTTCTATCATTTTTTATTCAGTTGACAGAAGAGTTTGAAGAGTTTTTGAGCAGTTCATGAATATAAGAGTTGAATATGTTTTTTTCATTCATTGATTTTGCAGACAAACCATAGAATTAATATCATTCCAGCTTTAACCATTTTCTTTTGAATAAGTATGAAAATTTTGCACAACCAGCAATTTTCTGGCTTTTTTCTCAGAATCTTTGTCAGACTCAAGCTGTATGATCAGAGATTCAGCAAAGTTCTACAAATCAGCCGTCAAAAATGGGTCTGGTCAGTGGAACCGATTTGACGGATTACCTCTAAAAGTGCTAACATTTGTTAATTTTGTACTTACTATCTTCACTCGGGTAAAATGCTGTATGGTTTAATACAGCTTATAGATAAATAATTAAATAAACGAGTTTCAGTCTTGTAAACATATAATTGAATAAATAAATAAATTATGATCTGACATTTCATATTGTTATGGTTCAGATATTTTTCTTAACAATTCTCTTAAGATTTGAAAAAAAGTTCCAGTATTTAATTGAGAAATTAAATATAAAGAATCAGGTTTCAAAATTTGTGTCAAACATTTTACTTGAGTGTAAAAAAAATGTTGGCATATAATAATATATTACTGTTTTTAGCTACTAAGATTATATTTTTGTTTTGTATTGTACTTGATTAAATAAGGTAAGTATAAAATTAATTATTAGTCAAATCAGTCCAAATGATACTATTGATTTTTGATGGCTGACTCATTAATCTTTGCACTCAGCTTGTCTTGGACATAAAAACTTCAGGTATTCGATGTTTTTCTGTACCTAAGAAATTCATTCTAAGGGAGACAACTGAATGAGTTTGCATGAAGTTATTAGTGGTTAAGCTGGTAAAAGTTGCGTATATTCTCTGCTATATTTCAGTATTATTGATTTGAGCGGAATAATTTAACTGAAAAGAGGTGATTTTTGTTTTTCCAGGCATCTTTTTTACCAATGTCAATCATTATTGTTGGCGTTGGTAGTGCTGATTTTGAGGGTAAGTAGTTTTAAAGTAACTCATAACAGATTTTTGTCTTATGTTCTGTCAAAATGCTTCTTTCCTCAGTTTTCGATTCAAACCAAATTTTGTTTCTAATGGATTGTAGTTTTACTTTGAAGCATAGTATTCAACAAGGATGAAATTATTATACACTGATTTACTTGGACTAGTGATCTCATAAATGTTTCGGCTGTTACACCCTCCGGCCTTTTACTGGTGTGAGACAGTCGTTTTTCCCTAGTTAATCTGTCCTTGAGATGCTGCTTTTCTGCCTAAACCTGAGATGATGATTATAAGTATATGCTTTTTCTGCACTGCCTGATGCTGGGATTGAACTAGTGACTGCCAAGCAGGTCACTAAATACACTCAATCAACACTTTGATCCACTTGGCCATGTAGCGGAGGGTACATCAGCCAAAATTTGATGGTAACAACAAAGATGAGGACACTAGTCTGAGTAGATCAGAGTTTGATAAGGATGAAATATTTTGAAGTGGGTATTATTCTGAATCCTTTTGTATGATATGTTCATGATGACGAATTGAGCTAATGTTAACTTTCATGTTTCAAAATGGCTGCTGGTTTAGTGTTTTTAGGATTAGAGTAATCAGCTTCTTTGAGTTTGAAATCGCCATTGATGCCAGCCACTCTGCAGCTGGAGCAGCAGCCATTTTGAATTTAGAAAATTCACAATTGCTAAAAATCAATCTTTTCTTTATATTCAATTGAAGATATTTGCCTTTTTCAGGTAAAGCTTCATCTAGTCAACTAAATGAATATTTGAACTAAAACATTAATTTCCAAGTATATTGACAGTTTGAATGGAAATATAAAACTTCCTCGTAGGATTTTTAAAATGACCTGATTCTATGAATTTCGAGCAAAGTATTTGGTAATACTACAGTTTAGCTTTGCACATAATCTAGCTCACACTTGAACTACCTATTTCTAGATGTCAAAGTAATTTTTTGTGCTCTATTGGTCATAAAACAATAGAATCTCCAGTGACTTTACAATCAAATAAGTAATTCAATCCAGGTAAATTATTTAGTTTATTCTATAATAACGAATATGGATACCAGTGACTTTCAAACTCTTTTGTATGATGGCACACTAAGAAATATATTGGACTTTTGCTCAGCTTACCAACTTGTTAGTGATTAGCTAATTGAATAAGGTGCAGTAGTAATAAATTGAATAATAATTTATATTATTTACCTACTGATTTGATGCCATTTGGAATTCTATCATTTTATGACTAGTAGAGCACAAAAAAAATGATTTCGACCTCTAAAAATGCATAGATCTTGTATTTTTTGTAGAGATGCTACATGAAGAATCCTTGTTTGCTTGAGTTTTTCCACTAGTTTTTGTAAAATATAGAAGTTGGACTTTTATTGTAAGATGGGGTTTGCAATATTTTTTTTATTTTTTTTTTGTAAAAATGATATTGGAGCTTATAGAATGAAAAGCGTTCCAAATAGACAATAAAAAATATTGATACATCAAGTTTTAACCTTATTTTCTTTTCATCATCTCTTTGATAGCCATGAATATCCTGGATTCAGATGATGGGTTACTGCGCTCTGGACAGCAGGTAGCCCAACGGGATATTGTCCAAGTAAGTAATAAGTCAATTGCCTCCATAAGCGACAGTTTACTCCCTTAGATTATTGATACAAAGAGAAAGATAACATAAAAATATGTTGATAACTTTTCTTCAAAGATTTATTGTCAGGTATGGAAAGGTGTCAACTCAATGTTTAAACCATTGATTCTCAAACTTTATTGTATGACAATGCACAAAGAAGTATATTTGACTCACACTGCTCTGCAACAGTGAAAATGAAATAAATCAAACGAAAACGTTTCAGTAGCCAATGGAACTTTCATATCAGTATACTTATAAACGTACCCATCATCTTTTTTTATTTTATCTGTTGTTGAAAAGATCCAGATCTCACAAAATCTAGTAATAAAACCACTACATTGGGAACTCTATGGGACTGTCAAAATACTTAGATATGTTCAAGGCTTGAAATGCATATTTGGAAAATAGCATATGGGGCACGTTTGTGAATCACTGGTTTAAATTCTTCATCATGAAGAAAAAGTCAGAATAGTAAATACAGACCAAAAGGGTTTCTGTTATAGTGGCAAATCAACATTCCAAGTGAATTACCTTTTCTTTTATATCTATGAAAAGATAAGAAATGTAAACTCTTACTCAAACTTAAACAGGGAGGACCACTTTCAACATCATTTGATTCTTTAAGACATACTTCAGTTAATTTTGACTGTTCTCCAAGTGTGGAAAAGTTAGGAGTTTCAACGTACAAAGTCTTTGAATAATTTTTTTTTTTTTTCCTCTTTCTCTTTTACCATTTGTCAGTAACTTTTTTTCCTCTACAAAAATATGATATTAGAATGCATTTGATTTCATAATTGTTTAATTGCGATCGTCAAAATCTTTACATGACGGATATCCTGATTCCTTATATCACATGTGAACCCAGAGAATTGGCCCCATACTGCTCTGCCAAAGCACAATAAGAAATTTAATGAATGAAAAAACAACTTATCCCAAGTAATCATAAGCTGATATTTAAGAATAAATATTTATTTTGTTTTTCATCTGATATAAGTGAGTTGAATTCTCTTTTATTTTTTACAATTTTTCTATTCAATGGCTCTGTGATTAATTTCTTTCATTAATTTTTTTTACCTAATTCTTCTTTCAATTTTAATGCTTGAAAGCCACGATTCAAATGTAAGTGAAAAATGCTGGATCACATATTGCTGCATAGGCTGGTATATAAGATTCAATTGAAAATAGCGAGAAAAACAACGCAAATATTACACTGCATTCAACATGTTGGTATTATAACAAAGGGACTGTCTAACAAAGCTCAATATGGACAGTTTGGGGATGTAAATGAGTTGCAGTAAGCAGTAGTCCTCCAAATACCCTCGTAAACGATTCATCTTGGGTGTATATGACATATAGATTTTGCCATTGCTTTTTTCCCACACTTGGCTGGTTGACATCTAAAAAATATATCAACTATGTTGATGGTTGAGTCACAAACTCTCATTAACTAAATTTCATGATTTTTGTTGTTGAAAATTCAGCCTCTTTTTGACTCTTCCAGTGTTATTACCCTTTCATTATTGTCTTTGCTTCTTCTTCAGTTTGTTCCATTTCGGGAGTTCATTGGTGGCCAGTACAGTAACAACATGCAAGTCAGTCAGGCATACTTGGCTAAAGAGGTTCTTGCAGAAATCCCAGAACAATTCCTGTCTTACATGAAGGCACACGGGATTGAACCCAAACCTCCGTCACAAAATTAAATGGTGTTTCACTACAGCAACACAGCAAATCAAAAGAACATATCCTTGGTCTTAGTTTTTTTTTTAAATTCTCTGCTTATTTCTTTTCTCATTCTACATTTTATTATATTAACATGGCAGCCATAATTGATCTGTCCATTTTTGTATACTTCTTTAATATTACATGGGAAAAGCTATCAATGTCTTCCTGTCTTGGAAAATCTTAACATTCTATTGACTTGAATACTGTATTTTTTTAAAAACTGTCCTCGTTTTTAAAAATTCACTCTATGAGCAAAATATTAACAAAATTTTCGTCGGAAGCAATATTTTTAAAAATGGATAATTGATAACTATTTTTCTTTTTTTCTATTTTATTTTGGATCCCATTTTTAAATTGTATATTTTGATGAAAGTAGAAAGATTACTGCAACTCCACTTCTGTGTTCAAATTCTTTTCTTTTTTAAAATTTCTATTCAATGACTTCTTTTCAAAGGTTCTGTGCAATCTCAGTATCAAAAACCTAATTGCTGATCAAAAATTATTAATTGAAGTATTTTCACTTTTCAATGAGTGCACAGTTTGAATAATCATCTTGTATATTGTCTAATAGCATTTCATCTCATAATTAGACAAAAACAACTTATTTTATTCTAGGATGCATGCATAAAGTTCAAACAATCATCTTTCTGGTAGTCTAATAATTTGTAGAATAATTAAATGAATAAAAATTACTAAATAATCTCCAGGATGAGTGAAGGTTGCCAGTTTGAGCTAAGTGGGGATATAACCCAAACTCGGGATTTCCGAATTAGGCACTATTCAAATGCAAGTGTTAGGTAAATCTTGGAGATAATTTGGGTTACCTCCCCTTGTAGCCCAATCTAGCAATCCTGGATGAGAGTACAGACTAAACATCTTTGCCATAATGTACAGTTTGACCTGCCATCCACTTGTCTAAAAAAAAAAAAAAAATTCATTTCATAGGTAGTAGAAAAATCTTCGAAATACCATACTTTGTAAAAAATTGTTATAACTGAAACAAATTTTGATTTGTTTCACTAAGGTTTTGTAAAAATTACTTTTCAAAAGCTACCTCTTTCTAAAAATATCCAATTTTTAAAAGCAGAGAATCAAATGATTCTATAGAGCATTTAATATCATACTGTCATACCTTCATTTTTATTTCTTTTGTTTTTTTATATCATGGATTTTGTTTCAAGTAACAGTAGAAAATTTACTACACGAAAAATATTTAATTAATCATTTTTAGCAAACTGCTGACCAGTCCCATTCGAACCACTTTATTGGTATTCACTGTTCATATGATCTTGCTGCTGTTGACTGTAGGACACACAATCTTTTTTCTCTCTCTCTCTCATGTGGGATGCTATCTTCTTGTTCCTCCCGTTGAGAACAAAATGGAACTTAAAAATCATGCAAGAAAGTAATTTCTTTTTTTTTACTATGAATTTTAGGGAAATGCTGAAAAATGATAAATTTTCCTAGCATTTTTTGGCTTTTCAAAAAACAAATATTAAACCTGTTGAAGTAAAATATCCTTCAACCTTTGATCAGACGGCTGAACATTTATTATGAATTTTTTTTTCTCTTCATTTTTATTCAATTACTTACTCTTTCATTTATTATCTATTTTTTGCAATGGTTGTCACGCAGTTGCCAGCAGGTGGCGGAAGTTTTTAAAATCAGTTGCTGTAAATCTCCCAAAATATTTCAATTAATTTGCACCTTTTAATTATAAATTACTCATTGGATTATTTGACATTTGCGATAAACAAAAACTTTTTGTGAAGGATGCCCTGATTCCTTATATCATGTGTTAACCCAGAGGATAAGGGGGGTGGGCCCCCACACTAATGTGCCAAAGCACAACATGAAATTTTTAAAAAGAATGTCCTGATAAAGAAATTTGATGAATAAGAAAATAACTGATCTCAAGCAATCATGAACTAATTTTTTGAAAATAAAAATTTATTTTGTTTCTCATCTGATATAAGTGAGATGTATTCTCTTTTATTCTCAATAACTTTTTTTAATCATTAACTCTGTGGTAAATTTCTTTGATTATTTTTTTTTCTTTAATTCAATTCTTTTGTCAATTTTAATGCTAAAAAGCTATGACTCAAATGTAAGTGGAAAATGCTGAATCACATATTACTTGTTTTTGATGTTTGAAATTAGTTTTCTTTTTCATGTACTTATTTGTAAAAATGAATTTTTCCACTTGCACAATCTTGCTCAAAATCATGCATCCCCACCCCCGGCTCAAAATCATGCATCCACCCCCAGCTCAAAATCATGGATCTGACCCTGCATATTGAATCATAGTTGCAATTATCACCTCAGTTTTAATTAATTGATGCAATTACACTTTTTTTTTCTTTAACATGGTAGCCATTTTTTTCCTGTTAATTTCTAATAATTGAATCAATCTCAATTCTTGGTTACCAACTATTATCTCCATTTTTTTTCTTATTATCTCCATTTTTTTTCTTTTCACCTATTTTTGCTCGGTACTAGTCAGTTACTTGATAGGAGATACCAACTCATACTCCTGAACTCCTAAGGGCTTCAGCCATCCTTCCTATCCACCATCACTGAAAAGAAGCATTCATTATCTTTCTCTTTACCTTTGTTAAAAACAGAGGAAGCTATTTGCTTGTTTTGACAATTGAAGAAATCGTACGCTTTGCTTACACAATTCACTTATTTGAAAACGGATTTTAACCAATCAAAAACATTTTTTATGTTGCATAAAATGTTAGATGCAATAATTTTCATTCAATTGGTGTGAGAAATTAATTATTTTGTTGTAATTTGATTGCTCAATTTTACGTGTATCAGTGCATACATTAAAAACCTGTTTATCTTGTGAGGTATGATGATTCCTTTTTCAATAACCCTAAACAAGGGAATTAACTCCCTTGGTTTCATGTGACAATTTGTGGAGAATTGCAGTGGGTCATCTTGCCAATCTTCAAACTCTCATGTCAATTAAATGATATAGTTGTATAAAATATGTTTATTTAGTAACTTTGAATCTTCCTCTTATTTTTACTTACATTTATTCAATTATCAATTCTACTAATATTTTAGTCTTGTTTTACTATTTTTACTAATTATTGTTCTTTTTTTATATCTTGCTTTTGTTTTTTATTATTGAGCTTAATTTCTGTTTGGTTTTCAGAACAGTGAAATAATCTAGTCTTTAGACTTTCCAAGTTTTAGGCATTATGCATGAGACACACACATTTCAATATAGTCTCATGCTCACACATATGAAATGAAAATTCTTATGCATTTTATAAAGTGTTAAATTTCTCAAATTGGTCAAGATTTCTGATAAGTAGCTGGTCTTAGATAAGTTCTGAAACATGTTTTTAATGGACTTTTAGCCAATAGTTCATTTCAGTAGCTGATATGCCCTGGAACTCAATTTTAGCCAATCTTAGATATATAATTTTTAAAATTTTCCGGTAAAGTATTGGCTCCCCTAGAAGGCCTCTGAAATTTTCCCTTGAGTACTTTGAATGGGGGTTCAATTCTCACTCATTTTTAACATTGAATCTTGATAGGTCTGAGTCATAAGAAGATAATTAACAGAGTCTCCATGTTCAACAAGATTTGAAAAAAAAATTTTTTTTTTCATTAATGTTTTGTTTTTCAAGACTTTAAATGGGGAATCATAATTTCTAATTCCTTCATTTTCTGCTGATACTGTTAAAGAAATAGATGTTATTGCTTCTAGTGACATTCAACATTAAAAAATAGATTTAAGATGAACAAAACTGAGTGAGATAATGAAAATTCAAGGTTAACCTTGTCTCAAAAGCCAAACAATATATAATTATTTTATGATAGTTGTGGAAACAATTTTCAGGTACAAATCTTTTTCAGAATGAATATAAATATCACCTAAATAAGTGCTTCTCAATTCTTTTTTATCCATGATCTTTTTAGATGAGACAGATTTTTTCACAACCACCCACTCTTTGTTATAATAGCAATAGGTCTTGAGACTATATATTGATTTTAGTCATAATGTAATAGTAACTAAACACACAAAACAAATAAAGACCAGAAATTTTCAAAATTACTCATTAATAATCTATAAGTTCTACTGTGTTCCTTATGAAAAAATTACTTTTTAAGAATAAAGTACTAAAATGTAATGAATAGCAGCAAATCATTTTACAATAAGCGCGAGATAGATTACAATTTTTGTATAGAGACTTTGGGAAAACTTAAGTTACATAATTATTTGAAAAAAAATTTTTTCAAATATTTCTGCGAGCTTGAATGATCTTTATATGATCCCCAGAGGCCTCTCAGCCCTCATTTTGAGAGGCCTTGACCTGAATTTCACCACAAACCAATTTCATATTTGAATTCCTATCACTAATTTGTATAAATTTTCATTTTACTCTTATAATCAACTTTTATTATATATTATATATGTATCATATTATATATATTGTATATTGTATAGAGTCCCAAGAATGTTGCCAGAAATGTCAGGCATTTTCTTCATATCGATGAACAAGAAAAAGTATGGAAAATGACTGTCTCAACCTAAAACAAAAATTGTTTTTTATCCTTTATTTCATACCATTCTTACATTTCATGATATAAATATGTTTTTGATTGCAACTGATATTTGCATTTGTTGATTATACATTTTTAAGCTTGTATTTCTTCCATAGTTTATTTCTAATTTCTTGTTGTGACAAAAAAGGAATGTTAAATCCATGTTTTCTACTATTGATTCTTTAAATTTATTCTATTTGCTGACCTCGGGGCTCATTCATGCCAATTTGTTTCTCCATATACCCATGATGCTTTAGGGAGTCATTTTGAAAACATAAATGATTGTATATATCAATGATTCTTTTATCTCTCGGGTCAAAACCCGGTTTTTGACAATTTGTTTCCCTATTTTGATTATGCTCATTACTCGCATATATTTTTTCAGGGTTATTGTTACTATTTGAAAAATAACCCTATGTCTGAGATTTTTGGCTAGATCTTTACTTTATACAGTTGAACAAAAAGATGATTTGGTTTAGCTAACCTGATGGACACTAAGTAAAAGTCTAGTTTAGCATTATACTTACATTGTAAATCAAAACCCCTCGCTAAAAACTTTGTAATTTTCAAGAACTAACAAGCTAAAAACATGCTCCAGGTTCCCATTAGTTGCCACTGAAAAAAAATGGCCGTAGGTTATACAATGATTGAAAGATGGACAGAAATTTGGTTAATCATAGTAATATTCTTTGTTTTAAAATTGTCTGATGGATATGTGTATATTTCCTCTTTCTTTGGGTTAGTTGGCTGCACCCTCAAAGCGATCCAACAATGGTGTGTGAACAATTTTAGAACAAGAAATCTTTTCTATGAAAAATTAATACCAATCCTATTTTATCATTACTGTATATATTCATGTGTTAATGGTTGATAAGTCACACCCCCTTTGAGTTTATAATATCTTGGCTTTAGCCTTTGACCCGTACATAAGTCGCATTAGAGCTACTGTAGTATGCAGTCTACAGATATGTGCAAACTCTACCAACCTAAACTGATGTATTTTCCTTGTTTTTGATATTTCATTTTGTATATTTTTTTGATAGACTTTAAACAAGAGTATGTGTTTTTTCAAAACTCTGGCCATTATGTATAAAATCTGAAATAGCAGGCTTCAGAGGGAAAATTACAACTAAAAGATGGCATCATCTATTCATATGAAACATTTATAGGGATTGCTGACAGTTGAAAATGAATCAAATCAAAAATATTCTGTTGAGCAGATGAGTTATCTGTCCTTGGCTAATTCCTCCTGGTTATTTTGACCCTGCTAGTGCTGCCAGACCGCTACTGCTAGTGCTGGCAGAAATCCAGTTTAAAATCAAAGAGGCATGATAATTAACCCTCTTTGTTGCGGTACTTCTTGGAGGTGAGATCCGACCCCCTCTTTTCTCTTCTTTGCTCCCTCCTTCAATTCTTCTTTATTTACTTTTGTGATTGATGCAAGGGACATAACTCTTCCTTTGTTGATTATTATTTCAGGAAAACTGCGATGTGGTTTTTGCTTTAAAAAGAACCAGTTAATTCTTAAGAAATATACTGTTGTAGTATAGGTTTTAAGAAATTGTAGAGGACTAAGTTATTGGTTACACTACTCATTGATAAAGTGTATTTGTAAAAAATAAGAAAAAACTTTATTCATTATGGCTTGTGTAGGATTATCTGAAAGGAAATCCATGCAATAGGAGCTGATTTTAATGTTACTATTGACGTGAGAAATGTTTTAAAATGATGTTCTTGAATTATGACCGGTGTTCCCTCAAAGCTGCACAACCACACACAAGAAAAATTATGCTGTGCAGTAATATTTCAATGCCATGCACATATAGAATTTAATGGTTATGAATAAATAATAACGAATTATTAATACACTGAATGAATCATTTCTTTTATGATATACTTTTTGTTAAAAGCAACCGATTATTATTTCATGAAATTTTGACAAAAAGTCAATAATCGTCTCAAAAGTAAAAAAAACATTTCCTGTATACTCTCCTTCTTCAGTTGCTCACAGGCTTATTGGTCCCATGCAAGCCATGAAAAAATTTGCGGGAACATTGATTATGATCTGGTTGAAATTACATTTTCTGATTCTGATGGTTTTTCTCCAAATAAGAATGGAGATTTTTTAGGATTTATCAGTATATTAACCCTACCAGGACTAGCCTATTAAGGAGCTTAATTCCTGAATTTAAAAAAAAAGCTGTCTCAGATGTAGAAATGAAAAATAGAATAAAATCATTATGTTTATCTTACATTATACACTTTCACATAACGATCAATCATGATAAATCTATATTATATATTTTTTTAAATCGGTGACAATTTACTCATCCTTCGTATCAAAAATACAGAATTAGCAGATTACTTCACTCACACATCTTTCCCGATCAATGCAAACTAATTTCTGCAGGAGTCTCATACTACAATGACATCTTTGTCTTTGGTCGTAAAGCCAGGAAAAATCTCATTTACTTTATTTTTTGTGACACATACATCACAGCAAACTTCTGGAAAAGATCTACCACACACACACACACACACACACACACACACACACACACACACACACATATATTAGCAGTCATAGGAACCTCAGGATATATATATCCCGGGAATCTTGAAAAGATTATACGACTCAAATCCAATCATTAGATCATTAACTAATCCATAAATGAATTTAAAGTCCATTCAATTTATTTTCTTATAAATTCATACTTATTGGGAACTGCTGGGTGCATTTATTTACACTTGAACTGGGAGCAAAATTGAATGTGATTTTTTTTTACTTCCTAGGAGTGCATTTTCTTCTACAAGAGATTAGGTATTTTGTAGTTATCTCCCTTATTTGATATATAATACAACATTACTCAAACTATCCAATCTGCAGACTGCCAATTTTTAATTTCCCAATGCATCAGGGACTGGTAGCATATCTGTGTTGAAATATCAATTATACATGATCAGTAAAATATCAATAACATTATAGCAATGTTAATCTTTATTGGAAAGATATTATGATATGATTATGAATATGTTAAGAATTATTAATTTTTCAAAATCTATATATTTTTTGTAAAGAAATAATCCAAAATTGCAAAATAAATGAAAATGAATCAGAAATTCAAGAAAAATATTAAAAACATATGTTACAACGTAAAAAAAGGGCAATTTTTGAGTGAAGTAGATTAAAAACAAGGGGGGTACTAGCAGCTGAGGGTTTGTAAACTAGCAGTTCATGGTTCGCGTACAGACAATGGCACATGTACTTGTAGTAGCAATAATCTAATTTATCACGCTCAATTTGATTTTAAATGTAGTTTTTTTATTGTCTGAATACCTCGTCATAGAATGTAGGTGTCTTTTTTTGCTTCATCGGCTAAATGATGTTTGGTTTGAATGGAAGATATACCAAAAATTGAAAAATAATCAGGTTTTATTTCTCTATAAGTTTTGTTATTAATAGACTCCCAGAGTGAGGGGGTAGGGATTTTATTTTATTGCAATATTTTATTTATTTTATTTTCATTCCAATATTTTAACCTTTAATGTTCTATGCATTTCTCTTTTCCAAAATATTTTATCCTACACTGTCCGTACAATGTTGAATATTAATGATATTTGTAAAATAAATGTTTATCTCCGATTAAGATTGACCAATAACCTATAATAGTTATTACACTCAAATATATAATTGTAACATCTATTATGGTATGGAGGTAGTATGAATTTTCACTGCCCCTAAAACCTTAAGACTTCTGATCCCTCTTGAATGACAATATTTGAAATTATCTCTATTTAGTTTTATACATTTTTTCAAAAATAAATAAATTCTAAGGCCTGGTGAATATCTTAGTTTGCAATGTAAGAATTTTTTTTTCTTTTTAATAATCTAAAAGATATAAAACTGTACTTTCTCAGTGCTATTTTTTCTGGTTATGTATTTATCTATCTAATTATTATCCTTTTGCCTATACCATCTATGCAGGGATGTTTTTACTTGAATATTCTATTATGGGCCCATTGAAGCTTCACCTGAGCCTTGTTAACTTCACCTTTCAGTAATCCATTCCCTGCTCTGTCAGTTACCAGCTTTTAATGATGCTGGATGAGGGGTTGGACTTTCTCTGATTTGAATTCGAAGTTGTCCATCTCCTTGACTGATTTGTTAACCAAGGATGTAGAACTCAGTCTTCCCTGCTATTTACCCATAGAAGAGATAGATTTGTGCCTTTCCCAACGGTATTAGTACGAAGTGAATATAAGCAGTCTTGGCCAAAACTCAAACTAGGTTGGTCAATTTTGTTTCCCAGACCTATAACCATTAAGCCACTCTACACCTCTATACAAAGAGATAACTCTCTCACAAAGTTCAAATGCCAAGATCATTTTTTTCTTTCTATGTCTGACTACATATTCAAATTTCTCATACTTATACGTGACTTGTCTCAGACCTACCCCATAACTCATCTTTTTGGGTATCCTTTCCTCTATGAAAGTCTAATAATAAAAAAAAAGCATAAAAATACTCGAAGGAGTGATGAGTCATTCTTAGAACTCAACACTTGATTACTTCTTTTCAAAGAAACAGGCAAGTAACCTGAAAAGTGTTGATAGCTGCTCTACTCACCCCAACCAACCTTCTTGAATATGGCTTGATACTGTTCATTAAGTTCAAAATAATCTCAATATTTTTAATGGCTGCCATGTCATAACAGATTGCACCCGAAATCCTATAATATACAGTATTTGGACTAGCAAAAAGATGATTTTGGGTTGGGGAAAGGTTTAGACAAATTCATATGATTAGAATACACAGTCTGTTTATACTTATATATATTGTAAATAATTGTATTTTTCTTATTAATTTTCAATTTACATTTTCAAAGTGTCTGTGGTTGTGAAATTTATATAGAAAATGTGTGGTTTACAAATTCTTACAAAAGCTCCTCCATCTTTTTCCTTCTTCTTTTTATCAAATTTGGCTTAGTGAAATAGGGGCTTGGGGATCAAAATTGTGTTCATTTAAGCTCTTTTTGCCCACATCATTGCTTGAATGAGATGAAACTCAAACTTGTCTCTTTGGTCAATATTTGATTATTAGAAAATCATCATTTCCAATTAACTGTTCTGTTAACACAGTTAGATACTTTAAAATCCTATTGATGACAGTTATCATAAACTGATAAAGAAAGAGAATCAGTTTTCCCTGGAAATTCTACAGAAGTCACTTTTAATGTAGGAACATTTTTGACTAGTGTTTCAGTACGCAATCTAAACTCCCCATCATATAAATAATGGTAGTGTCAGATTCTTATTCATATATTTTTGGGAAAATGTCTGTCAAACAAATGAACCTAGATAGATTTTATTATATATTTCTTGTTTTGATAATGATTCCCTAAACCTTTATCTTCAAACCATATTTTGCTTTTTTCTATTGTTTCACACTACCAAATTTCTGAAAATTTAACTAAAGATTTCTCACTGTACTTTTGTTGTTTCCCCCTATTTCCTTGGTTGGCATTCCATCTTTCATAAATCAAAAACAGAGAATCTAATGAAAGTATTATCTCAACATAATAATATCCAATTAAATGCCATGACTATGATGTCAAGAAATATTACAAACAAAAGCTTTTGAAAGACTTATAGTAGCATACTAATAACCAAAATTTGACTAATATATTGACTATAATTACAAAATGGGAAGCAAAGAAGCAGTTTTTTTTTTGTATTGTTAAATTTTTAAACAATACAAGAAGTTTGAAAAAAAAGTACAATTTTATTACAAAATATGAAATTATCTTCACTTTATAGGGTATAGTTGGTTTTAATGTCTGAAACAAATCCTTCATTCCAAACACTGATTTATCTCCCTTGGATTTCTTTTTGTTGTTTCGAATATTAAAACCAACTGTAGCCATTTTATATTCTGTCAGTTTACTTGTCTGTCTTCAATTGGCGTCTGTCTTAGCCCTGAGACAAAAGCCAAAATCTTGGAGCGGAAATATATTTGGGGCAGAATAAAACGTTTATCACTATTTCCTTCCATTTTCATGGTGCTATCTGTCGTACGGATTGAATATCAAGCTTGTCTTGGTAATTAATTCCTCAAAAGCCCATCTCCGCATCTCAAAGAGGTTCATTCTAGAATTTTCCTGATTGGTATCCATATTTTCTTGAATGTCGTTCGTCTCTTACAATCAGTGATGGATTATCTATAGTCCGGGGGCCTCCTCTCTTATGGCATCCCTAGGCTTAAGCCTCTCAGCCTAATGGTTAATCCACTACTGATTAGAATTCTCCAATGTGAATCTATTTTTATATGGCAAAATTTATTCTTTACATTTCAAGTCTCGTAATCTTCGAATTTGTCTGTAATTTTGATCAAAGGTGGAAATCTAAGTGACTGACTTCTTTTCTTCTCCTTCATTCTTGTAATGTTTGTAGTTGATTATTGGATAAAGCAAATAAAATATATGCATATATTTTGTGAAATTCGGAATGCATATTTTCAGTCGGATCTTGTTATAAATCTTGTTTATTTATAATTGACATTTTGATTTTAAGAAGGAAAAAAAAAACACTTCACCTCCTCCAATATTATAGTTTTAAATATTATCATTCATATATTCCAAATGAAAAAAAATTTCAAAACTTCTTTTATGAATTACCGTTAACTTGCCTAGAAAAAATTTTGAAAAATCTCAATGGACTCGAAAAATTTTGAAAAATTTTTTTGCTCCAATCCAATTCCACACTCGTCCTATCACACCTTTGAATTTATCCACGCATCCTGTCTGAAATCATACATCATGGCTTGGCTTTGCAAACAATGACTTAGGAGGGTTTTCCACATCTGTTTCCGGCCTGCGGATGGCAAGTGAGTCCTATATATCCATGTTCATGTCTCTTTCTAAATTCTACCTTTCTATCCCCACTGTCAGGTTGGTAACTTCTTACCTTTCTTGACTGATGGCTCAAACTGACCCATCATCGTTCGGACTTATAGAATATTGGATCAGTGGTTTTATTAGATGATAGTTAGTCAAATTAGGTAAACATTGATGCAATCAAGGCCAAATGTAGTATCAATGGGACCCAAGGCATAAAATTTCTGGGGGCTTTTCTATTTTTCTATTTTTGTATTTAGCTATTATTTTTTAGTCTGCTCAAAGAGTGTAATGGTTAGCTCGTCTGCTTCACGCACTGAAGATACTGGGTTTGATCCCCGGTATGAGCAAAAGGGTGTAGACAAATTTCCCTGTGCAATCAGCTGTCAACTGAGTATAATCTAAGCCGTGTGCTTAGTGTGGAGATACCACTTCGGTGGACTTACATCCTGCCAAGAAGGTGATCATAAAAACTTGTTGATGTAAAGTCCTGGTCTCAACCAAACTCAAGACTTGAAAGGACCACTAAGCTGATGCATGCAATAGAAACCAGGACTCTATACTCCATTGGGGGTCGTCTTGTAAGGGACGTGACATTTCAACTTCACCTTATTATTTTTGAACAAATCAAAACAAAATATACATTCATACAAAAATGATATTTAATCTATCAGAAAGTTCTTTATGGATCAATATTCTATCTCTGTGTAACATAATAAATCCTGAAACATTGAAAATAGAGAATATTTTCAAGGCATATTTTTGGGGGGTAGGGCTTTGAAATCTTTGGGCCCAGTACAGCTGCATTGTTTGCACTGCTGTTCAAAAGCCCAAACTGAGCACATCATTGTAACATGCAGAATACTGGGTAAGTTGTTTTGTAAGATTACAGGTGGTTAGGTTAGGTAAACATTCATACAATAGCTGATCACTTCATCCTACCTGTAAAATATCTTGTAAATCAATACAAGATGGATTATAGAAAAAAATGAAAAGCAAGTTTATAAAGAAGTGTGTGAGAAGTGAAAGGTAATTATATTGATTGACATGAAAAAAAAACATTCGCAGCGGGTCAGTGTAACGATGGCTATTCAGGACATTTGAATTTAAGCTAGCTGTAGTTGTGTCTGGGTCAACGATAGATCTGGATTACAATGGTCATTGAATTTTCAATGGTCCTTGTAAGCATAATATCCATTAGACACCCCTAAGATTTTAGGTCATTCACATGTCCTTCAAATGAGTACATTTGATTTTTTTTTTCTCTCCATACCTCAAGAAAAGCCTAGAAATCTTGATTTATCAAAAAATTTCACTTTCTATTTGAGATTCTTATGCATGTGAGTTCGAGTGCGGACCCGGGGGGGGGGGCAAAGCACAATTAGAGACTTTTTGACAACATCTAGATATAGAGATTTTTAATAAATAAAAATCCTAAATAATCATAGATTAATCTTAAAAACAAACATTTTTTTTTTTTTTTTTTCCCATCTGGACCCTTAAGCTCATTAGCCCCCCCACTCCCACCCCCTCACTCAATTATTTCCCATCTTGACTCCTCTGCTCAAAATCCTGGATCCGCCCTTGAAATTATCATTCGGTACATGTTTTAAATGTATACCATTCCGTCTCAGCATTAAAAGAGAAAAAAAAAAAGATATTACGTGTTGGTTGATGATGAATTTAACGACTAAAAAAAAAAAAAAAGGAAACAAAATTTTTTTTTTTTTTAAATCTAGTTCAGTTTACTCTAGCCTCAACCTGAATATATCTTGACCCCCTCTCCCTCCCACATCCACTTGTTATTCACACATTATTGTCTCTTTGCACATTTTTTTGTCCCCAAACCGTTTTTAAAATCAAAAATTAAAAATTTGCTTTTCTCCTATTTTTCCTAATGACCAAAATAATTGCATTCCTCCACTGAAGTTTCAATGTATATTTTTGGGTATGTTTCTTCCCCAAGTTTCGTCTTTCAGATTTATTCAGTGGTTCGATCAGTGTTGAATTTGTCAGCCATCATTATTTGCTATGTTTAAAACAAATTCTCGAAATAAAATTTGTCACGTCGAAATTTTGTCTGTTGATTTTCTTTGTTTTTATTTCAGTTCGCTTGTTCGAACACCACGGTCTTCTTGATTATAACAAGCTTTTTTAATCAGGCAATATCTCTATGAGCTAAATAAAATTGTCAATCTTTGCAAAGAGGCCGTGTGGAGAACAGCCATTTTGAATGGCTAAAATGGATAGCTTTTTCAAAAAATGGCAAAAACTCTGTGTGGAGAACAGCCATCTTGAATAGACAATTTTCTATGGCTAGCTTTTTGGAAATTGGCAAAACCATAGAGTGGATAATGACTATTTTGAAGGGCTAAAATGGATAGCTTTTTCAAAAAATGGCAAAAACACAGTGTAGAGAATGGCCACTTTGAATAGGCCATTTTGGATGGCTAAAATGGCTAGCTTTTTTAAAAAATGGCAAAAACATAGTGCAGAGAATGGCCACTTTGAATAGGCCATTTTGAATGGCTAGCTTTTTCATAAAATGTATAGCTTTTTCAAAAAATGGCAAAAACTCAGTTTAGGAAATGGCCACTTTGAATAGGCCATTTTGAATGGCTAAAATGTATAGCTTTTTCAAAAAATGGCTGAAAACGGTAGATTTAATTTCCGGGTAAATGTAAGTTCTCCGGAAAATGCATACGCCTTCCACAATGTTTAAATGAACTAAGTAATGATCAGATATTAACAATTAATCTATAGGTATGATGGAGATGTGAGTGGCGTAGTAAGTAATACTTCATTGGGGGTCACTGATTTTCATTTCACTCTAATGCCCTTGGGAAAGGTTTGAATCCATCTCCCCCTAGTTATGGGTAAAATAGTAGGGAAGTTTAGGCTCTGGCCTTCGGAAGACGACCTGTCTAGGAAGAAAACTCCAAACTAGGGAATGGAGCACCCTTTAAAGAGGTTTAAGGTCTTTCCGGCTGATGCAAAACTTACACACTCTGCTTTCTTCTGGACTACATCAAGAAGTCCAAGAGGGGGATTCTGACGGTTGAATATCCCAGGATCTCGGTACGCTTTGTCCAAGCATATGCCCTCAAGGAGACATTCCATTGTCTGCTGCGACAGGACAGAGGCCACTTGGAGATACTTAATATAAAAATATACTTATTTTCATTTTGCCTTTTTAAAATATCTAGCCACCTTTAGCCATTTGAAATGGCCGTTCTCCACAGTACATTTTTGCAAAGATCTTTAAAAAAAAATTGTATTTTGAATTCTTCATCTATGGAGACTAGAAAGAGAACCATTTGGGTCAATTCAAGTCAATATTTTTCAGTATTTTTTTTATAATTTGTGACTTATCATCTGGCTGTCACACTGGAATAAAGTGTTTTCAGAATTATCTCCCTTTATCAATGAGGAAATTATTTGGCAGGTAGTTTTTTGATAGTTTCTATGATGTCACGGACGGAAGTTAAAAAAATTAAAAAACTCAAATGGCAATGGGTAGGCCATGATACGAGAATGAAAGACAAACGATGGACATCATGTCTCACAACATGGATCCCCAGAGAACACATGAGAAACCGAGGCCAACAGAACACAAGATGGAGAGATAAATTAGACAAATTCAGGAAATGCTGGCTCCGCGACACCCATGATAGAGAATTGTGGCGAATCTTGGGGAAGGTCTATGTCCGACAGACATAAAAGACAGATGATGATGATGTGTCAAATTATTCATCATACTAAACTTATATTTGTGAAAGTTAGTGACTATGTTTGCCTTCTCCTCCCAAACGGTGCATTGCAGCTGAAGATAATTATACCCCTAAAATGTTCAAGATTAGATCATGGGGAAAATCCAGAGTGATTTATTACATTTTAAAGGGTTTTAAAGGTGGGGTTCTATTTACTACATGGCTGTAATGCTGAACTGAACCCACACTTTGTGTTTTGAATTGGGAAATGCTCGGATATAATTTTAGAACACTTTATTCCATTCACATTCATTTTTTGAAAGATTTTTTTTACATGACTTCATATTCAGACAATTACATTTTATAAGTTTTTTTTTCAATAAGTGTCAAATCAAAAAGGAATATGAACATTTATACCAACTTCCCCAAAATTCAATAAATCAAATTTTGATGATGCTAAGAAAAATATTTCAAACAAATATTTTCGTTTTATTTTTGTTGTTTTTTACATTTTCAACACTTTCGTATAATTGTTTGTTTTTCTTTGTTGAGCGATAAATTGTTGCATCACATGATAAAAGAAAGTACACTTCAAAACATTAATGCCTTTCAAATCCTACTACTAATATTTCAGGTTTCTAAACAGTATTTCATGAATGATGTTTTCAAGGTTGGCGCATCTCTCAAATGCTGTCACCTTGTGACTGGATGATACAAATGACAAGAACTAAACAATATACACGCAGAGTATCCACTTATTTTTAACATCTCGTGAACCGGTCGCATGGCCTTGATGTAACTCAGCAGCCAATCAGAGGGGAGCTTTCTGTGCATACATGAACAGAAACTATCCCGTGGAATAACTTGGTCACTAGTGAAAGGTTATTGACTGAGCTTGTGTACTGTGAAACCATTGCATTCACAATAGTCTTTTCACAGTAATTTGCTTTTTTTGGTCCAGAAAAAGAACTCAGTTTACTGTTCATATCTATCTTTATTTATCTATCTATCTATTCATCAACTTACTTTGTTTATTTTAGCGTGTACATTGATGAAATAATTTTAGCTGTTTATTTGTATCCTTAATCTACACATTTTGCAAAAGTATGTTACCTGTATATTTTTATTAAGTAAAACCAGGCCTCGTTTTTGATCAAAAAATGACTACACTATGTTTCAATTTTAAGAATATTAAATCTTTTGAAACAATATTTAATCAAGTTTTTCTTGATTTCATTCTCAGCATATTATGTAACTTGCATTAGATCTAATTAACTTTTTTTCTTATTGTGGGTTTTTTATTTAGATGTTGATCATTTTTTCTATTTCAAGGGATGATTTTCTTTACAATTTTAGGGTTCAAAATGCGATTTTTTAAATTTTTTGTAATAGGGGTTAGAATCCAGAAGGAATTTATTCTTTCCATTATTGAAGTTCAAAAAATTGAGGGGGAATCTCTTTTTTTCTCAATTTTAGGGATTAAATTCAAGGGGATTTTTTCAGTTTTAAGGTTCAAAATTGATTAACTTTTTTTTCTGAAAAAATCAGGATGGGGAACTTTTTCTTTTCTTTTAGGGGTCTAAATTCAGGGGTAACTATGTTTTCACTTCTGGAATCAAAATCTAGGGCAATTTTTCTTTCACTTTTAGGGGTTGAAATTGGAGTGGAGGAATTTTTTCTTTCTCTTTTAGGGGTTAAAATCGAGGGGAAGTTTTTTCCATTTTCATGGGTCAAATTCAAGCGAGAACATTTGTCTGCTTCTAGGTGTTCAAAGAATTGAGGAATTATTTCTCAATTGTACTGCAACGTCATCTTTTATTGACTATAAGGTTCCAACTTTTAAACCACTTCACCCTAGGGAAGAAGACATGATCGAGGGAGAGCAAACAGTGGAATTTGTCCCCCTAGCAGATGCCCATGGGTCCAGGTAAAGTTGCACATTTCAAGATTACAAACACAAAACATATCCACCTGCCAATTCGTTTATAACATTTGTAAATTTTCAGTCAATTCCAGCTTATTGCTACCAATAAAAAGTAACTCACTATCACATTCAATAATTGAAAACAATGTTGCATTAGAATTTGAAATCATTTGAAAAAAATTCCACCAAAGAATAAATATGGTCAGAAGAAATTCTATTTATGACATCACTGGCGTTTCCCACTGGAAATCATCTAAAATAGAGCAAAAAGAAAAAAAAAACATCCTGAGACAGGAGAATCTTGATGTTATTAATTAACTCATAAAAAAGGCCCTAAAAGCTTTTTTTCCAAAAACAAGAACACTCGTTTTTAGAAACGATGTAGTGAAGTACTGATGCGAATTTTCTCGTCTGTAGATAAAACGGTATGACCAGGAGCGTTGGAAGACACTAACACACGCTCATATAAAAATGGATACAACCCTTCGTCACCTTTGGTGGCTACGATCGTTCAATGTTTTATACAGCAACCGAATAATTTACTTCTGCCAACTTCGATGGTATATATATATATATATATATATATATATATATATATATATATATATTAGAGGTATATGTATTCCTGGGGTAGCCATCTTCAAACTTCCAGAGAGATGGTAACTTCAGCGCAAGGTTCCCAATCTTGGGTCCATAGATCCCTGAGAGTCCACAAATTCATTGATAAAGGGAGATATTGCAGGCTAAAAAGAAGGACAAACAAATTGACTCTGTAAGCATCTTGTTCATAGTGTTGTAAATATATCTAAGTTTTATTTAAAGTATACAGAATATTTATTTGTTGAATATCACTTTAATGTATGAATCTGGCTTTGTGGTGATTTTCGTAAAATTTAGATGACAATGACTCTATTGCTCACCAACAGTATTATTAAAATACATTAGCAGTTATCAACCGTTAACGTAATTCTTTTATAAGTAGTTGCCGTTGGCTTTCACTTCCCAATATTTTATGGCTTTCTCTTCACACTGTTTCAAGTATATCTGAGGTAATGTGAATTATTTTTCAAGTTAGACCCAAGAAAAGACACATAAACGTCTGGTGCGACATCGCGCTGGACGAGTGACAGAGTGCTCGATGACCAGACTGTCTAGCGAAAAGCCAGACGTCTGACCGCCCTAGTTTTTTCATGGGATGAGGAAGAATTGATAAAAAGTTGGGAGGATCCAGGATTCTTTTTTTTCGGTCGAAAGCTATATTTATTTTAATAATACAAGAGTCCGAAAATTGAAATAATCAAAACTTACAATCTCTTCTGTACTGTATGAACTGATTTAATTCAGTTTTTAAATTAATCTGTGTGCTTTCTAGTCTTATTACTTTGATGTAAAATGCAAACGGACAAAAATGAGAATTCATTTCATCATTGGGGGAGGGGGAAGAGACGGAAATGGCGGTGAACCTATTGTGTTTTATAAATCAAAACGCATTCCTTTGCTATGAATGCAAAAGTTAATATGGCCGCCAATAATTGTTGTGTTATCACGAATCATTTACTTTGAAATTGGTTTCATTTGTTCTGTTCGTATGAATTTCCGACTTTTCAATCTCCCCTTATTTTTTTTTTGTTTGTTTTCTTTGAAAAGCGATGAATTGTTACATCACCTGATATCAATGGAAACACACAAATACTTTTCAGATACTACTACAACTAATATTTCATATCTCAGATTTCTGAAAAGTGTTTTTTACGAGTGACATTTTCAAGGTCGATACATCTGACAAATACTGTCACCTTGTGACTGGATGATACAAACGACAAAAATAGATGATGAATACGCAGTGTCCTGCGAGTATCCGGGTATTTTTGATTTCTCGAGAATCGGTCACGAGGCCTCGATGTAACTTGGCAGCCAATCAGAGGGGACATTACTACGAATCCAGGAACAGAAAGCATCTTGTGGAATACTCGTTTATCAGTGAGAGTCCATTGATTGAGTTCGTGTGCTGTGAAACTGTACTGTGAGATCCACATTTGACTCCCTATGACTTCTGGCTTTTACCTAAAGAAAATCAAAACCACGAACGAGATTATGGAGAACGCAGCGAGGCAGCTGATGGTGATCCCGAAAAAGGGCTTTGCAGTCTATTCTGAAAAGTTGATAGGACGCTGAGATAAAATGTGTGAGCTCCCGGGGACAGCACTTTGAAGGAGACTAAAGCGTCATTAGCCTAGACAGGCTATTTTTGTCATTAATATCAAGTAGCTAGATACTTTCCAGGCAGACCTCGTACAAAGAAAGTTACCAATGGAGAATGCTTACTAATATAACATGGTTAAAAAATACATTGTCTTTCGAAAGTATTTGGAGTATTGAAGTCTGTAGTCGACAAACAATGAGACAACGGCGTTATTCTTTATTATCAATTTACTAGGCAGCTCTGAGAAATCGCATATCATGTAGGTGCGTAGAGAACGGGGTAAATGTTCGTATAGGCGTACGTACCTCTGTGCTACACTCTCTGTAGGTAGGTAAGTGGTACCTATGTACGTGTAACGGTCTTGACAGATAACCTGACAACAGACGACGGGACCCATCAAAAAAAAATTTTTTTAATCCATACGTGAGCCAAACATTTAATGTTACTATTTTACAATACTTTCATTGAAAAAATTCATGCGATGAAATCTGTTCATTGTTATTGTTTAGTAAGAGTAAACACTGTTTTGGTATCCTTTTGAATATTCACTACACAGGTGGGCGGTGGAAAAAAGAATTCCATGAAAGTGGACGGTGACGCCAAAAACGTTGAGAACTCCTGGATTAGACTGTTCAAGAAGTATTGAAATGCTCCTTTTTTAAAGTTGAAGAAAAATCTGAATACATTATTCTGCTCACTCGTTACACCTTTGAGTGAGAATGTCGCCCTTGCGCCCTGCCCTGCCCTGCCCCGACAGCACGACCCTCCTTTTAACATCCCCGACCCTACAAAGCATACCAGTTCCTCGCTTCTTTCATCCTTTTTTACTACCTTCCCACCCACGCTTGTAATGTAATGAACAAGAGTGAGAATGGACAGAGGGTGCTTACGCATTGTCTCTTACCTTTAACCCGTCGTTACGAACGATTCCAAAATACCCAATATTCTCCCTCTTACTCCGCCCTCCTCTCTATGAACGATACCAAGTCTGCACTCGCTATGCAAATACGCTATCACTTCAGCGGCAGTCAATGGACAGTAAGTGGATTTAGCTGGAAAAGTGGGCGAAAAAAAGTCTGTTCTATTCAGTATAGATTTACGTTGTAAATCGACTCCCTTGAACGTATATTGAAGCGTGATTTTCTAAAACTAATTAGCTAAAAACCTTCCCAAGGGTCACATTGGTACACACTCAAAAATTCATGGAATTACGAGGTGTGGTTTTTGCCGTAAGCTGTTACATACGGACGGACGGATTATTGGTGAATTATAATAAGATATTTTCATTTCCTCTTTCTTTTTATGTATTCTTTCATTTTTATATTACTTTTTAGTACGTATTACGGACAGAGATACAAACAAAAAGAGATACAAACTTTTCGCCGCGTAGAGTATTGTATAGTTTTGTTGGGTCATATAATTGTAAATCTTTGTTGGTGCCCTCGAGTAATTGAAAACTGCAATAATTCACTTCAGACCCGACATCTGAAACATCAACCCAATTCCAATCTATCATGGCCGTACTTATGCGCTACGACTTGTTCCATTGGTAGTGGAAGGGGGTGTTAGCCCCGGACGAGTCTATAGTTTGAGAAACAGGTAAAAACCAGTTAGATGAGAAGATTTATTGTTGTTCTGTTCCAATCGTCTTCACTCCATTGTCCAGTGAATATCCTTTTTTATAACATTGTCCTGACTAACTCACCTGGCTAATTTCTTTTGGCAATATTGATTCTCCTGTGTTTTATGGGCTGATGGTGTCAAACTCAAGTCCAAGTCGAACGCAGGGTTTGTTTTTTTTTTACCGTGACAGTAAGAACAGGAACAATACTCTCCTAATTAATCATTCTTAGAAACCTGCTTTCAGAAGTAACTTTCATCCTTGGTTTATCTGCTGGAATTGAGACGGACAGAGAGAAAGAGAGAGAGGGGGCGAGAGGAAAAGTTCTTAGTAGTGAACACATTACGAACACTTACTCTACTGAATATGTACAAACAAGCCTTAAACGGGGAAAAAGACTCCAAATCTGAGAACACTGAGATGTAAATTATATTCTGTAGAAGTTTCATTAAAAAAAAAACCCTGGGTACGCATGCGTACTCCCTCTCAAAACCTTGAAAATTTTTCTGAAAACTGAGAGTTCACTTTTGGGGGTTGGCAGATACAGACCTACTAACTGAGAAGTATGCAACGTGCGCATGAGAGAATCATGCTCAGCCTTTCATGGAGAGATCACAAGACAGCACAGTATATAAGGAAGAAAACGGGTGTCCGTGACATCGTAGAAACTATTAAAAAATCAAATGGCAATGGCCAAGCCATGTTACAAGAATGAAAGACAACTGACGGACAAGTGACTCACAACATGGATCCCCAGAGATCACATAAGAAACAGAGGCCGACAGAACACAAGATGGAGAGACGAACAAGACAGATTCAGGAAATACTGGCTCCGCGACACCCATGATAGAGAATTGTGGCGAATCCTGGGGAAGGTCTATGTCCAACGACGGACGTTAAAGGACTGATGGTGATGATGATGATGATGGCACGTCAAAGTTTACTATCGGATTTAAATTGTGTCAATCTTTGATTGTTGTGGTTGTGGTTGGATTTGATTTAGAGGTAGGGTTAGTGTTTTTGCTCTGAAAAGAAACATGTTTTAATGTCAGTTTAGGGTTAGATTCGTTAAGACATTCGCCCAACTGGCATAGGCACCAAGAGTCTCTTATAACGAATGAAAAGTAAGGGTGCAGTTTAGCATTATTGCTTGTAAATAGAACCTCATCCTACAGCACACTTAGATTATTCCTTCCTCAAAACTAACAGATTTCTGCAAGATTTGATAGTCTTATGAATTGGAAGCACATGAAATAGAAAGAAAGAAAAAAAAAATTCTCCATCGGGATTCGAACTCGGCCTGCCGGCTGTATTTACCACATGTCCACTGGTGTACTGTTGCTCTCAGTGATTTCTTTAGCGATAGTATCTTTATATTTGCTCATTTCATATATGCCTTTGTTTTACCTCTGTGATCCCTTGCCGGTTGGGCCAGCACACATTCCAAGGTAGACCTGCACAGGCCAGCGCGCAACCTCGGGGAAGCTGGCTTAAACACTGTGATAAGAATAAATTCAAATCCATGGTCACCAATAACAAATGGAAATTAAGGCTTAAGTTTAGAACTATAGCTACATTGTAAATAGAACCCCCTTTTATAACACCGTTAAATATTTCCTTTCCCAAACTTGATAAATTTCCAGAAGATTTGAAGGTATACAATTAGCACCGGAAGAAAAAGAAATCACTTCGCTGTTTTCCAATGACGTATTGAAGGTAAGGTTCCAGTTCAAAATTATAAGCACATTGTAAATAGAACCCCTTCTAAAATCTGAAAAGGGAATTATTTAATCGAAACTGACAAATTGCCGCGTGGTTTGAAGGTCAAATAGTTTAAAAACATATGAAGTTGAAAGGAAAATATTTTTTCTCTATCGAAGTTTGAACTTGGTCCGCCAATTCTAAATTGCTGGGGCCCTAACCACTCGGTAGTTGAACCACCATCATGACTTTAAGACTAGGCACAACACCCCCAAAATAAAATTCAAGAGAGGCATTCATATCCTCAAATAAATACATTCAAATAAATGATAGAAAAACCTTCCCCAGATGATGTTGATTCAAAACATACGTTGAGTTGGATCCATGAAACCAAACTACGATAATTTTTGAGAAAATCCTAGAGGGAAAAAACACAGAGAAAAAAAAATTATCCGACAGACAAGCTTTCTGAGAGCGCGAACGCAGACCCCACCAGCATCGCCGAACCTTTTTTGCAAAATTCAACTTTAAAATGCGTACTGTAGGCATATCATGACCTGCTTATCTCAGATATGCCTTAAGTGAGGATCCAGTTGAGCATTATAACTACATCAAATACATGAATAAAGTTTTCCCCCTTAAAACCTGAAATTTTTCTGATCAAATCTGACAAATAACCGTGAGGTTCAAAGGCCAAATAGTTTGAAAGCATACAGAATTGAAAGGGAAAAATGCCTGTTGGAGTTTGAAGTCGGTCCGCAAATCTATTTCCCGATGTTCCAAACACTCGACTTTTGAACCACCATGACTTCGAGACAACGAATTTAAGCCCCAAAATAAGTGATTAAAAAAAGCATTGAACCCCCCTCACATGTGAGTCAGTTCAAATAAATGTTGTTTTTTTATAAAAAAAAAAATCACCGGGTGATGCTGATTCAAAAAATATAAACAGTTTGATTTTATGTCTTTAACTGAAATAGTTTTTGAGAAAATCCTAAATAAATAAAGACACAGAAAAAATATTGTTGTTTTCAGAGCCCACAGAAATTTTCCAAAATTCGACCTTGAGCTATGCGCTATGGGTAATTTAAAACGTGCTGATTTCGAGAATGCCTTTGCTTCTGTTCTGTGATGCGTAGTTCCCGAAATCCCAGAACACACACACACACACACACACACATGCATACATATACATACATTAGTACTGTATAACATTGGAACGTTGCAGTAACCTTCAATCGGAGAAAGAAAGAGTGGAGTTTGACCCTGTAGTAGCCAGGCTTGTTACAGATATTATTGAATGGCAGGTTCTCCAAGGTTGAAAACGATATTCTACACCTGTTGATTTTTGCAGAAACTGATTGTCCTAATTACTACCACGATTGGATAGTTGAATGTTGTACTTAACCTTTGTGGATATGTTTGTCACAAAACGGGCTTTCACTAGGGGTGGAATAAACGGGACATTAACCAAGGCCTTTTCGTCGGGGTGGAAGCTTATAGTCCATAGAGGATAATGGTTCAGTACAATTGTTTCATGTAAACCCAATTTGATGTTACCATTAAGATTGTATTACAATTCGCTAGTGATAGGGTTACCATTAAGATATATTCCGAATGTACTCTTGCACCCTCATCCTTCAGATAAAGGTGGTGCCTATCCTTTGAGTACATGTATTCCATCAAGTTGGGGGGGAGGCAAATTATCGCTACCCGCCCCCCTCATCCTGATCAGGCCCTCTCATCAAGAGTGAGGGATCGGAAGATGGAAGCTTATAGTCCATAAAGGATAATAGTGTAGTACAACTGTAAACCCAATTGAATGTTCCCGTATAAGAAGACTATTATTATTCGCTGGTAGCGGGGTTACCACTGAGATATATCCCGAAAGTACCCTTCCACCCCAGCCTGGAAATATACCCCCCTCCCCGGGAAAGCTGCACCGTACCCCTATGCCTTCAGCCCCCGAATCCCTTCTCTACCACTTGAGCTCAAGATACAAAACAAAACATAATAAATTTGATAGAATATGATCTCTCCTTTCACGTGTTTGTCGAACCAATACATCGTTTATCCAAACAATGGGTGGTTACACTGATCAATCAGTTACAATAACAGATTAAAGAATCGATCAGTAGTGAAAGGCCGACAGCATCAACGACCAATCAAGTGGCTGAAGCAGTCGCTCTCTTTCTTGGGAAACTGACCACTAAACAACACTCGTAACATGAGCCCGTAAAAGCAAGGCAATCAATTGGCCCATAAGAAATTAGGCAGGTGTGTTTCACAGGATTGTGTCATAAAAGTAGATGTTCACTGAACAAAGGGGCGGGAACGATTGAAATAGATCACCTGCCAGGCTGTACAAATATTGTACCTATTATTGATCTGTTTAATATTCTCAAAGTTGCAGCTTGAAAAAAAAAAGAGCAGACGCTAGTTTCTTCCTTAGTGTTGAAGGCTTCTCTTGAGATCTTTGCAGAAATAGAAACGGGACGTCTGGACTGACACGGAAAATACACTAAATGACGAAGTATTTGCTTTGCTGAGGTCAAGACAATAAACCAGACTTTCTTAAGCTTCGTCGTATGACAGTACACAAAAGGTATATATTTGACTCACGCAGCCCACCAACTGTGAAACAGATATGAATTTCAATTGTAAATCAACGAAATCTTCATACCAGCATACTGACCTATGTATTCATCTCCCTTTTAGTTCCTTTCATCTGTGATAAAATCACCGGGTTGGTTATTCTGTGGCTAAACAGACATGATAGTCGTACCGGACACATTCGTGGCTTGGAATACATGTTAGCGTTTTGGAGAAAATTATGCAGCTCACCTGGAGCATAGTTACAGCACACAGTTTGTGAATCACCGTGAACAGTTGCTGGTCAAAAAATATGGCTTTGTTCGTTCGTCTCTCGCAAATCCCCCAATCAAATATTTTGTTGAAAATTTATTACAGGCGTAAAGAACTATTTTCTTGGGTTCTCTGCGAATTATGTTTTTTTCTTATCATTTTAAATTCTCATATCGTGTGTTGAAGCCTGTGTGTAGTTGCATTTTCCGAGAAATACTCTAATGGATGATGACTGCTTATAATTCCCAGCATCTGACAACGCCAGCTGACTTTGTTGATCGGAATATATTACCAACTAAGAGTTCCCAAATGGACAATCCAAGAATGAGGATACACTTTGAAACGTCTGCTCCAATTAACTGCGCCACAGAAGTTTAATGAAATTTCTACAGGGATTTACCTTTAGTGCTTGTAGTGATAAGTACCAAACTTCTTATTCTTCTTCATCATCAGCAACAACAATTTCAGGTCCACTGCTGAACAAAAGCTTTTCACAGCTCCTTCCATGCCGACTGTGACTGTGCTATCCTCTGCCATGTCTTACCGGGAAACATTTCTATCTCATCTCACTATCTTCTCTCTTATCTTCTCCTACTGCAATTGTTATCCTCTGGTCACCATTCAAACAACCTTTAACACTATCTATTATCTTTCATTTTTTGCTTTGTATCCTGTTCACCCCCGTTGGTCTAGGTCTGCATATTCTAAGGAATGAAAGAAAATTAACAAACAACGCCTAAAATCATTTTACAGAATTCGGTACTGCCAAAATTGATCTTTATACGATAATTTGCCAAATCAAATATGGCGTCTAACGATTCTCGTGTCACCGAAGAAAACCAAGAGATCAAATTCAATGCAGCTACTTTAACGTGGTGTATATGCACTCCTGTCATCATCGCGCTGGGCACAGTCGGAAATAGCATTTCTTTAGTAGTTCTGCAACAGGCTAAAATGAGAAGAAACGTTCTGGCCAAACAGTTGACGGCTCTGGCCGTTTCAAACCTTCTAATTCTATACTTCACAATGCTTGTCAAGTATTTGCTCCATCTCACCGACGTTTCGTTCCTAGACAACCTGGTGGCCTGCAAGATGGTTCACTGGTTGTCGGAACCGCTTGGTCAATTCAACTCTTGGCTGATGGTCGCCATTACAACAGAACGTTTTATTGCAGTTATGAAACCGTTGCAAATGAGAACGGCTGGAAGAGTAATGAATGCGAAGAGACAGATCTTCTTTATCGCCGTTTTATTTCTGCTTTTGAATTCACACACCCTGTACGGCTACGGTCCCGAGTACAAAAACGAACCTAACGAGACAATTCTTGTTTCTAAATGCGGTTTGGTGAGTTCCACCTACAAGGAGTTTTATAGCTATTGGATTGTGGTAGAGATTATTTTGCTGTTCTATCTACCCGCACTTTTTTTATTCATTGGAAATATCAGCATTGTCTTACTGCTTAGAAAACGTCGCTCTAACAGAGTTCTATTTAAGAGGGTCAAACCCTCGACCCCAGATTGCCTGGGATCTAGGGCCAGACAGGCTCTAAGACTGGTTCTTTTGTTAAATACCGGTTACATCTTATCCACAGCCCCGATCAGCATTGTCTTTTTTGTCTACGAACCGTGGGATCGTCAGAACGACTCTGTTTCAAATAACGCTTTTGCCTTAACGTACGCTGTTGCGAATATGATTATGTATGTAAAATATTCCATAGGTTTTTTATTCTTTACAGTTATTTCCGACTTCAGGAGTGAAATTTGTCGGTTGTTGAGGCTCAGAAAACGGGTCTATTTATTTAATCAAAGAATGTCTGTCTACAGCATAAGACAAGTATCGATTGACTCAAACGCTGGATGAAGCCAAGGTAAATAAACAGTTTTTCTGTGTGTATGAGCGTGTTTAACCTTTCAATTGCAGAGATGCAAATCCATTAAAATCACCTACTGCTAATTTCCCTGCTTGCAGATGTATTCACCCTATAAACCCTAAAAGTTTCAAATTTCAGTCATTGCATTTCTGTGACCAAACTGCGGATGACTGAAATTTCCATCAGTCATACAATGTATCGTTCTGTTTAAAGTTACAAACAACTTTTCTGCTAGTCTCTATGGTTCTCTGTCCGTGATTTTAAGTGGAAGGGTCTTACGGAGAAAGCAAACTGTTCAGCTTAATTTCCCGTCACCCTGTATAACCAAAGTTATATTTAGAACGAGGCAACTTATCTCTTCCTGTCGCAGGGAATGAGTTAATTTCACCAGCTGCAGTTCAGAACTGGGCTTGTTTCCTTCTGGCTTTCATATTCAAAGCCGATGAGGATTGCATATAGAGTGGCTCATTTATCTCGGACACATTTAAGTTACTTTCGACCTCGATGAATATTTGATTAATTTGGGTAAGATTTGGTGACAACAGAGGCGTTAATGAAAGTTGATAGTGGAGAAAAATATCCAAATAGTTTTCGGACAATTCAACTCCTTCCTTTTACTTGTGTTGTTAACATGACGTTTCGGTCGATCTATTCAACGACCTTCTTCAGATGCACTATCCGAAATTGACGCTGGTAATCATTTTTCTCTAACGGTGGCAATGCTTATAACGTTGGATTTGGGTGATATCTTTTTCTCTCCTTGTTTGGCTTGGATTTCGATACTTTGTCCCTTGTGGACAGTTGACTGACATTCACTCAGTAGACACGTTGGTGTCTGCTGCCTCTTTGATTTTCCTCAATTTCCAACAGCGTTCCCTGTCTATCATCCGGACTTCTTTGCTGGCAGGCTAGCGACAGCCTTTCTCTCTCTAGATATAGATCGGCTGAAACGTCGTGTCAAGAACACACACAACAAGGAGATCAATCTCTGAATGTTCGTCCTTTTTTAAAAACTATAGATAAAAACATGTTTTTGACCTTTGTCAGTTCTATTTTAAACTGCAGCGTAAATGGACAGTTCAAAGAACGGAAAAAAGTCTATCTTTAGACCAGATTTGATTGATTTACGGTGTTTGCAAGGAATTAGATGACTCGAAGAGAGAGTGGTTAAAGAGAGAGGGACAGCGCTCGTAACAAAGATAGAGAGCTGTTATCTCAATGGGAAGAGGGTGTAATATGAGAGACATTACGTCAGATTACGTCAGATTACGTCATATTATCCTTTTTTTAAAATCAATTCACGGGATAAAAAGAAAATACCGGACGAAAAAAAGAAGGAAAGAAAAAAGAAAGTAGATTGAATAGTGATTAGAACTGATATATATAAATATATGTGTGTGTGTGTGTGTGTACACATATGTATATAAATAACTTTCCCTTTGCTAGTGCCATTTTGAATAGAAATGATATATATATATATATATATATATATATATAGCCACACTGAAGAGATGTAATACATCGAAACAGTTGTCTGTGGATGACACAATATATATATATATATATATATATATATATATATATAACGTTTCCTTTGCTAGTGCCATTTTGAATGGAATTAATATTTTGCACCTGGCTGCGAAAGTTAGAAACTTCGATGATCATTATAAAGGATTTGATTTACTTGGGAAACGATTAAATAAAATACTGCGCCATTTTCTTGTGAAATAGAAGCAGACACAGAGAAGCAGACGAAATTTCCGAGTGATTTTTTTCCTAATTTATTGATCGATTGATTTCCCAATAACTTGACCAACGCCAAAAGCAACTAACCTCAATGTAGATACGCAAACTGACATTTTTATTGCATTGTACTTGAAGTTTAAATTATGTGCATGTAACAGATATTCACGTTAAAAAAAATCATGTCCAGTAAAACTGTTCTCTCTCGGCTGTTGATGCTTTTTAAACTACTTCACCCTTTCCATAAAAAAAAAAAGAC
Organism: Thysanoteuthis rhombus; assembly: GCA_963457665.1. Taxonomy (NCBI): domain Eukaryota; kingdom Metazoa; phylum Mollusca; class Cephalopoda; order Oegopsida; family Thysanoteuthidae; genus Thysanoteuthis; species Thysanoteuthis major. The sequence goes on along the minus strand of OY735230.1, from coordinate 14,298,926 downwards.
GGAAATATATAAGTATTTTTGTAATCAAACTGTACTAGTAAAAATATCGAAAAATTTATGGTGTTCTGCATTTTCTTGACTATGTTCAACGAGTCCCGAAAATTCAACTATTCTAAACGAAAGAAATTAAGTAAAGATATTTTTAAAAATTGAGGAGTCCAATATGTAGAGATTGGCAAATTTCCTATTGACAACGTGTTGTATACTGTTGTTGAATTTTTATTTAATTTTGGTTGGGTGTTAACAAGTCCGACGTGAGATAGAGAGTTAAGAGTTCGACACCATATCGGGTTTTCAGAAAAGTAAAAGTCACATTTTCCTAAGAGCACAACACCACACAAGTTTTCGCTACTTGACACACAGTCGATAGAGTTCAATGGTTTCACACTTCAAGGAAACACTGTCCGCTTAGTTGGGATTAAATTCCCCTATCTCCACGGTGAATTATAGCTAGCGTCGTTACGCGACTTGTCGGGTTGATCCATTTTGAGAATAGGGTGACTCCGTTTTGTTTTTTTTTTGTTTTTTGTTTTTTTTCCAATATTGAAAAGCGTTCGCATACTACGTACATACAAGCGTGGCTGCTGCAGGGTCAAACTCCACTCTACTTCTACTCCAACTGAAGATTATTACTGTAACTTTTTGCATTGTGGATATAATGAATAAATTCGTGAATACGTGACTTGTTAGTTTATCCTTATTGGCAAACGAGACGCCTAGACTGCGATTTCAAATCACTGTGGGGAAATGTTAATTTTATAGACCGGTTTGGTTTAACGTGATTGGACAGATTAACAATGAAAATTTAACTAACCTAAACTGGGTAAGGATTAGATCTTGTTCTTCTTGCTTTTACGTGGAGAAATTGAAGTCAACTTCAATTTGGACTGGGGTTTAACGATGTATGTCATTTTCATAGATATAAATATTTTGCTCCGAAAAATTTACAAATAACATTCAATTCATTGAATAATTATAGCGTTTTATTTTTCTGTTTTTTTTTACTACGATATCATGTTGTGTCTTGGAAAAGTGTTAGAGACAAAAAATAAATGTACAAATATGCGTGGCATATTATTGTTGTAAATACATAACCAATAAAAAAAGAAATTCGTGGAAATTTATTCATTTTCCAAGAACATTTTCAAGAAGGAAAATTCTAAAAAATATTTTCTACCTTTTCCAGCGGGTCATATCTTATCTGGGCATGCGTCAGATACCTTAAATGTTCGTGATGTGGTGGACTTGATCACTGCGTTCTTCACACAAAAACGGTACCTGAAATAGGAAGTATCATATTTAGTGGGTTTTGTTTTTTTTTGTTTTTTTGTAGTACACTGGTTTTTTCCACTATATATATATATTTAGGAATAGAGCACTCTGGTGGATGAGGAGATTCAGCGTAAATGAATATATCGCTTAAATTCAGCCTTACTGACCACCCAGCTCCGTAGACCAGAGGTAGAATATCGGCCTCAGGGTTTCAATTCTGCCTTGGGAGCAGCCTTATACGCAGTCTCTGCTATAACCAATGAGCTAACAAAACCTGCGTATAAGGCTGCAGAAGTCAAATGTTTAGTATATATTGAGAGCACGTGAGCTAACTTTGATGTTAGGCCAGATTTATAGAATCGCCCAGAAGTAGGGAATCTTTTCATTTTTAAAGTCGACATCTGAATCCATTGTCTTCTAGGAAGGCTGCACTCAGGAAATCTTTGATTAGTTTACAACAAAATCTTTAGTTCTAAACCTATTATTTAATTAGTAAGACGAAACGAAAAACTTTACCAACCTTTTAATGACTTTTTTGAGATTATTTTCTTGCGAGGAAGCGTTGAGATAGCAAGGCCATAAGAGGTCAGGCTGCAAGCGGCCTGAAGCCCGCAGGCACCCGTCCCAGTATCCAGTGCGTATATACGTATATATATTCAATATGTATACACAAATATACGAGGCAGGTTATTATAGTAGGTTTATCTTCTTCTGTACTCATATTTGTGAAAGTTTGTGACTACGTTCACCTTTTCTTCTCAAACAGTGCATCAATGTCGGAGCTAATGTTTCAAGATACCCCTAAAATATGCAGAACTAGAGCATGCAAAAACAATCTGGGGTAATTTTAGGGGCTCTGGAGAGGGATTTCTGTTTACTATATGACTATAAAATCAACTCCAGTTTATGGTTCCAATCGAAAATACCGTGATGTCATAAATATGTCATATAATAACATATTTTATTCTAACCAAGTTTATTCTTTGAAATATTTCTTAACATGGCTGCATATTCTGACGGCACTATTTTTTGCTGTGTTTTTTTTTTTTACATGTTACTCATTTTTTTCTGAACACGCATAGATATTTTTTCCAAAACACGAAATTTGGGGATTGGAGATTATGTAAATTATGTTGAGGATATTTTCATTTTTCAGTTCTTAGGGATCAAAATTGAGAGGGAACTTCTATTTTTCACTTTTAGAGGTGAATATGCGGGGGAATTTTTTTTTTTTTTTTACTTTAAATTTTAGAAGTGAAATTTGGGGATTTATTTCTACGTTAGGGATCAAAATCGATGAAGAGGGAATTTTTTTTTTCGGCACCAAAATCGAAAAGGGACTTTTTTTGTTCACTTTTAGAGATTGAAATCTAGGGGAATTTTTTCTTCATCTTCAAAAGTGAGAAAAAATTCCCCACGATTGTCAAAGAAACAGTGTTGTTATGTATGCAGTCACTCCCAGGCAACGCCAGATATCGTTGTTAGGTAATGATAAAAACCAAATTCATGGAAAAGTATTCTTTCTAGAAGAAAACCTTCAAGAAGAAAACTTCTAAGAAAATCAAATCCTGGCCATATTATACACTTTTTGTTTAAAAAAAACTGATGGAAATAGTTGGGTCACCAAGATAAAACAAAAAAAGTTCAACGGATTTTCTACGATTCCTCTTCAAATTGTTCAAGACTAAATGAAAATGGTTACTCTACTAATAATTAATGTTGAATGTGATTCAATCGTCCTTGTTGATCATTTTTTCACATTTCGGCCGTGAACTCTCCAGCCCTCCGGGGGGTGTTGTTTGTTCTGGGATGTTGGAAATAGTTTCAGTGAAGTATGCTCACCCTTCCTACTATGCACATCACGCCCAGTCTTTGGGGGGGGGGGAGGATACATCTACCCCTGACCTCTGCAAAGAAATGCAAAAACCGAACGTGGTGTGCAATGTACGTGGTGTGGGCATACTCCTCTGGAACTATTCAACATTCTAGAACAAACAATACTCGAGAATAAACGACTGACTGTGAAAAAATAAACACCAAAAGACGCAGGGAAAACTCCGACTAAACCACATACAATGATTAGAACAAAATTCAGATAAGATCTTGGTTGAACTAGGGTGCTACAGCGTATACCTACTCAACAATTTCCAATTTTTTGTATGTTCAATGTCTACTAACGGAGACATTATCACACATCTAGTTTCCAAACCCCACTTCTATTACTGAAAAGAACTTACAATTTATGTGTTTCGCCACTGAAGATGGTAAGAGACTCCAGCTTCCAGTTGTCATCGAACATAAATCTTATGATTCTGTCTGTTTCGACGTATGACACCGTAACGCTTTCCAATTCACCGATGTCTTCGTGCACAAGAAACAGCGGTGCAAGGTGTAAACCGTGAGCCAAAATGCGATTGTGTTTCCTAAAAGAAGAAAAAAAAAGGATACAGATTTCAAATAATCTTTTCTATGAATAAAATCCTCTTAGTCTCCTGTAATTATCAAGTGGGTCGAATTTCATATTGATTGGGCTCAATGAATAGTCTTGGCAGACATTTATTTTATTTTATTTTTTTTTCTGTATTTAGCTATCATTTTCAACGAAATCAAAACAAAATTGAACTATACATGGTATGATATTTGATTTACTTATATAATTCCTTCATGGATCAGTAATCTATCTCTATGTAACATGATAAAGCCTTAAATTGAAACCCTAAGAAACACTGAAAATACAAAATATATTTTTAGGAACCCTGCATCATTTGCGAAATCTTAAGTACGACCCGGCTGGTTCCACTGAATCTTTTCTGTGAGTGAAATCCTCGTCGTTGCCAGTAATTATCAGGTAGCTAAAATGGACGTCTTTCATTGAAGCAAAATATCAGTTTTGTTCTGTTGTTTAAGAAGTTTCACCTGACATTACATTTTCAACAAATTATGAGTAATCATGTTTAACGATTAAGTCACAGACCGTCTGGTTGCAGTCATTCAACGAGCGAAACTTTTACGCCTGCATATTGATATACATACTCGTAATGTCCATGTTTTTACTTTTCCGTTTGAATATATATAAAAGAAAGCCACTGCACCCCATTATAGGCGTATCGGAAGTATTAGCCGAGACGTTTCATTCTTGTAACGGAAGTTGATAGACGTGGTCTCGTTCTGATCGACGGGCAGTGATCCTAACTCTCATATTTCTTTATTTCTGTCACAATTTACAACGGCTCAAACCATTAATGTTCTAACCAACGTACAACCAACCAACCAACAAACAAACGAACAAATGTGCTATAATACTTATAGCCCTTTTTCCTTTTATCTGACGTTTAAAGTTTGAAATCTCACCAAGTCTAGTGATATTGGCAACTCAGTGGTGGAAGGTGGACAGACATAATACCTGTAATGAACATGTTCAAGGCCCACAAAAAAGAACGATGTTTGCGTATTTGGCGAAATTTACGCTGCTACTTAGGAGATAGTTGCGGCACACTACTCTACTACGGTACACAGTTTGAGAATCACTGGAGGACTGAATTAAAATAAATATCTGCATATAAAAGTTAAAGTTTTGTTTCTCTTATTTTACGATTCAAAAGGTGAGAAAAAGTTTGTTGGTTCTAGAACCGGTAATTTCCCACAATAACGTATTTTGGAACTCAAATGAAAATGACAAAATAGTTCTGAGTGCATTGCTGCTGTGCTGCTGGAGCTTACCGGGGCGCCGCTCGGGCACCTCAGAAAAAAAGCACAAATAAATGAGACAAAACTCGTTTCCAAACTTCCGTAATGGTTGCTGTCGTCCCCTGTCAATATTTTTCACGAACAAAATACGATATTTCTTTCAATTTGCGTAGCACACACTCATATATATATACATATACATGTATAATTAATGATTGTGTCATCCACTGACAGCTGTTACGTTGTATTACAACTCTTCAGTGTGGCTATAGACAAGCCAGTATCCCTTCCAGTACCGCTGTGAAGGGTCGAAACCTTCGCTGCAGACCCAGAGGCAGGTGTTCTACCCCTGTCCTACGCAGAACTGGACGGTCAGTAGGACTGAATCGATATATATATATATATATATATATATATATATATATATATATATATATATATATATATATATATATATATATATATATATATATATATATATATATATATATATAATTTTACCTGTGTCGTAAAAATTGCAGCATACATGAAATACATGGATATATGCAAGCTTTGAGAATAGCGGTCTGTTGACCAAACTAATATTTTGGGCGGGGGTTGGGGGGGTATCAGATTTTTTTCTTTAAATGCAGCATTTTCATCACATCATTCGGACATGAATGAAATTCTATTTCACTGCGCTAGTTGCATGGATCAAATCATATTTTACTACGTCCTTCAGCGTGACGGAAGATATCTGGACATTGCTATTTATCATAAATATGGCTATAGAGAGAGGATGTAGGAAATGACCAGCGTCGCGGCGGCTCCGTTACCTAAAAAGTTAGCACTTTACTCGTGTAAGTTATACCGAGACACAAGTCAACAGCGATGATATCATTGGTTTTTCTTACCCGACAACGTTTGTAACCTGTGTTTTGCCTTTTGTCCCTTCCAAAGTCACGTATATTTTACCAACGATGCTACTCAGTCCGGAGATGTTCAGTCGGTAATGATAACCTGAAATAAACATTATAACAAGAACAATTAACGGATTTGCGAATTTCACACACACATACAGAGGTCTGGTTAATTGCTCAATAGAAACCGTCACATGACTAATGTGTTTTGATATCATGCCATGTTGGGGATGATCAATCAAAACATTGGGGAAAAGGGAGATCAATGAATAAGTTACTTCTCTGACCTTCTGTCGGGTGGTGATCACTAAGAAAAAATCAATTAAAATTTCAAAACATATTTGGAACACAAACTAAGTGATTAATTCAATAGGTTTTGAACCCTCACTGAAAACCAATTACGGCGAGGAATTTTGGAAAAAGGAACTAACGGACTTTTTTGTAGGCTGAAATAGGGGGTTAATGTTTAAAATTGCAGCCCCTAGCTCCATTGGTACGGCCTGTGCACGAGATACATGTATACATAACAAGCCAACCAGCTACACCAGCTTAAAACCCCTAGAAACGTATGTTTGGCGACAGTTTTGGTAGACTTCATCCATTTACTCATTTAGTAATTAAGCAGCGGGCGAAATAGGAGAAGAACAGCTGTGTTGTGCCTATCTTTCAGGTGGAGAGAATTTCCTTGCCTCGAAAATCAGCGTTAGATATACTAAATTATATCGGTAAAACTGGCACCGGTGGGAAATACGTAAATATCGAACCGAAAATGTAGACTTCATATTCAATTCTTGATTATTCGTGGTCAAATATCTATCCTTCACATCTGTACCCGAGGGCGACTGTCCCTTCATATCCCCCTATTGCTAAGCCTCACACCTTTGGAGGGATGGGTAAAGGGAGAAAATCATGCTGAATATTAGATGGAGAAATCACAAAACAGCGCAACAGATATACTTAGAGTCATTAGGAAGTTCAAACGGCAATGCACAGATAATACTGTAAGAATATCAAACAACCGCTGGACATCATGACTCATAACGTTAATCTTTCTAGATCATATGCGAAATTGTGGCTGGCACAAAATAAAATTGTGCGATGATTTAAAGTTCAGGGGGATTGGCACTGTGAAGCTAAGAAGCGAATAACTTGGCAGATCTTAAGGAAGATCTAAGTACAACAATTGACTTTGAAAGGATGATGATGATTATGATGATGATGATGATGATGATGATGATGCTTACCACAATAAGGAGCTTCAGCAAACGTCTTGAGGATGTGTACGCCTCGGCCCGGGGCTTTGTCAGCGTGGAAGCCCATTCTCCCCATATCAGATCTGGCCAAGCAATCGCCTTTCTCTAACTGGGAGTAATTCTGGCACGGATAGGTGTGGAAGGGACATTTTGAGTTGATGGATTCCACAAAAAATCTTTGAACCCGTCGGTGGCTGCACATAAAGGCTTCCTTGGACTCTAAACCAAAAATAATGTTTGTTTGTTTTTGTTGTTTTTTTGTTTTTTTTGTTAGGAAGAAAGTGAGAGAAAAAGATATACATTAAACTCGCGTTATTACGGCACTCTCAAGGAGCGCCGTTTTAACGAATTAATCGTTAAATAGATCACATGAATAGAATAAAATGCCCAATGACAGTGTCACATCCCATACCTCTCAACTGAGTCTAAGCTTAAGAGAAATGAGGTATGAAATCTTTGCTATCAAAGGATCGTTGAGATGAGGTTATTGCTTCAAATGGGTCATATTTTGATTAAACATTCGTTGTTTGAAGCATCCTTCATCTCACCACCCAAAAGATGGCATTTCATACGTACACAATCTTAACAAAAAAGAGTGTGTGTGTGTCCGGGCATTGCTGATTACATTTTGGGGGCTACAACCTTGAATATTAGTATTAGTACACTACTAGGCACTATCTATTTTTTTTGTTTTGTTTTTTAGCGTACTCGGTGATTATTTTGAACCAACGATGCCAAATTTTTTAGATCATTTTAGATAGAGATTTTTTTTAAAAATAATTTTTAGAGAAAAGATCTTATTTTAGATAATCATTTAAGATAGTTTTTGGTGATTACTTCGATAATCAGTTCGAGTACACGCACTAGCTACGGTGATTCTTTAATGCTAAGTACGGCGATGTTTTCCTTGTTTCTTGCTGGTTTTTTGTTTTGTTTTGTTCTTGTAACTCCCTACATCATCATTTAGTGGGACTTGACCAAGTTTGTCACTTGAACCGCCTTTAGGGATTATCACGAGATTAGCATGCTTTCATTTGGCATGCAGCAATTTTGAACACTGGGCGCAGGTCCCTACAAAGGGGGCTACTTGAATATATTGGGAGGTAATTTGGAATTTGGGTGTAAAGAGCGACAAGAATCCCGTGGCGTAAAACGAACCGTCTTAAAGCTCAACTGATCAATTCTTAATCATACAATATTATAAATCACTAATTTTAGTAGAGATTCCTTTGTCACTAATGCTTAACACATTATCTTTGTGAGATATAAAGGCACAAGAATTCATGACTAAGCTCCAACAGGTCTCAACAGATTCGATCAAGAAAGGCCCTCCTGGTGTAGATTATATACGAATCGTGATTGAGAAACTCCAACAAGGAAAAGCAACGAACGACATACCAACAGAAATGTTCAAATTTGCAATAACATCGGAAGAATCGCTGTGTGAAATGCAGTACTATTTATTACCATTATTTATGACTATTTATTACCATTTATATACGGCGAAAACCACAAAATACGAACTTCGTGGGGTCATTCCAAGCTCGTTTCACCCTCTCTACGTTTCACTCTCTTTCGTTTCATTCGTTTCAAAGGTGCATCGAAAGTTAGCATCGAGGACCCAAAAGCATATCGATGCTATTTTAGAAAGTGCGCAATGTACGGAAGACCAGTTTTATAGTTGAACATTGAAACAAGAGAATTTATAATGGTTGATTCTCTGGAATTGTAGCCGCTCAATGTTTGGCCACGTTGAATAGAATTAAACAAGATGATGATATAAAAGCGATGTGGTAATAGCTTAGTCGTTACTGAATTTCACACTATAAAAAAAAATTGCAAAATTTTAGTAAGTGCCTTGAAATTCATTTACCATATTTCATCATGTATAAACTGCATTTTCCCCGAAAATTTTGAAGAAAAAAAAACCAGATGCATATTATCTATGGACACATTTTTGTTATGCATATTTGTATTCATAAATGTATACATGGTTTGATTCATTTTTCATTCGAAATCAAAGCTCAATCGGTGGGGGCTCTTCATTTATTGCAGAGGCTTATACATGATGAAATATGGTGTCAGTATTTTTACTGAGAATTTGCCGCATAACATATAATTAAACTTTTGTTTTACAGTAAGGAGGAAAAAACAGACAACCTTTTTCCATATTGTTCAGAATATTCCAAATTCCGCTGATGATAGCACCAGGTATTTTAGAACTGGTACATCCCGGTTGGTATTGGCCGCCATTTGCATAGACGTCCAAGTGACCGATAGGCTCCTCGATTCCGAGACCAAAATCTAATAAACCTCCGGTGTCAGTGTGGACAACATCGACAAAAAGAGCGTCGGAACGATCCAATCGCACAATCGGGGCGGTCGATTTGAAATATGGACCCGCAGGGTCTAAACCTGAAAGAGAGAAAGAAAAAGAGAGCTGAAGTTAATTAAACCCATTCACTGCGAATGATGGGAATTCCCGTCTTCTCATGTCTGCCTTCTTAAGATTAACAGCAACCCAGTTCTATCTGTGAGTCAAGGCTTTCATCTTGCAATGGATTATTTGCCATAAATAACTTGATAACTTGCAATGAACAGGGGCCTTAATCTTACAGTGAATAACTATTAGTCTTTACCGCCTGATACAATTAATGGGTTAAGTAAAACAAGAAAATAAAATATCTATATTATTTCTCAAGTTGCAGTACGATTAATCATTTTCATTATTTTGACCAGCTTTTTAACTTCATCCTAACTTTCAGTTGCTTTTAATCACAACTTTGAAACGGACTGTAATCGGCCGCGATTGAACAGCATAATCTGAAAATGAAGAGCAAACCCACGGTGGGAATCAGACTCAAACCCTTTAGCCAGAAGGGGTCCAGTATTCGCCTTGGTCGCTTTTAACCATTAAGCCACGGGGACTCTAAAGATAAAGGGAAGCTGATTTTACATCTTAGACCTAACTCCTTACAACCCATATTTTACGCTTGTTGATGTTTACAATTTAGACTTAGTAGTCTTTTTTGATACAACGATATTTTTCAATTTTTTTTTTTTCTTTTTCAAATTTATTCTTTGATCAAGTATTTCAAGATTATCATTAATTTTGACTAGCTTTCTACCTCCATCCTAACTTAGTTGTTTTGTTTTTAATCATAACTTTGAATCGGACCGTAATCCAACGGCAACGATTTAACAGCGTAATGGGAAAATAGAGAGCAAGTCGATGCTGAGAATCGAACTCTTACCCTCTTACCAGAGGAGGGGGGTAAGCAGATCAATTTTTCTTGAGTTATGAAACAATGGCGTTTCAAAACTTTGGTGAACCTAAAATTGATTTGATGAACCATCAAAAAGAGAATCCGATGATTGTCTTTATCTGTTAATCAACTTCATTTGTGTAATCGCATTACTTGCGTGTATGCTTTTCTAAGCAACACACGTACATATATTTACCCCCTTATGGACTAAATATCAAACTAAACAACCTGACACCTAACTCCGACCCATAAAGATTATCTTCGATATACACCAAAAACCAGAGATATTTTTCATAACCACCCCGTGGAAACTCCATTCACCCTCACACTCTGTAATGGAAAATCATAATCTCGTAAAAAGAAATACATAAATAAACAACTAAACATAGAAACGAATCAAGAGTCAAACTGACTGCGTCAACGATAATGTAAGAACCTTCAATCACTGGCGCATTTCCTAATAATAAAACATCTCAATGTAGTTCTTTGAAACCAGGAATCCTAATCACCACTTCCAAGTTTCGAATCTTTCACTCTATTACACCGTCTCTCTCCCTGCCCGAAATACCCTTAAGGCAACCAGTCTCTTGGAGACTTGATCTCCGGATGAACTTATCCACATAGCTCACACAAAGCCAGTAACCAATTCTCAAGACAGCAGCAGGGTGGACTTCAAATGAGATGAAAAGTCTCATTTTACTGCTTTTACATGACCATCTACTGCTCTACTAACGCTGAAGATGTCAGACCTTTCCACTGAAGATGAAGCTTTTTCGCTTCGAAACGTTCTGAATAACTATATGTAAATGAACAACATGTACACAACACACTCCGACTTGGTCACAACCTTTAACAGTATATATATATATATATATATATATATATATATATATATATTGTGTCATCCAAAGACAGCTTGTATTACAACTCTTTAGTGTGGATATAGACAATCCGTAATCCCATCCAGTACCACGAGGCAGGATTGAAACTTTCGCTTCTGACCCAGAGTTATCCTACCGCTGAGCCACGGAACTGAGCGGTCAGTAAGACTGAATTTAAGCAATATATTCTATTTTTGCTTAAATCCCACATTCACCAGATTGCTCTATTCCAATGGAAGTATATATATATATATATATAATTATACTAGCTGAAAACTCAAACTGAAATAGGCTGGTCATGATACGAGAATGAAAGACAAACGATGGACATCATGTCTCACAACATAGATTCCCAGAGACCACATTCGAAAATCGAGGCCTACAAAATACAAGATGGAGGGATGAACAAGACAAATTCAGAAAATACTGGCTCTGCAACGCCTTTGATTGAGAATTGTGGTAGATCCTGGGGAAGGTCTATGTCCAACGACGGACGTTAAAAGACTGATGATGAGCTGAAAACCCGTCCTATATATATATATATATATATATATATATATATATATATATATATATATATATATATATATATATATATATATGTGTGTGTGTGTGTGTGTCTGTCTGTCTGTCTGCGTCTCTGTGTGTTAGAGAACAATAATGAAATATACAATAAGCGTGTGTATAAGCAATAAGATGCAAAATTCAAATTAACACCAAGATAGAACGTAGGAAAATGTCCCAAAACAATCTGCAACCACTTAGTGTTAAAAAAACTCACCCGATCATTCAAACTAGAATTGAAAAAACTGATATGAACTCTTCACCGAACCAGAAGAAAACATCAACGAGCTAATCAACAATGTATCAACCTTCCTAATTGAAGTCGTCAGTACGTTTAAACCAAAGAGCTCGTACACCATAAGTGAACTCTCAGGAGAATCTCACGATAAAAAAAAAAACGCTGGAATCTCCAGCCACCAATAACAATTGCGAAGATCGAAGCAACAGAGCCGAACAAAACCGTCCAAAAGAAACGAAGAGAAAACAAAAGAAAATAAACGACAGCGGTGGTTGAACGCCTTCTCTAAAAAAAAAAGGTAGGGGTTTCAAAACTATTGGAAGATCTCTCGGTACAGGAAGAAAGCAAATAACTAGTGTGCTCGAGGCAAATGGCGACTTAACAACGGAAAGGGACCGAATCGTCGAACGCGTCCAGGAATTTTACAAAAAAACCTATTCCATCTAACAAAGGGCGTTGGAAAATAGACAGGAAACACAAGCTGTAAGTAATCAATTCGTATTTCACAGAATGTACTCCACAGGAAGTGAAGCAAGCCATCAAACAAATAAATCTACAACGGATAAAATCTGTTTTCATTTGTTTTCTGTGTTTGTTACAAATTGAAAAAATATATGCATTACGTACTATGTATATATATATATATATATATATATATATATATATATATATATATATATATATATATATATGTACTACCTGAAAACCTGTTCCACGAACAGTTTATTCAGTTAACACCAATGCTCGATACATACAACTTTTTACTATTGGAGTTAGGTTGTTTTAGAATAGAGCTGGAAATAAATAATAGAATGTGGATATTCCACTATATATATATATATATATATATATATATATATATATATATATATATATATATATATATATATATATATATATGTGTGTGTGTGTGTGTGTGTGTGTGTGTGCACGCACATTCATATCAAGGGAAGAAGAGAATCTAATTGTGTCCATGTTGTATGGTTCTACAAACCTAAGATCCCCGAAAAATGATTCAAAAACCCTAGTAAGTAGTGCAGACATCAGGAAGTGCCTTGACCTTTTCCTTTCAAGGCGAATAGAGAAGTGAATAGACGTATTAGCTTACCTGTTATTCTGCCCAACTTGTTCTGCCTTTTGCCTGCATAGCCGGCAGCGTGGGCTCCCAAACTGTTTCCAATCAGGTGCATCTTTTCTAGTGTGGCACCAGTGGAGTTTTTCAGGAAGTCTATCAGAAGTGACAGTTGTGCCCCTACCACCCGAGTGTTCGATGCAGCCTTAGGGTACAAGGCACGGGCACCCGCTTTCCAATCGACATTAATCACGTTGTAGTCACCCTTAAATTGAAAAAAGTAACATTAGTCTACATATATAAAACAGTGAGTGTACGTCTGATTCTGTGGTGATTTTGGCTGATTTATCATTTGGTAATCAGTTTAGCACAATCGCGGTCGTCATGGGAGGAGACGGTAAATTCCATTGTCTGGCAGGGGACGTAATGGTTCATAATGGTGATGAAATTCAGATCTTAAAATTCTAAAAGGTACCAATATCATCATCATCATCATCATCATCATCATCATCGTGCAACCAGAGCAGTGCGATGGTTAACAGGCTGGCTCCCCAAGATAATTCACTAGTGTGGCGACTTCAATCCTCATTCGGTGGCCTGCACCACTCATCATTATCATCAGAAGCCTTTCGGCGTTCGTCGTTGGACACAGACCTCTCTGTCATGGGCTTTGCAGAGCCAGTATTTTTTTAAATTTGTCTAGCTCGTCACGCCTTCTTACTTTTTATCGTTCACGATTTCGCATATGATCTCTGGGGATCCATGTTGTGAGTCGAGATGTTCAGCAGTTGTCTGACATTCTTGCAGCATATCCAACCCATTGTCATTTGAGTGTTCTGATGGTTTCTATGATATCTTGAATTCCTGTCTTTTCCCTAATAGACTGTGTTTTTTTCTAATGATCTCCCCACGTGATGTTGAGCATGATTCTCTCATGCACACGTTGAATGACCTTATTCTAGACTAGGGTGAGTTATTAAAGGTAAATTTATTAAATAACCATTACCGTGAAACTTTGCATATACTTTATCGATTTTTGATATCTTTTATTTTCATCTTAATAATAGTGCAAACCGAAGTTGTGATAAAAACAATTAAAAATGAAGGTAAAAAGTGGTTGAAATCCGAAGAATACTGGATTACAATACTTCATCTAATAATAAGAATAAACTCGCCATCATAGTCAATAATTGGACAACCGTAACGCCAAAATTTGAAGCCATGTAAAAAAAACCTATCGAAGAATAACTGGTCAGAATAAATTTCATTTATGACATCACTGGTGTTTTCCCCACGAAAACATCTAGAATATCCTTTAAAAAAAACTCCTGGAGAATCTAGATGTTATTTCGATTGGAAAACATATTAAACAGAATGAAAAAAACATCTAGGAATTTCTAGATTCAAGATGTTAGTAATAAGCCTGCCAAAATGGGTCCCGAAAAAGTAAAAGAAAAAAAGCCCCTCCCCCCGGAAAACATTTTTAGAAGAAGGGGTCTAGTGGAGTACCGAATCCAATTTTCAAATCTGTAGACAAAACGGTATGGCCAGGAGCACTAGAACTCACAAACACATTAACAAACGCACAATCATCTTAGATTGCTACAGTTGTTCAGTAATAAAAATGGTCTTACATGTTCCAGCAGCTCAGCTGTGGTTGCTTCGACCCAAGGTTTGGCACTATGACTTCTGTAACCATGAATGATGAATTTGGTCTCTTTAGAGCCGACGAAGTTGCTCTTCCTTAGCGATTCTCCGTCATTGATTTCCAGTACTTGTGCATCCAGAAGATTCGATCTGTTCAGAGAGAGGAAAAAAACGTCAAATAAGAAGTATTCTGGCAAAATGATACCGATATATTCACAATGATGGTTATGGGATGAGGGTTCAGGTACGCAGGGTTACAGCATATACCTACTCCTCAATATCCCTAGATTTTTGTTATCTACTAATGAAGACATTACTGTCAACCCAGTTTCCAAAACCCCAATCATATCGTTAACCTATTGCACCAAACCCCGCCTCACAGTATATCCTGCCTCACAGGATACTTAGTTCCCTAAACCTAGATTTCCCGTATACCTAGGTCCACAACCCCAATCCCACCGTATACCTAATTCCCCAAACCCAATCTTACTGTATACCAAATTCCCAAAACCCAACCCCACCGTATACCTAATTCCCCAAACCCAACCCCACCGTATATCTAATTCCCAAAACCCAATCCCACCGAATACCAAATTCCTAAAGCCTAACCCTACCGTATACCTAATTCTCAAACCCCAACCCTACCATAGAACTAGTTACCCGAACCCAGTCCCACCGTATACTTAGTTCCACAAACCCAATCACACCACTATTTTCGATTACACGATTATGTCTTTTAGTCTTTCTCATTTTCATTATCCCAATTAATTCCCAATCACAGAAAAAAATACTATCAATTGATCTCATAATTTCCGTTGAAAATTGGTGAAATTTACTTATTTGTAAAAAAGAAAGTTGGATTTCATTTCGATTATATAAATTTTTGATCCTAAATAAAGTAGTTGTTATACATTCTTGTTTTAATTTGATAGATTTTCAATCAAATTAAAACTACGTATTTATCTATTTTTTCAAGAAGATTAAAACTTCGCCCATTTGGTATTTTCATCGATTCGGCGTATATATGTACAATGAGGTTGAATGATTGAGACGAAAGAAAGATAAAAGGAGACCGGCTGGATATCAAGAGATAATGAGTGAAATACTGAAATGCAGGTAGCGATGGAAAGACATGAACATACATTATTAAATTATAAAATTACTTATGGAGTGGTCAGTGTTGGGCAGGGCTTACGAAAACGCTAAACTGACAAACCGTTTAAGATTTAACGGAAGCAAAGATAACCGCTAACTTTTATTATAGGAATCTAGCTACAGTTCAGTTCTTTCTGCTCTAAAACCGTTAAAAGCAAACCTAGAGAGAAGATAATTTTTATATATTGTAGCTTGGAAATAGGACTTCCCAAAAGTTATAACATACCAGTATCAAATGATCATTAAGGTGTGCAGAAATAATTAGATGAACAAATTAAATCAAATACTAATTCATATTCAAGATAAGATTATTTAAAACTCTATGTCCAAGCGACAACATACTAAAATTTCGATTCTCTGGGCCTGTTTTTAAGGGGTTTAGAGCAAAACATGAACCGGAGCTAAATTAATACAGTAAAATTTATCAGTTAGTTGTTATTTTTACTTCCACTAAATCTTTAGCGGTTCATAATTTTAGCATTTTTGTTAGCTGTGCCCGCCCCCTATGAGCGATGGTGCAAAAAAGATGAAATTTATCTATGCATAAAATTTAGATGAAAACATCGTCCTTTAATGAAGATTGAAAGGGATAATTGACACTGATTAATTCAATCAACATCAATGAGTGGGGAGTGGTTGCTTCCCTTTTGATCGCAATTCTCTTCAATTACGCCGTGCAACACGATTTTCGTTCCAGGGCAGTGGGTGTGATTTTCTGACTGCTTACGTGTAAGAATTGGAGAAAATTACAATCATTCCCTCCAAACTTTTGTGGCTAATGTGGGATAATGATATATTGAATTTTTTGTTGTTTTTTTTTTTATTTGTTTGTTTGTTTGTTGTTTTGTTTTTGTTTTGTTTTTCTCTTTATTTGATTAAAAATTTTCAACTTGGAAATAAGAACATTTCAAAATATCTCTGTCCAGGTCGCAAAATCAAAATTTGAAGGTAATTATTGACATTTTCTATGGGTTATATATATATATATATATATATATATATATATATATATATATATATATATATATATATATATATATATGTGTATAATTTGGACAGGGGTTATAACTGGCTAAGGTGAATTTTTCCTATGGGTCTGGGTGACTTTGAAGCTTCCATTATTGAATGTATCTTAGATGTTGGTGTGAGGATATTATTGGTGGGAGTTTTCTGTATTAGGGTTCTGCGTGATGAGGATTGTTAAGTTCAGTGTTTAATGCCTAGCTCCTGATAGTGGACTCTGGTTCCACATGGGAACTTTTAACACATACTCACACAGCACACACCATTGAAGATGGGAAGAATCCCGAAACATGTCTGGACAATTTACATCTAAGGATTAATGAACCTTACCTCTAAACACTTCACTCACGAGTCTGTCTCACTCTTTACAGTACACATTATACATATATATTATAACTCTTATTACCCAGGAACAAAAAAGAAGAAGAAGATGCACATAATCATCTCCATACATTGCATTTGGAAGAAATGAAAAAGTTTTGCCGGATCAAATGTTTATAAAATCCAAGTTGTTACCTCGTGTACAAAAAGAATTGAATGCCAATCGTTTCAGGTGAATCGGGTAATGAATTGATGGGACGATTCTTGCTAAATGGACCATTTTTTGAGAAACAACCAAGTCCATCAAAGCAGACTGTGTCCGTCAGGAACGCTGTGATCAAAATGGAAAATCAGATCGAACTAGACAAAAAATAGAATAAAGTCTCCATCACAGTCAATAATTGAACAAACATAACGTCAAATTTTGTGGAAAAAAAATCCATGGGAGAATAAATATGTTAAGAATGAATTTCAGTTACAACATCACGAGAACTGCAGAATCAGACGTACACTTGGTGTTGTATATAAGTAAACTAATGCTGATTCTTTCAAGTAAAATAACATCTAGAAACATTCTGGAGAATCTAGATGCAATTAATAAACCCGTCAAGATATGATTAAAAAAAGGTCAAAACACCCTATTTTTTTAATTGTATGTAAAAAATATTTTTGAAGGGGTCTAACGGAATATTGATGCCAAATTTCAAGTCTGTAGACAAAACTGCGTACTCCAGAGCGCTTGAACATAAAAACTAACGCACAAATACTAGAATATTAGAAAGGAAGAAAAAAAAAGATAGAACCCTTGGCCACTTTTGGTACCTACGACTGTCCAATAGAAAATAGGTATCAACATTAACAGATTTGGTACTGTTTAGAGGAGTCGTTTTGGCCTGTCGTTCTGGTGTGAGTGGATGGGGGTCAAAAGACTTTTTGGCGACTGACGTTTTGGTCTTGGAAAAATAGGTTAACTAATTCATCATCATTCGAAGGTTTAACTTTTAAAAGCCCAAAAACTGTAAATATAACTTTATTGAAAAATATTTTTGTGTTGTATATTAGCAACAAAAAGTTATATATATTAACTTGAAGTTGAAAAAAATCAAACGAGGATTTTTATTTAAATTTTCTCTCATATTTCATTTTGTTAGGAGTGAATTAAACAATAAACTGAAAGTTCAAGAATTGCCAACGATGTTATAGACAACAAAAACTAGTTTACCTTTGGTTTCGTGACCACTCTATCAACTTTTAAAACAGATATAAATTTTGGGCCATTTCTCATTAAGTAAAAACCTCACATTCTGACATTCAATAATAAACATTTTAGTTCTATTTACATAATACGCGTTTACTTGGGAATTTTTTGTAGTCATATTTGAATGTTATTTCTATTTGATTTAATCATATTTTGATTAAATAAACCTTCAATAAAATGTAATTAAATATACAGTTTTAAGACTTTTTGGATGATGATGAATGAGGCAAGATTTTCCCGAAGCCAAAACGTCAGTCGCCCAATGAACTTACATCAAATCAAATGACGCACACACCAGAACGCCTATGCTAAATGGTCCCATTCCGCTTAAAGGATGGATTAAAACCGTTTTCTATCGTCTTCCAAGAGTCGGTCGAAATTTTTCTGAAATTTGTTTATTTATACTGTTTCCTGTGCGTCTTCCGTTTTTTTTTCTTTTTTTCAATCTTTAATTGTTTACTTGTTATGTGAGGTTTCTTTAACCTGCTTTTTTATCTGTTATCGAGGATTTAATCATATTTTTTTCAACCATGAGTTAAATCTCTTTCGGTGTCAACATGTGAGAAGCCCCGCCTCCCCGTTCTCTTCACCTTTTGGCGACCACAGATCCATACAAAATCAATCGTAAAACTTGTTGATTTTTGTTTGTTTGTTTATTTTTTTTAATTTTATTATTCCTCTGCCTTTTGATGTTTAATTGGTAACGAAATCAGCTGTCCACGAGCTTATTTGAATCAATATACCATACTATCTTACTGCAATAAAAGTGTCCTTGGTTGTGCGTAAGGCAGTGCTGTCATATGGCCAAACTCCAGCCTCAGACTTGGACTGGAGTTTGGCCACATTTATGCAAGGTACCCCTAAAATGCGATAACTTGAAGAAAGCGGGGAAAAAAAAACAGGTGAAATTAGGTACCTCTCCGTTGTAGTAGCTTGTAGGTGCTTGCTTAGCTCATTGGATCACTATGCTTGCTAGAGCAGGCAGTCCTACATTCCCTCTTTTTTAGCACTACTGCCAATATATATATATATATATATATATATATATATATATATATATATATATATATATATATATATATATATATATATATATATAAGTAGATTCACTACACAAACACGTTTATGTTTCAATCCTGCTGTGTAACGAATCTACTTTCTACTATATCTCCAGCTCCACTCTAAACCAACTTAACACTTGGAGTTTAAAGTTGAATGTATCCAGCACTCTTCGAAATAAATACATAACATATCAGATATTGCTTTATATCTTATTATATTATTTTTTATATTGCAAACCTAATTTGTACTATATATATATATATATATATATATATATACATACATACATACATATATATATATATATATATATATATATATATATATATACATACATACATATATATATATATATATATATATATATATATATATATATATATATATATATATATATATATATATATATATATATATATATTAGAATGTTCTGCAGCTTTAAACATTTAGCACATTAAAAACTTGTAAAAATCTTAACAAGTAGGGACTTTAACAGTTAAAATATACGTTTACACATATATCTGTCTAGATTCTAGACATATACGAAAACACAAGCCCAAACAGTTTACAACACTTACTGTCTATATATGCTTGTGATGATGTCTTTCCGTTTAGCAAGTATTTGTGACTAAATATCTTTCAAGATATTTTCAGGTATAAAATAACACTATTGAGGCAAGGAAAAAGTGTTAAAATTATAATTGCAATCATAATTCCTTCTAAGCTCTACAAGGATGTTTGCACACGCGTTTTGCAAGCGAGGCAAAAATTAAATTAATGTGCACACTAGAGATTTCGAATTCTGTTGATCGCTTACGAGTTTATATTTTTTTTAAATATGGATTCCATGGGTTGAATTCAAAAGTATCTTTATCACAGAAAAAAAATCGCGCCACCTAAGATTTTTGTGCACAGAGACCACAAAAAAAAACTCGTGAGAACATTGATTTCATGTACAACAAATTATGCATATAATGGTGTATCGTAATCCGTGACCACAAAAAATGACTTTCTTTCTGATTTGTAGTTCATTTCTATAATAAAATCACTTGCAATGCATTTTTATTTTCAAGGTGTTTCTATCAAAGATGCAAGAAATTCCGACGCTGACTACTGAAAGAAGGTCAACCTGTCGTATCTTGACGAGATCACCTGTGTAAGGCACTGCACGAGTTTTCATCACAATTAAGTATATATTCCATGCCTGCGTTGTTTACTGATTGTAATTGGCAAATATTCTTATTTCTAAAGCCCTTCCCATCAGAATTCAATCAAATGAAACTACCTTTTTTGTACCTGGCCCCTATTTTCTTATGCCTAAAAATTCTGGTCTTGAAATCACAACTTATATACCGTAGATTTAAAGTAGCCATTTTCAACGGGGACAATGTGAAGTTTAGCTGAGTGGAGGCGATAGGTCGTCACATATAATTTCTTGACTGTTATATAGAATCTGTCAATGAAAACATCCAAATGGAGCTTATTGAAGTAAAATGCAATGATAAATGCAAATACAAATTCGAAAGGGGTGGAATGACTGAATTGTGGCTGTCAAATTCAACTAAACTGCTCTGCCCAAACATAAAATGGCTAAAATACGGTTGTGCTTCCCAAATTCATATTTACTTCGCTGCGACTTTAGTGCAGTCAATAAAATATTGACAAAGAAGTGGAACTGAAAATTGCATGCGAGTAGATATGAGACAAAAACTCACGAATACCAATCCAAATATTAAAAATATAGAAGAAAAGCATTAAGCCTAGGGATAGCTCTGAATAAAGGTTTAGAAAAGAAAAAAAAATACACCAGTAAAATGGCTTTTTAGTTTAATTTTGTTTTTTCGTTTTGTTTTTTTTGTTTGTTTGTTTTTTGTTTTTTTGTGGGGCGGGGTACGTTGCTTTAAAACATAACCAAGGGATGATTGGGTGAAAAGGTTGAGAAACTTGATTTAAAGGTAGCTTACCTTGGCTCAAAGAGCAAACAATAAATATTACAATAGACCGCAGTAGCACGTTCATTGTAGGTTTGAAATGAATATTTTAAAAAATACAAGAAGAAGAAATCATTTTTCTTTTATATCCTATGGAATAAGCAATACAAAAATATTAGATAAAGGCAAAGGAGTGGGGGGTCATGGGAAGTGCACAGAGTGGTCAAATTCGTGGAGGGGGCGTGATGACTTCTTATTGTAGATAACACCGACGTTTTACTCTCGAGACAGTCGCATTCGCAGGTATATTGTGCAGGCAAACTCAAATGCTCCCAGTCCAGATATTGCAGTAAGGTTAAGACCATCCATTTGTGTGGCCCTAGGAGTTTGGAGGTTACTAAGAAAGACATGAAAAAGGGTGACGTCTTCCCCAATCATCATCATCATCATCATCATCATCAGTCTTTTAACGTCCGTCGATGAGCATAGACCTTCCCCAGGATCCGCCACAATTCTCTATCATGGGCGTCGCAGAGCCAGTATTTCCTGAATCTGTCTAGTTCATCTCTCCATCTTGTGTTCTGTCGGCTTCGGTTTCTTATGTGATCACTGGGGATCCATGTTGTGAGACGTGATGTCCATCGGTTGTCTTTCATTCGTGCAACATGACCTGCCCATTGTCATTTGTATTTTTAATAGTTTCTATGATGTCACGGACCCCCGTTTTCTTCCTTATATACTGTTTTGTCTTGTGATCTCTCCATGTGAGGTTGAGCACAATTCTCTCATGCGCACCTTGCATACTTCTCAGTTTGCAGGTCTGTGTCTTGGTTATGTTCCATGTTTCAGCTCCATAAGTGACTATCGGAAGAATGCATTGGTTGTATACTCTTCTTTTTAGGATTATTGGGATCATCTAGTTTTTGAAAGTTGAGCTTGCTCTGCCGAAGGCTTGCCATCCCAAAGTGATTCTTCGATTGATTTCTTCCTCTTTTGAGGGTCTCATATGCCTACAAAAGGAACTGTGATATCTACCAGCCTAACAAGATATTCTACAACGAACTCTATGTAAGGACAGAGCTGTAATATGTCTCTTGAGATTGAGAAACGTAGGTTACAATGGCTCAGCCATGTCCTGAGGATGCTTACTGAAATGTTTCCTTAAGATGGGCAAGAGAAAGAAAGGCAGACCAAAGTCACCTGGTTGAGGACAGTGATGACGAACTCGAAAGGGTGGGTCTCCTGCAGAGTTGAGCACAAACCAAAGCATGACAGGGTTCGATAGCATTGTGTGGTTGCGTGTGGAAGAGTCGTGGTTTTCAATTTGCACCTAATTCAAGAATTGTTACAGATGTGGAAGTTCTGAGATCACCAATGTTAAGAGGTGGAAAAAAAAGTATAGTTGGTGGAGACGAAACGAAAGGCTGAATTTCGAGAATAACGAACGGATAGGTTTAAAGTGTCGTCTTGAAAATGACTAGAATCAAATGTAAAGCAAATATTAAATATAGAGTTTTGCAAATAAAAGGAAATATGGTTTGCATAACGTTTTACTTTGCCAAAGCATTGATCCCTCTTACATACGATGAACTATTTATGGTTTTATAAGGATGGAAAACCTCTACGCCATTTATTTAATATAAATAAAGGTCAAAGTCAGACATTTTAGCTATAGACAGATTTGAGCAGCTTTTCCAGCGGCTAAGGAAATGCGAAACATAACAATAAAAATGTGGGGTGAACAAAGAAGACAGACAGAGAAGAAGAGGAATATCAACCCTCGGGGGTTAAGAGTGCTGCTATAACGAATTCGCCGTTATAACGGATGGATTTTATATGAAGTGGATTAATCATGAGAAACCAAAAGGTACAGAAAAAAGATTACTTCTTATCACCCTTTTACAGTCAAATGCGTGAGGTTACTTTTTATTATTTAGATATCTTGAGGTTTTATTCATTTCATATTTTAAAATGATACACTGAAATATCCATATGCTGTTGCTACAAACTAATCTACGAAAATAGTCTCGCGAGAATATGAAATGAATGGTACTGTTCGAACGAAGGCCGTTACCAAAACGTTAGTGTACGAATTGCTTACAATGTAATCAGTTCATGTCTCTGGGTGGGGGCCGATGAGATATGGGTCACAAAGATGAGAATGTACCAGTCGTGCACTCAGCTGTTTGGTAGCAAAACATGAATCCTACACTCTGGTCAAGACTGCAGACTTAATCCTCCTTGATGTCTCAAAAAGATTTCGGGCCTCACCTGGAAGGACTGTGTCACAAACAAGGACCTTCTGACAAGCGACGGATTACCAAGCTTCTTTTTCTTGCACACCCAAAGACGCTGACGATGGCACATCCTGTAGGACAGCCAAATACCCAAGGACGTAAGGCTAGTTCTTCATTATATAGAAGGCAGGTAACGTACAGGAAGGCCAGTTCTTCATTACATGGAAGGTAGGCAACGTCAGCTCGGCAGGTGGGAGACTGCAATCGCAGAGCTCAACAGATGGAGGCTAGCCATTAAGACAGTCACTCAGACAAGCGAGAGAATTGGCGAAGACTATAGTTCTTTCCATTGCAGTGACTACAGTGATTGTGCAGCCCGACTCACAAGCATTGAACTGTGTTGCAGCTTACACCTGCAAATGCTGTGGCTCAGTTTGTCGCTTCAGAACTGTGTTGCACAGACACAGCGACTCAATCATAGACTAATCCTTTGCGCATGCTCTATTGTATTCCGAGACAGAAGGACGCTGACGACGACAGCGAATCAATTTATGATTCTATTGTATTGAAAACGATGTGTCATTCAGTGACAATGAAGCCCACGGCCAAATGGCCGGAGAAGTAATTTTCTTAACAAATATTTTTCCTCCCACAACTTTACGTTACTCTTTTCACTCTCAAAGCATTGCATAATACCAGATTCACGGGAAAATAAATAGCGAATACATATTACCCCGACTTATGATTGCTCGACTTACAATTTTTCCAAGTTACGATCATTTTTTTTTTCATTAAAAGTACACTAAATAAACGGCATACTTTAATGCTACAAATAAATCTACAACGAAAAAAAAATCCAAACGTTCTGATGACATTGAATAAACTACATTTTTCAATAACAGTAGACCGTGAGTATAAAACGAGTCCGGAATGAAGCATAAAATTTCAGAAAATCAACAGACTCGAATATAATTCGAGTCTGTTATTGTGTCATCATTTCGTCATGAAACACTTCCTCTTCTTATGATTTCACCATTAATGAAACTTAGTCAGCCGCCAATGGAACATGAATTTTCTTTCGTCTGTTGTTTTCAGGTCGTAAAAGTGAAATTCTCATCCGTGATGACGAATCTACCTGAAAAATTATTTCAAAGGGATATTATACAACACGACTCGCATGCTACCTACTTAGCATATAATATAACACTTTGAGTGAAAAGCAAAAGCATTATCGCTTATTAATATACATTATGTCAATCGAAGCTGTAAGCTAAAGTATTGGCCATTTTTGACTTTGGACTCATCATCATCATCACCATCATCAGTCTTTTAACGTTCGTCGTTGGACATAGACCTTCCCTAGGATCCGCCACATTTCTCTGTCATGGGCGTCACAGAACCAGTATTTTCTGAATTTGTCTGGTTCATCTCTCCATCTTGTATTTTGTCGGCCTCGGTTTCGCATGCAGTCTCTGGGGATCCATATTGTGAGTCATGATGTCCATCGGTTGTCTTTCATTCTTGCAACATGACCAGCCCATTGCTATTTGAGTTTTCCAATAGATTTTATGATGTTCCGGATCCCCGTTTTCTTCTTGATATACTGTGCTGTCTCATGATCTCTCTCCATGTGAGGTTTAGCACAATTCTTTCATGTGCATGTTGCATGGTTCTCAGTTTGTGGGTTCCTCTCTTGGTTAAGTTCCAATTATTGAGTAAAAAAATACGTCTTATATTCAATAATATACCATATTTCTAAAGAATACACTTTCTTCTGATCTTCCTTTGTTTCGTTAATAAACCATTTAGCGTTTTTACCTTAATCTTTAAGAATGAAAGCGTTAAAGAAAGGGAACAAGACCCCATCTCCACAGAATACATTTAAGAGTACTTTAGATTTACTATCTCTTTTTTGTGCATAAATCGTAGTCTATCTGTATTTATCTTATATTTGATATATTTCCTGTTATCTCAAGACATTAATCCACCTGTAATTTCTCAGGCTACAAATATTTTCCTGAAACATTTGAACAATTTTTTAGACACATTTGAATAATGTATATGGCCGTCACCACTCCAAAACATTCCACTGAAATTAATCGAAAACTTTTGAAGATATCGTATAGACAGACAGAAAACTTTTGAAGGTATTTTGTGTTTACTGATAGTCAGCTGGGGCTTTGGGGAAATAATTTTGCATGGATCCGCTCCAAAATTCGAGCAACCTTTCCTTGCCACATTGTCTACTTTCCGCAAAATTTCATTGAAATTCATTGAGAACTTTCATCATGTAGACAGACATAACATTTCGGCGATGTTATCTTGAGGACATATAACTACGGTGTAGGGGAGGTAATTGTCCGTGGGTCCGCCTCAAAATTCAAGCAGTTCTTCCTTAGCCTCTTGTACACCTTCCCAGGGCACTTTATTGAGAACACCTCGTAGGCCCCCGTACATAGGTTTTTATTATTCATTTAAATCTCTCCCTTTTTATCGATTGACGTTCTAAATAATGAACTGTGTAATTGTATTTACACAGACAGACACACACACACACATACATACATACATCATTACCAACATCAGTCGTTATGTCCACTGCTAAACAAGTTTCTTTTGTCATAATTATAGTTATAGATTACAATACCAACTAGAAAGCATCCGTATCCCTAGACAGAAGTTTTGGGGCACTTCCTTTCCTTTTGAGCATTTTGTGAATAATTGCGCAAGCCCTTTTGTGATACATCTCTCCGGCACCTTTTAACAGGTCTATCATTATGCAATCTTACTTTTGGTTTTTCCAAGTTTTTTTTCCCTTTCTTTTGTCTCATTTTTTTCTGTTTATTCATCTATTAAGTTTTGCTCTTTTGATTTTGTCCTCTTTGGTCTTTATTACCATATCTCTCTTCCTTTCAATTAGTTTTTAAATTGTCTGTGAGGATTTCCCCGTGTCATTTGTTAGTGTACCATCTCTGTCGCTTTTTTTATTATGTCTTCCAGATATTTTTACTCTTCTTTTCTATGCTACTTTCATTATTCCACAGGACCTTGAATCTGTTCCCTATCGCTACCTGGAAATCGACAATTCTTTCTATTTTACTGGGACGTGTTTTTTTTCCTCAAGGATTATATTGTTCCTTTCCCTTCATTCAATTTAATCATACTTGATACCACTCTATGGTCACTTCCTATATTTACTTTATTGGTAACTTAATTGACTTTTATGAAGTCAATTTCTTCTTTTATTGTTCCATTTTATCCAATTGCAACCTTAAATATTGATCTGCTGACAAACCCAGTTGCATTCTCTTGCTTCAAAATCAATCGTTATCAATCAATTTCTCAGTTTTCACGTTTGCTGTACATAGATATCCTCGAGCTTTTGTCCTTATTCTAGTTGGGTTTTTTTTGGGGGGGGGGATTGTATAAAACGTCTCGGTCGTTATACCCTACAGTCTTTTCCGGGTGCACGTCTTGATCGAGAATTTTGTCAGAATATTGGGGGTAGACTGTTCTCGTTCCATCGTCTATGGCCGGGCCGGTCTTGAATTTATCCAATTCGTTATAGACGTGTCTTTCTCTTTAAAGTGTTTTAGAAGAGTTATTACTGTAATTTATGAATCAATTGCCTATCTATCTTGTAATGCATTCTCTGATTGGCTAATTTCGTCAATCGCCAAAACAAGGATCTTCCTCGCTAAATTCAAATTGTAAGTTGCTGTCTAAAGTGTCATCAGAGATACACGTATTTTTCTAATCATATGAATCTATCTGGTATTTCTATTAGAAGAGAGCATTCCTATCTCTATTTTTCTACTAACATCATTTATTAAGCTTCACTTTATACATACTGATATTTCCATGTCTAACATAAAACTGAAAAAAAACCTGTCGATATTCCATATCTCTGTCCTTTGATGTGTGTCCTCTGTTACCTACAAAGTCAAGAATTGCTGAAAGAAGACTTGAAGATAAGATAAGCCTTTTTACTACGTAAGACTGAACTTTCGTTTTTAACTGGTAAGTTCTCTTTTACTCTTTCACTTTGTATGTATTTCTTACATAATTTTCATGCGTCTCTCTTAATTTATCTAAATGATTAAGACATCATAGTTACTATCTGAAGCACTGGTGGCGCCAGGAGAGGGCTGGCCCGGACATTGCCCAGGTTCACAAAAGCCTCGTCCGAACCATGCCTAGGATCGCAAAATTTAATTTTCTCATATATAAAAAAAAATCTTTGCCCGTCCCCATAGTTTTCTGGCCAAACCCTACCCGAGCTGGTACAAAACGCTGGCGCTGCCACTTGCCCTAAGTCGCCATTAAAAAGTATCCAAGTCGAGACCAAGACGAGCACAATCGTCTGAAAAAATAATTATAATGATAATTCCTTATCTGACAACTTCAGGCGGAGAATTCCGCATTTACGTTCGTCGTTTTCAACCGAGAAGCAACGTAAAAGCAAATATTCGTGAAAAATGGGAACATCAAAGAATAGACACCGACACTTCTAAATTGAATTCTTTCACTCCTTATTTCCCTGGCTGTTTGACTAATTATTCAGTTTAGTGAATAAGTCATTTATGTTTGTTTCCCTTGTACTGTCATAAGATGATGACAGTTGATAGACGATATTTTTTTCAGAATCACGAGTTATATTTCATTGTATTATTCATTGTATGGTTATTTCATTTGTTTGAAACGATGGTGGTTGGCTCATTTGGTGAAGACGTCGTTCCTCGAAAGAGTCTCGGTGGTAGGGCCAAAACGAGGGTTTCCTGATACTACGGACGAGCTGAACTCCAGCGGCTAAAATGTAGTAACATCTTATCTATTATTTCACTCAACTTACCAGCCTTCCTATGATCCAGCTATTGTGAGCACTCTATCTCACCAAACTAGTCAAGCATAACTGAACTTGTCCTCGAACATTAGAATTTCCTTTACCGATTGTTTCTCTTAGATTCACTGCAACAGAAAGTATTTAACTGTCAGATATTTCTGAAAAAATCTGACTTCTTATCAAGGAATTTGCATTCTGTTTAACTCATTCATTTTCCCATTTGGACTTGAAAAATCCTTCTGCTTCGAACACATAACAGGCATCACCTAGTTCTTGGTGCTCTGGGCAACTGCACATACTGCCCGTGCCTAGCGAGGGAGTAACTTCGCACAAATTCCCAGGTGACAGCCCCTAAGGGTCACGGGGTAACCAAACCAGACGCAGTCGTTGGTTTGGGAAATGAGCTGCAATAAACTGGGTAGATATAATTTCCACCAGGATTTTCTCAGATGAGTTTCGTTTGGTCTTTTGTCTTGGATCATTTCTTGAATACAGCGTTACGACGACGGTCGTAGAGTAGAACGACCGAAACGCTGTGTTCTGTATGATTCACAAATCCATAAATTTGCTGAACTTCAGAGAGAACAACTCTTGGTGACTTGAAGGTGGAGTTACCTCCCTTGGAAGCCCCACGGAATTTTACCATTTTGCCAAGATCATTCGAATATCTATCTATGCTGTCTTTCTTGTATACTTGTTTTTTTATCGATGAGCTTAATAACTGCACACTAATTAGATATATACTAAGCTTAGCTTGGCTGGAACAATTCCACAAGCAGCCCTTGATTAACAATGAAGCAAAATGAGCCCGTGCTAAGGACATCAAAAGAAGAAGAGTCGCCACAGGTTTCTCGTAGTTTCTCGTGTGAAATCATTATAAGTTGTTTAAATCGTTAAACATGTGAGTTTGAATTTAATTCTTTTTCTTTTATGTATAGAGTTGATTCGGAAGATTTAAATGATTCAATTTGTTTGCACAAATACTATGGTTGAAACTGGTCATTATGCAAGCACAAGTTTCGTTGGTAAAGATATGGTGAACTGAAGTTGTATCTTTTAGTGGGGAAATGTTTTTTGTGTGTGTCTTTAAGTGTTTTAAAGGAATATCATCTTCTTTTCTTCATGAATCTTTCATTTTTGAAAATCAACTCATATAAGCAATGGGAAAGGGAAATTTTGAGCCGTGTTCAAAGTATTAAGTGGCTTTGATCCGACCCTGGCCTCAAATGTTATGCTCCCAGTAAGAATCAAACTCATTGTAGGAGGAAGATTAGTGATACTAGCTTGCTAATCATTTCTTCCCTGACGAGCCGCCCGTGAAGATTCGTTACGATCAAGTTGTATCATTTTTAAAGTTTTCATGTGTTTTGATATGGATTTTTGTGTTATATCAGGTGATTTTGCGCTTCATTGCTTTTCAAAAAAAGGGGGTGCTAGAAAAGAGATTAGGGAAGGGTAAGACTTCTTACGAACTGAACAAATGATTTGTGGATCCAGTTTTTATCCTCGTTGAATAAATCCATAGCCTGGTCATTCGCAACATTGTGTCGATTATGATGATGCTTACTTTGATCCAGAGATTGAAATGGACTTTGAGAACTAGGAATAGGGTAAGGCCGTATCTAGGGATCATGCCTGGAGATCACAGGGGTGAACAAAGTGAATCCGTGTAGTTTGGTTTCTGTAAGGCCCCAGGGGTAATGTCAATGGATAAGTGATGATAAATGTATTAGTAGATATTGAACATATAAAAAAAAACCTGGAAATTGAGAAGTAGGTATACACCGTCCACCTGCTTACCACAGCCACCATTGCTCTGACTAATAGTTGTGGTTGAGCCGAGTTATGATGTTTGAAAGTTTGCGTTTCAAAAGGGCCATTTATCTTATTCAAATCTCACATTTACGTTTATGAGTATTTTTATTTGTATCAGGTGATGTAACATTTCTCCGCTTTTCAAAGAACAAAGTACGAAACAAAAGAAGATCAAATCGCTGGGAATTCATACGAACAGAACAATTGAAACCAATTCCAAAGTAAATGATTCGAGATAATACAACAATTATCGGCGGCCATATTAACTTTTGTTAGCATTCACAGCAAAGGAATGCGTTTTGTATAAAACACAATTGGCTCACTGCCACGTTCACCTCATTTTTCGTTTTGGTTGGTTTGCTGCTTACGTCAAACTGTCCGGGTCATTCATTGTATACAGCGGCTTTTAAGGAATGTCAGTATTCTTTGTTGGACAATTTTATATTGTCGAGCAATTTTTTTTTTACGAAGCCATTGAAATGGGAAATAATAAACTACAGCAATCAAGTCAGAAAGAGAGGAACTTATTTGTTGGTTTAATTTTTGTTTATTTATCAAAATATGGTTGTGAAAATTTCGACACCCAACTACATTTCACCAAATGTCTGTCCATCTGTCTCTATGTGACAGTATAGGGAACCAAGTATACGGAACAACACAACATCCCCATGACATTTTCTTACTGTACTACAGGGTCCGGGGGCACGTTTTAGCACATTTAGTTTTTGAAAATTAGAAAAATATTTGTGTGGTATCTGCATTCACACTCAACCCGAAAAAAAAAACCCCAAAAGTCTTATTCGGTTAATCTGTATGTGATCAAACCGTGCATTTTAGCCTGAGGTATTGAATTAAGATATCCCTAAAATACGTGATTCTAAAGAATGCAATAAAAAGTCCGGGTGATTTTCAACTGAATAATGGTTTAGTATCAGCGTTTGCCCTCACCTTGATAATAATGATGTGATTTCCATCTAAGTATATAATCGTAAAAATCTATTGATTATCTGTTTGTGACCTGTAAGTAGCCGAAATGATGCGTTGTAATCAGAATTACTGAATTAAGGTGACCCTAAAATGCGTTAATCCGTCAGGGTTGTCTACTTTTTGCGTCTGCTCTGTTGGTACCCTTTAGGGTGAAGGAGAACCCAGTCTTACACGATAACCTGAATAGTGCTTCCAGCTTGGCCGAGTTTGATGCCTGAGCAGACGATGTCTCTTTGTAACGATCAATGCCAAAATGGCAGAGATCGACAAGAAAATCGGAATGTATGAGTCAGTAACAAGGACCAAAATCAACAGCTAAAAATCGATTGGGTCTCCGACGGGCGCTTGGGGGGCTTACTCCTTTCTTCTAGACTAGCAGACCTTGCAAGATACATAACTTTTGGTTCGAGAACAGCCTCCATTTGAAGAAGAATTGGTTGGAGGTACTGGAGATGGTCCAGGCAGCCGCTGACTTGAGGTCTGAAAAGAATGTTTGAAAAGTAATGAACTGTTAGATCACAAAATAAGTCAGAGAATTTGAAGAGACCGCGCTGACTCGGAATACGGGTAGATGTATTTACCAAATGTGTTACGGCCTCC
The DNA here is from genome assembly GCA_963457665.1 of Thysanoteuthis rhombus. Lineage (NCBI taxonomy): Eukaryota > Metazoa > Mollusca > Cephalopoda > Oegopsida > Thysanoteuthidae > Thysanoteuthis > Thysanoteuthis major. The sequence continues at coordinate 14,266,915 of OY735230.1, read as the reverse complement.
TCTAATCGCAAAGAAATCCTTAATTTTTTTCTCACAGATGATGACTAGTGGTTAATAATAGGAGTAGTCACGGCCAGTCCATTCATTAGACAAATCTAGTCCGTCGCCTAGAGTATAAAGATCCTAGGGGTGCACTCCAAACTCAAAATCGTTGAATACAACCGAGGATGAAAAGTTCAAGTCTTGCTTTGGGCGCATGAAACCCTAATGCCTTTGTCCTGGCTGAAGTGTACGACTTGCATCTTTTTCTCTTGATCCCCCACAGACTCCCAGCCCTTTCTCTGTTGTCTAAACATCTGGCGCAACTGGGAAGGGTTTTGATCAAACTTCCCAGAGATTACAGGGCTCTTGTGGTGCGTTGGGAGATCTGTTGTCTACTTCCTTTTGATGGGAATGCTAAGATTGGAGACCCGTCTGGATATTCTGTGGTAACATTTTCTAGAACGGATGTTGGTGCAAGATAATGATAGCAACTTTCGGAAAGAGGACGCCAATAAAGCCTTTCGGGGGTCACGATTAGCCTCCACGAAAATTCAATCTTTGTCGCACAAAACGTTACATCAGACGTTAGTGTGTAGCGCCACTCCTTGCTTATTAGCCACTAGTCATCGCCCGTGAAAAAAAATCACGGATTTTTTTGAGATGAGTGAAGGCCGTAACACATTTGGTAAAAACATCTGCATGTATTCCGAGTCAGCGCGGTCTCCTCAAATTCTCTGACTTAATTTGTGATCTAACGGTTCATTACTTTAGAGCTGTTAATAGCGTAAATATGTGCTCTCATCAATTTCATCAGAGGATTTATTATAAAGTGACTTAATTCCTCCAAAAGGAGAATCCCATTCTTTAAAATAATGGGTAGGGGATATTTTTATCGGCGAAACTGTTACCTTCAGGTGGAAGAGTCTATTGTTACGGATAGGGAAACGCACATATGACATACACACTGTTCATTATCCACAGATATAATAATTACTAATGTACAGATGTCTTCTGTCATGCTAAGGGATGCAAATGTCATAGTAAAATAGAACGTCTTTAATGCAACCGACATAGTAAATAGAATTTCATTCATGTTCTGACGACGTAATAAAAATGCTGAATTTAAAGAATAATACCTCCACAAAAAAAAATAAAATGAAAAAAATAATAATCTATTTGTTGTCAACAGAATGTTATTCTCCGAGGTATACTATGTACATCCATATATTTCTCATCTGTCGTAATTTTTGACGTCATGGGTAAACTAGTTTTCCGTATATGGCGAGATTACTGATTTTGATGACGCGTCAGAAGTGATAGTATGAAAGTGGATCATTCTCTTCCTCTCGGCTGATTCGTTACTTTGAACATCAGCTCAGGGTGAAGGTCAAAGGCAGAAGAAAAAGATTTTCTCCCATCGGAAAAGGTGAGTGGGTGTTGCGTGTTCGTGCAACGTGAAAGAGCTGACCTCCACTGGCATCTCGAAATAAACGGCAGGTGAAAATCATGCGAACTAGAAAAGAAGCCCAACCCCAAAAGATAAGATAGAAAGTCTGGGTTTTTTTTTGTTTTTTTTTTTTCTTTTACTTGACTCATCCAGGGAGAAAGCGGTCATCGGTCCCGGATTTCTCATCTTTTTCAAGTCCGCTTTCTCGTTGTACACTTCCCCGTCAGACAACAGAAGACAATATTTTCTGGCAATATGGTGGGCTGTTTTCGTAGAGTTTGGGATCAAAACCTCCCGGGTTTTTTTCCTTCCATTTTCCAAATAAGTGTATTCTTCCCTTGCTCTGACCACGGCGTCAGTTGTCTCTGCTCCAAATATTACACTACGATTTACTCAGCCTGTTTGCTGTAGGTGAATTAGATATAGAAGCGATAAACACTCGAAGTGGCGTCATTCACTTGACCCTACGATATTTATCCATAGCTCGGGGGGGTGCATTCATACCTTTCCCAGGGGCATTGTTGCGAAGTGAATACAAACTGTCTCAATCTGAACTTTGCTCGCTGAGTTCATTCTTCGTGTCGTTGCTCGCTCGGCCATAGGCCACTTCTCTTTCACAATCTAAGCTTCTACATTATTCAATCAACCGTTTTCACGACGAGAGACTGGATCTATGTCTGTAGTCTGACACACATTTTTCTCTTAATGATCAGTTTGTGTGATGAATATTCCCCTTTGAATCAAGTGCACGGACCAGGAACGAGATTAGACCGAGAAATACATTTTTTGTTTTATCTACAGTTTTATTACTATACCTACCTAACACATCATGAAAAATTCATAATTCGGCTTTTCACTAAGAAACTGCTGCATTACGGTGCAAGAACGGGATTTATCTATTGTGGTACATTGAAATAATGGATCAGTAAGTGCGATTCGTCAAGCGTACACCACTGCATTGGCCCTGTTCTACATTTTCTTACTGTATATTTAAAACAGAGATGCTCAAGTAGGCTTACAGATTATTTACCCGACGAAAACTGCCACAGGATTCGTCTGAAACGTTGTGATGGAAGAGAAAGAAAAAGAAAACCAACCAATCGGACAGCTCTTAGACTCATGACGATGGCTCTTCTCAATACAACGGAAGGTACCTGGGTATTGGAGGCACAGACGGTCAAACGGGCAGCAGTTCGGGAAATGGAGCCGAGTTAAAACTCCTGAGACCATCTGCTTCCACTCCGTACTAATGATCTTGGGAATGACATAAATCCATCTTGTATTCCCCCAGTTATGAATAAATGTTCAACTCCTTGGCAACAGACTGAGTACGGAATGTATTCCAGATAGGTACGATTAACTGGGGCTCTGGTGAATCTTCTACGGAAGTAACAAGCCGGAAGTGGATTATGATAAATGTTTATGTCAGAAAACCCGTGACATTCTTGATGATACAAGCAGATGGATTTACTTGACTGATGATTAAGAAGACTTCAGGAAATTATGCTATTCTACGGACAAAAATAGATTGAATTTAGCTTACAGAATTAGATTCTGTATTACGTAAATATGTCATGAACAAGGGAATGTTTCAATCCTTAGAAGAAAAAAAGAGTGGGGAAGGTTTTAAGGGAGGACTTAATACTAGTATTATCTTTTGTGAATAATTGTAAAATGTTTCCTTCATTATGCAGCGCAGGAGTTACTTCCCTTTCACTCAGACATTTCCATTCTAATAAAACGAAAATTAATTTATACATTTTTTTTATTACATAAGATAAATAAAGGAGAAAAAATTCGAACGCTTTTAATTTTATTTTTTGAACAACCCAAATGAATGGAGTAAATTGAAATTATTACATGGATAAAATCTCTTTGAAAAAATAGACAGTGGGTCATGAAAGAACAATTTCATAAGTGTTTTTGAATACTTACAGACGAAAAAAAAAAATGTTTACTTAAGTCTTCTGGGATTCGAAAAATTATTAGTCACTGGTCATTTAATTACTATTAGCGCTAATATTGCATTTCCCCTAAAGAGATTAAGTCTTTTGATTGAGATTTATATACATATATGTTATTCGAAAAAAGTACACATTAACGCAATTAGAAAATGTGCAACGATTTTGTATCGAACATTGAAACCGAAACATTAACAACGAAAAACCAGTGACGGATTAACCATCAAGCTGAGAAGGCTTACAACTAGGCACTTGGCAGAGCGCAAGGGGCGGGAAGCAAGATAATAGTTCGAGTGCAAGTGAGTTTTTAGGATTCTGTGATTCTATTTAACTTAGGAGGGATAACCTACATTGCATGAGAAAATAACTTCGAATTCGACAACCAAGAGAAAAATGTTCCAGTTCTTGAGAAATGAAACTGGGGTTTAAAAAAAAAAAAAAAAAAAAAAAATCCTTTACACCCAAGAACTTCATTTCCAATTCGCAGATTACTTATTGTCGTAGATTGATGGTCTGAGTTTTGTTGTGATAACAGAGGGCGAAAAAAAAAAACAAACTCAAGATTCGTTTTACAAGTAGACGAAAACCATATGAAATATTAGTGCTTTCTATCAGTAAGGCCCCTGCTACCTCTGAGGAAGTTTCAAAATCATGATCTTTTTGGGCGGGGAGGTATCTCTTTACGATGAACTGGAAGTTTACTTGACGTGCGTCGTACGAAATCATGGCTTTGAAGTATTTCCGTTACTTCCATTGAGAAGAAAGTTTATTTTCGGCAATTTTTCTCATTATGTCCACATAGATTTTCATGTTTCTGAAAATGGTTGCGGAAGATCGTACCACCGACGAAAACTTCTGGGTCCAGTTCAGCATTGTATTTACAAATAATTAGAACCAGGGACTGAATGAAAATTACTACTAAGAACAACCAGACTCCATGTCACAAGTTGATCTTCGGTGAAACATGAAAGGCACAGACAAAAAAAAAAAAAAAAAAAAAAAAAAAAAAAACGAACAGTAGGCTTGAATGTTGGTATAGAACTACAGCAATGCAATTGAAGACCCCTCACTTTATTCAGTCAGGCGAGGCAGAGAAGCACGATAGAGAGTGAGAGTGAGAGACAGAGAGAGACTTGCTGAAGCCGAGTCTAAGGGCTGAGGCGGGGGTAGATGATCTGTTACAGCATAAACCCATTCATTAGCCACAATATTCTCAAGCTTTCTGAGGAATAAAACGCACGAAATGATATATGTGTCAGAATTTCTCATGTATATCCAATTACTAGAACTATTTCTTCTGGCGTAAGTTTTTTTTAAAGAATTTAGAATTTTTAACGCACCCAAACAAACCCTTGCCAATGCTGGTATGTTCTTTCTCGAGCATACAAGAAACCAATGGGAGGGGAAAGGAAATTGAACCTGCCAATGTAAAATTGCTAACAAAACATCAGAAATTTGAATGAAAACTAGGGATGTGTTGTTTTGCTATTAGTACACCTGAAGCTGTAGGTCAACACAGTAATTTGAAATGTCAACGTAAGGAATCAACTAAAATTCTTGTATTGGCTGTGTAGAAAATGAAAAGGACTTGACGGTAGCAGTAGTTATGTCAGAAGTCATACACAAAGCAGAAAATCTATTTTGTGTTGGGGTGTCCAGATAGTCTGACAAAGTGAAGCACAGCCTGCAGATCATAAAGGAGGATTTTTATTGTCCTTATAGCCAGTATTTTGGCTGCTGACAGAGATTCATCATTGTCAGTTGGCATTACCACCATATTCAGAAAGAGGAACATAGAAAATTAGAATAGAATGGTTTTGTCCACTATATCAACAAGTGCAGAAGACTGTTCCAATCACTGAACAATGATAACTAAATCTTAGGATTCTTTAACTAGCATTGATGAAGTTCAAAATTTTACAAAATGACCATAAAAGGTTCTTTGCTGGACTTTGAAACTCTATACACATCTTGGGTTAAGATAGTATTAATTTACCATCTATCTTGACTACACATATAACTTACTGACATTCCATAGTTATGTGGTGGCTAAAAAGCCAATTTACCATGGATTTTCTTTTTCGATTTTTTCATAGCTAGTAAAGTAAAATTGAATATCTAATGTTATATACTAAGTTATGCATAGATTTATCAATCCATAAACCACGATAATTATGAATATCTCACTTTATTTGTTTGAAAATAATGGACTAAAACAAAAATTTGAGTCCAACAAACTTCGAGTACTGGACCCATCAATGTCAAATCTAGCCCAGTTACATAGTGTTACTGTGAAGCACTGGATAGTCTATCAGCTTTATTCTTGACTGACTATAACTGATATAAAGCTATGTAAGAGAATTGTCAATCAAGTATGCAAGAAATATTTTCAAGTGAGGAAATCTGTTAATTTGTACAGGCAAACAATTCATTTTGTTTCTTCCTTAGGGTTTAAAATCTATTCATTTCTTTGGGGTGGGTGGGTGTAATTATTGAGGGTGTTGGTTAATATAATACAATACCCCATGTTTCAAATATACCCGACAGGATGGGTCTTCAAGTCAAGACTGAGAAAGGAACTTCAAAGAAGGTGAGCTGTTCATTTAAATTGCAGATGTTATTAAAAAGTTATCAAAACCCAAAACACCTGATGTGGAAACTGATTGAAAACTAAATTTCATGTCAATTTTTCATAAAGTCATTTGTAACAATAAATGTCAATATCTATGAATATAAATTGTTCTTATTTTCAAATTCTTAGCTCAGTTATTTGAAGGGATTTCAAAGAGTAGTTTCCTCTGAATATATTTTCTTCCCCAGTGAATATTGCGATCATTCCTTATACAACTCGAATTCGGACAAAATTTTTTGTAACTCTTAACATTAAGATTTAGAACGCATTAGGTTGATGGAAACTCATCAAGTTTAATATTGTCAAAATGATTTTCCCAAAGACATTAAATTCCATATTCCTAATCCAGTACTTCTCAAACTTTACTGTATGCTGGCACAAATTCAATTAGACTTACATGGCATACCGAATCTTTACACCATTATAAAACCAATTTGTTATACTGTTTGACCATTATCCCACTTCCATACGGCAGTGAACTTACAAGTCGTAATGATGGTGTGTACTGAGAGTTAAAAAGGAGAGAATTAAGACTACTTCGTTGACTATTGAAATATTTTCAACCCTTATCAGTATACTGATCCACAATTGCTCTTTTATAACTTGTCACTAAAAAGGTTGAAATCTAAAAAAAAAAAAGAAAAAAAAAAAGAAAGTGTTAAAAATCATTAGACTAGCGACTGCGGGGCAGACATAATACCCATACTGGATATGCACGAGGCTTGGAATCCATGTTTGCATTTTAGGATTATATTCATGCAGAAGAGTTTGAGAAGTACTGCTCTAACCCTTTCTCTTAGCACCTTGACCTGACTATGATGATGATTCTTTTTGCATCAGAACCTGTACTCAAACCAGTCAGGATCTAATATGAGAAATTCTATTTTTTTCATAAAAGATTAATGCTGGTCAAGGTTTTAAAATGCATTACATATGCAACAAGACACGTTTTTTTTTTTATAAATCAAAAAATTTCAGAAACAAGAGAAAGCCATTTTTTTAAAATTTTATTTTAGCTGTTTTAAATTTGAGAGGAAGAACTTGATTGGCTCCTTTCCTCCCCTCAATTTTTTATTTTCCATTTGCTAAATTTATAGAAAGAAACTTTCCACGTCACTGATTCACTATGTATGAAGAGGCGTCAGGAGCTGGACAAAAGAATCACTTGAACCCGGAAAATAATTCTTTGAAATCATTTTTGATAGGGGGGGAAGGGGAAAGGGGGAATAGGGTTTCGGATCTTAAAAAGAAGAAAAAGAAAAGCATTTGCCATGATTTAGGGGGCTGGGGGAGAGATATAAAAAAAAAATTTAGAAAAAAAAAAAAAAAAAAAATGTTTAGATTAAACCAAACTTGAAAAATGATGGAGAGAAAGTCAGAGGAAATTGTCGTGGAAGAGATGAAGTGAAAAATAAAAATTATACTTTTTTTTCTTTTTTTTAGAAAATGTGACTATGTATGTACATATACACACACTCACATGTAAACAGTGTTTCCCTCAAAATGAGCCTACAATAAAATTATCATTGGGAAACCATTTAGGGGGACACTGCATATATCTATGAGGATAGAAAAATTCTAGTTTATACAAGCCATCAGCTTTTAAGTTAATATGTATATATATTGTTCGAAGATTTTGTTATCATTAGTGATAAATGACTTCTGTGCCATAAGCAATCTTTATCAGTGTTTGAACTGAATGTTAGCACAACAACAAACTGCTTTTGGAGTGTTGCTTATAAAAATAAGGTGAGCAGGAGTGATCACACCTTTTGGTAACAGACATGTAAAAAAATGTCTATACCTACTAACATGCACGAGAATACAGTGTTCTTGAATTTAGTAGAACCATCAGTTTAATTTTATTTCATTTTAGGTTATCGATATATTATGCCACCTCTATTTACAGGCCATCACGTGAGCATGAATTGCAAGCAGGGGTGCATGTAAGCAGGTATTTATATACATAAGGATATAGATATATAGTTCCGAGAAGTTGAAATTCCTGCAGAGACCACAAACTCAAATGTCGACCAGTGATGATAGATCATCATATGCACTTATATAGGTGGACTAAAACACGAGTACAGAACATAATGAAAAGAAAAAAGGGAAAAAGCAGCAAGTTATAAAACATAAGCCTAAATCAGGTTGGGTTAGGGTTAACCCTAACCCTTCAGGTTGGGGTCTGGGGAGAGGAAGAAATGTTATGACAGGAAATAAATCCCTTTTTTGTGTAGTTTTCTTTTTTTTGTTTGTTTTGTTAACAATGGCGAGAGAGAGATATTGATATTATTTTAGAAAGAAAAAAAAAATATGAAAGTCCAGTTACAACACGACGCATCCCCCTTTCTTCTTCTTCTTCACTTGAAGTGCTGCCCTGGTCGCTGTCTCAAACACTTCACGGACCCCGTCTTTGGTCTTAGCCGAGCATTCCAAGTAGCTGTAGGCATTTATTTTCTCAGCCATAGCCCGGCCCTCCTCTGGTCGTACCGGCTCCTGCTTCATCTTCATTAGTTCTCTCTTAGTGTTCTCGTCATTTCGAAGGTCCTTCTTGTTGCCAACCAGAATGATGGGTACATTGGGGCAGAAATGTTTCACTTCTGGGGTCCACTTTTCTGGGATGTTCTCTAAACTGTCAGGACTATCAATGGAGAAGCACATAAGAATCACATCTGTATCCGGGTAAGACAAGGGCCTCAGCCGATCGTAATCCTCTTGGCCGGCTGTATCCCATAGAGCCAATTCAACCTGAAAGACAACATAAAATCATTTACTCTCAGTTCAAGAAAATGTAGATGTCAATACCAAGGGGAGTGATTACTGATCAAAGTTATCCCTCCATTCTACTTTGGGTAATTCCCCCCCCACCCCACCCACCTAACTAGCTATAGTTCCTTTAACCAAAGAGCTCTGATGTCATACAACATACAACTGAAGTACGTTTTAGGACTTTCCAGTTTACATGTGTGTACATTTCAGATGAAACATACTTAGGTAACATTTAAGAAAATTTTTTTTGCATTTAAGGAGATAAAGAAAAAGTCCATATAAGCATTCTATAATCTAGGTCAGTGTTTCTCAAATAGGAAAATGGTAACTCAAGAGAGGGGAAGGGGTGGATGAAAATACACTGGTAAATGAAGGGTGAAAGACTTGATTTACTCATATTTTTCTCGTCTTGAGTATTTTGAGATAAATAAGTACGAGAAAACATTTATAAGAGAAGTTCAATTTTAAGACTAAATTTACGTAAATTAAAACAAGTCCAGTACTTTTTGCCACTTTCAGTTTTCTTTACAATTTCAAGATGTTCAAAAAAAAAAAAAAAAAAAAAAAAAATTAAAAACTTGAATGACTATACACAATATAAGATGGATCATGGTATAAAAATTATACACAACAATGAAAATAAAAAAACAAAGAAATGATAAGGTGTTATTGGGACTCAAAGGTGATTGACACTGAAATAGTTGAAGAAACACTGATCTAGTTATATATATAACTTATGGATCAAGGTTTGATATCTCAGTTTAATTTCTTCTTTGCCGCCAGTAGTTAAGATAAACCTGACTATGAAAGTCTTAGATTTTCAATATTGGGAGTTTCTTTGGCTTCAATTGAAATTCTTCTGATTGATACACTAATCTTGGGCTCATCAATGCCTGGGGAAAAAGGAAATTAGCATTTCCAATGCCTGTTACAATGTTGAAAGAAAATAAAAAAACATTCAAAAATATTCACAAGACATTTGATACTCACCATTTAGGATTTCTAGAATGAATCAAGAGAAAATTAAATTAAATCTGGTTCAAAGTTCTGAGATTTAGCATAGGTTTACAAGTATCAGCTCAAAAACAAGCAAATTTACATAGTTAAAACCCAGTTGTAGGATTCATTAGTTGAACCTTTCTCTCATTCTCCTAACTGGTGATTAAGACCTTTTGGCCTAACTTGCCCCCAGTTATAAATGTCCACTAAAATTGGGGGGGGGGAGGTGCTGCAACTGGTAAGTTGTACATATATATATATATATATATATATATATATATATATATATATATATAAAAGACAAATTATAGCCATGTTACTGAAACCTGTCCATATAAGACTATTTACTCCCATCCTTATATTTCACATGACAGCACCATCATGACAGTAGATTAACCCATTTACTCAACAGATGGTAAATTCAAGTTATCTCCAAGATGAAAGACCTGATGCACAAATATAATCAAATTGCCAACATGAATTTAATGAATTAGCAATGCACCAGCAATTATGGAAATACCCAGCATTCCCAGTTAATAGATTGATGCAGCAAATCAACAATTTTTAAAATTGAATATCTTAGATGAGCCGACAAAAATATAAATCATTTTGAACATGGATTTTGCACTATGAATGCACATTAACTCAAGCATTTCCTGCAACATTACTCAATTCGAATGTGGGAACAAAGACAAACCCTCAAGAATAGATGGTCAAGTCACCTACTCAATTTTAAATGTGAACAGTGAAATTAAATAGTATAGTTGAAACTGAAAAATTAATGTTGACTGGTATAAAGAGATCAAACAATGCTTGAATAGCTAAATTGGTAGACAAGCTACCCTCCCCCAAACAAATTACAATAACTACAGGTCTTTTTACCTTTTCGTAAAAAGACACCAGGATTCAGTAATTAGTGAGCTTCAGTGGATTTTGAAAGGAGGGGATTATGTCAATGACCATCTTACACTTCTCTAGTAATAATGGAATCATTACCATTAACATTTTTTTCTTAAAATAACCAAAGCCTACTTGTCATGAATTTTACACCCACTGACGATTTCAAGAAACTGCAGCTCTTTCTCTCGGGCTCAAAGCTTCAGTTATCTCAGTGTTGTGGATCTTGATTAAGACAAAAATTAAGTTCACGGCTATCGAGACTAATACTAGCAATGCTGGATTTGAGGAAAAAAGGGGGAGGGATAAAAAAAACCCCCCAAAACCAGGTATTCGTCTTTAAAACAATGGCATGTGTTCGTTCATTATAATATAGGTGTGATGAGGCATAGAGAAGCCATTGGCCTTACAAAGCTCTCCCTTATTGTTTCTAAGAATATTCAAAGACATACTTTTCATTCAACAGAAACCATTGTACAGATGTTCAAATTTCTCAACTGATAGTGCTTCATACCTGAAAACTGCATTTATACATTCAACGTTCCTTTAATAAAAAGGAAAGTAATTGAAACCTTCACATAATATAAACAGTCTGTGACTGGTATGTATTATCAATGTAGCTGCACGTCAACTTGTTAAAAAAATTTAATAGAAAGAATCAGGTTCAATCATGGGGAAAAAAAATGCAATCTTACGAAAGCATTCACTTCATTTAAAAAAAAAAAAAACGAACAAAAAAAAACAAAAAACCTCTAGTCTGTAAAACAGACTTAACACCATTTTTAAAATTGGAGAGTGGAGGGAGGAGAAAAAACAACAAAAAAAATAAATTCCAGAGGGTCATCGACATGATTGAAGTAAGGGGGAGGGAAAAAAAAAAAAAAAAAAAAAAAAAAAAAAAAAAGAGAAAAAAATTAAATAAAATCATGAAAAAAATAAAGCAAAACGCATTGAAGAATACCAGCCAAAATTTATTTCGAGCACATGATACAAAGTAGAAGAGACTTAACTACAATCTGGGGGAGAGGAGGAGGGGGAGTGAAAGTGGTCGAGGGGAAAAGGACAGGTAAGGTAGGGGGGCAGGGTTAGTCACCAACCAACAATGAAGAGTGAAACTTCGTCTCATACTGTCGACATTGCTGAGGAAGAAAGGGTGGGTCATCCAATCAAACTGACAGAGGCGGTGGCGAAGGGGGGAGGGAAGAATGAGAGGAAGAGCAACTACAACCTGTTGTAGTTTTGTGGGGAGGGGAATAACTGTCTGCTTCACGCACATATAATATACTTATATATATTTATATATTGTATATATCAAGGACAAAAGGCTTTTCATTGAGATTGGGGGGGGGGGGAAATTTTGAAAAAAAAAAAAAAAAAAAAAGGCTTTTTATGAGATTTTGGGAGGCAAACCCCAAAAAGATGTCTCAGTCAGTTGGTGTTGAAATTGATGGATGAAAATTAGGGGCAGAGGGAAAAGAAAAGAAAAAAAAACTTATCCGTCAAATTCAAGTCATTAGGTAGATGGCGTGAAATAAATACAAAACTAGAACAGTAGGAAAAAATAATATTTAAATTTAAGTTGTGGAAAGAAAAAAAAAAATGAATGAGTTTTAGCAGCTTCCTTTTTTTTTTCCTTTGGTACAGGAAGAACGCAGAAAAAGGAATGGCAAAAGTACTATCAAGTGAAATCGAAATTTGAAGCTTGATTTTATAAGATTTTTTTCCCAGTTGCATGGGCGTGTTATGTTGGGTGGGGTGGGGGTGGTGTGGCTACCATGGCCAAAAAAAAAAAAAAAAAAAAAAAAAAATGATAATGATGCACAAGTATTGTTAAACAGTCACCCTTAACTAACTCGGAGATGATAATTTTTTTTTTTTTTTTGCTTTAAGAAAAAAAAAAAAAAAAAAAAAAACTGCACTAACTTCAGTAGCCAAAGCAAATAAAGCCAATTCTAGATTAGGGAGTAAAAGATGGTCAATAAGTACAGGCTAATACTTGGAAGAAGCTTCATGTAGACAATTGTACAATTACACCTATCGCTGGGGGAGGGGAAGCACTTTCTTGAATCATAATTGGAGCAGCCGAGTGCAAATAAACAAAGCAAGTAGAATCAGGGCAACAGAAAAAAAAAAAAAAAAAAAAGGAATGAGAAGTAGGCCTCACCAATGTATATCAGTTCTTTTCTCTCCAGAGTTAAAGCTGTTGAATAGTTTCAAAGTCACTTTCCACACAGATACATTAAATTCTCAAAATGTACAGAGATTGAAGTCAGGTTGAAGACTTAAATCAGCTATGGTCTTTAAGTGACTTCAGAGAGCCCTTCCACATGTAGGGGGCAAGAGGGGGGGGGGTGCAAAAGTAGCATTGACCTCTCTCTCCTCTCAAAATCTCAACTACAATAGCCTTTCATTGAGGGATGAGCTTTCTGTTTTTGCACATAGTTCCCATGCTTGATGAAGCCCTTTCAGATAGAGCTGTACAGCTGGGAGAGGGGGAAAAAAAGAGGGAAAGGGCTAATTGAATCTGTCTAATCTACTGAAGTATCGCACAATCAAGACTATTAGAAACGAGAAAGTAACTTTATTAGCAAGGAGGGGGGGGGGAAGAAAAGAAAGAAAAAAGAACTGGATTGGCAGTTACTGACAAAACAGAAGAGAGGTTTCAGGAGAGGTGGGGGGGCAACCTTGAGGTTTTACACCATCTTTTTATGTTTAATTGTCAAGAGTAACATTTTTCTGTTAGAATATTAAAGCTAAGTAGAGGCAGAGATGGCAAATAAATTTTAGCTCCTAAGAAAGTCCAAGAATATTTGGAGGTAAGGATACCAATTTTAGATGCTACTGGGCACCCCCCACAACTAAAATTTAATATGGGATAATATCGGTACGGTCAGATTTTAGAAGCAAGTAAAGCCGCAAGCTTTGGGAAGATACCAACAGTCATCACCCTTTACAGCAGCTCTCATTGCAAGCCAGAAGACAATTGATAACTTACAATTTTTTTTTAAGGCACTAAGGCCATTACGCATGAAAATTTGGATGCTACGGACAGCTGCTGAAGTCGTAAACAGAACAATGCTTACATTATGGAGAGGGGGCAGCAGCAAAGTATTTCAGATTTTAAACTACAATTGCTCGATCAAAGTATCAAAAGCAGCAGAATGTGAAGGATTGAACATTACAAGTATGCAGTAAGAAGACCGATCACAGAAACAGAAGGTCTAAAATCCCAGATACAAAAGGAAAGAAAAAAAAGAAAAAAAAAGCAAAAAAAAAAAAACACCCTCTGACTAAGAAATCTAGTGGAATGTGAAACTGGTTAGTAAGTGTTGAGGAAGAAGCTGAAATTAAAAAGGCATAGAATTATCAACTTTAGCAGCAGCAGCTAGTGTACACAAGGCTGCAAGTGTTGTACAGACCTTGTCCAAGTAAGCATATTTAATTGGACATAATACCAAGTGAGGGAGGGAAGGGGGGGACCTACTTCAGGGAGACCCACCTAGTAGGACACTTACACAAAAACCAGTAACAAATGGCCGTCATCAGTTTAATTTTAAATATAGTATCCAGCAGAATTCGCTATTTAGCATCCAGATTTCTTCCTCACAAAAATCTCCAGAGAATACTGCAAGATTATACTACCGCTGCCAAGTATTAATGTTGTTTTTTTTATTTTTATTTTAAATAGTAAACAGTGGTGCCACTGCTAATGCCAACCAAAAAGATGGTCCAACTCCATTTCCCCACCTACCATCCAATTGCTACCCCCTCTTCTAAACATGAAGTATACATGCATCACCCCCTCTTTTTTTCTTTTCTAAAATGGTGGCCACACCTGCACAATGGGAAAGAGGTGAAATTGCACAAAAAGAGCCAAGGCCACAGCTGACCATGCTTATCTGAACGTGTCCAGAATGTCGTCATCATCATCTTCTTGAGATGATTCACTTGTCACTGCTGCTTGCTGGGGGGGAGAGGGAAACAGTCATTTAAGGACAGAGAGGGGGAGGTGAAGGAGAAAGGGATAGTATTCTGTTGGTCAAATGGTCAGTCATGTCATGCTGGTGTGAGGGCAGTAGCAAGTGCTGCATTTTCTTTTGTGAAAAAGATGCCTTGTCTCATGACAATTTGGTTAGAAAAAATGCAAAATGAAAACAGCAGACAAGAGTAGCAGGATTTCATGTTGAAAATTGGTTAGCACTTTCTTTTATAAAGAACCACTGTTGATGCTGGCGATATTATTGTTCACCATTAAAGTTATTCCAGTAGAATTATAAAAAATTAATTCTTTTTTAATGTTTAAAGTTTTGGAAATGGTTGCGCATACCATTACAATCAGCAACTGTCAAGAATATTTATCAGGAAAGACAAACACGGATACATTTTTGGAAAGACCATTGAATCTTTCAGATATCATTGGACTATAAAAATATGAAAACCTTCCTAGAACAAGATACATTTGCCTTTCTTCTTTTTCTTGACTTGTAGAGCTGCCCTGGTCGCAGTCTCAAACACCTCTCGTACACCTTCCTTAGTTTTAGCTGAACATTCCAAATAAGAGAAAGCACCAATTTTGTCAGCCATTGACTTGCCCTCTTCGGCCTTTACAGGCTCTTGCTTCATCTTGGCCAATTCTCGGCGTGTCACATCATCATTGCGCAGATCTTTTTTGTTGCCTACCAATATAATAGGCACATTAGGACAGAAATGCTTCACTTCTGGGGTCCACTTCTCAGGAATATTCTCCAAACTGTCAGGGCTATCTATTGAGAAGCACATAAGAATTACATCTGTATCTGGATAAGACAAGGGCCGTAATCTGTCATAATCCTCTTGACCCGCTGTATCCCATAGTGCCAGTTCAACCTGAAATAAAAACAACATTTCTATGAAGAAAATTCAACAAGTTTGAAATTAATTAAAAATTCAAAATGGGAGGGGGTAGGGCAAGAAGTGGTTGTTAAATGAATGACTTATCCAGCAATTGAGTTTCTCTTGTAAATTTCAAATATATTTCTCTTCATATTAATGCAAATTCAAGTAGATCCAAGTTAATATTTAAATATCATAATGAAGTTTAAAAATAGTGTTCTTTTCTAGTCCAAAGGGGAGGTGAAAAAAAAAGGGAGGGTTGAAAAAACTCAAGCCATTTTACAAAACTTTTCATAAGTTTTATTTCATGTAATATTACTGAGTTACAAGGAACATAGAAAGGGAAGGGGGGGGGAGACTTGCAGTTCAATAACTTAAAAAGCATATTGTAGCAGATTTCTGCATTTAAAAGCTTCCATCAACATTTTTATATTCAACAGGTTATTGACTAAAATTCAGGGTTAACAGGTATGGCCAGAAGGGGAAATAGTTCAAGCCCTGTCCCAAGGACAGACCCAAAACGGGCATTGGAATAGTGTCAAATTTTGAAAAGTAGAGAGTCTGGTGGCAAACTGGATGCCATCCCCATGCATGTAAGTTTCAAGTGTTGAAGCTTAGATTATCTCCAGTTCTGGTCAAATCTGGCAACCCTACTAGAATTAGTCAGCTGACCATCAAGAGGAAAGAGAAAAAAAAAAAGCATTCCAGCAAATTGATCAGCCACTAAATCAACTAGAGTTGTGAAATATCTAGGGTTAAAATCATGGAGCCTAGCCAAATTTCATGAAATAATAGAAAAAGCTGAAAGCTTGTGCAATTTTTCACTCTACTTTCACAGCTTATATAGTCCAAGAAAGATCTACGGGTCAGTGATTAGGTATCACCCCCCCCCCCCAAGAGGTTCCTATCCAAAGATCTATGAATAGTTTCTAAACCAAGTCACAAGAAGAAGGTTTTCCTTTACATCAAGAGCAAGTATTTTCATCAGATGCTACCAAGTTTAAGACTGCACAACAAACAATATATGTGACTAGATTGTTTGCAGTACCGTGAAGATTCTGGAATAGTCATTTGCTACAAGTAGTAACTATTGAATAAATTTTAGAAAATCATTCAGAAGATTGGTTGCTCCAAGTTTTAAAATGAGCAACCATTAGAGAGAGCGAAAAGAAAAGTTATGGCCTAAAATCTAGGTCAGAGAATTTCCGAAATGGCACAGCTTGTGAAACACTTGCATACACTCAAGTGGTCCAAGGAGAGGAAATCAACTGCTGACAAGGCATTGGGTGGCCAAGATGCATTGAATGGTGGATGGAGGCTTTCCTGCCAAGTATGACCCAATAGAATGACAATTGTAGTACCAATCATTGATTGCTTCAATCCAAGTGAAGGAAAGAATGCATCTCAACACAGTAAATCAATTGTATATAGAGCTGATAAGTTGCAGGTTACTCAATATGCCCATGCAAACTAATGTCTATCTCTGAAAGGGTCATCAATTGTCTATGATCATCTGAATATAAAAAATGAAAAAAATTGTTATGGTCAGAATCAGTGTTGGAACTGGACCTTGTATCAATGGAAGAAGGTCACTTAATCCAAGGAGCCTTATTTTCTATTGAATAAAATGGACAGTAGTTAAGTGAGTCTTTATTCACCGTGAGAAAACAACAAGGTGATTGAGACAGTGTAATGGTTTGGGTAATGTTTTGCTGGGCAACATTGGGTTGCCTTATTTATGTGGGAGGTGCTTTGTTGCAAACCACCTACCTCCACATGATTGAAGACCAGGTCCACCCTTCACACCATGTCTTCTACAATGTGTAGCATCTTTCAGCAGGACTATATACTCTACCACACAGTCTGGGTTATATAGAATTTTTTTGAGAAACATGGAGACTCCACTGTTGCACTGCACCCCCTCATTCCAGTCAGGAGCACTCATGGGATATGTTGCACCAACAAGTTCACTAGAACCTTCATGTAGCAGTTAAGACAGCCTGCTATTGGCATCCTTGCATCGGCTCAAACCTTTCGGCCTCGTTTAGTCCATGCCTGATCAGGTAAGAGCATTTTTGGCGTCACATGGTGGGTGGGGGTAACCATCTACTCACTAGACAGCTTTTGTCTAATCAGTGTACATAAGTAGATTTTAATTTTTCCAAATACAATATTGTGACCTAGAATGTCCCCAATATGTAGGCTTGGCCGAAGGAAAGCATTCCCATTCAATGCGATTGGAATAGAATTACAAAATCAATTTCCCCCAAAATGGAATCTAGAAATAATTTGATAAAGCTTGTTTGATTGCAAAGAAAAGTTTCATGCCTGTCTTTGTTGGCAGTCCATGAAGAGGAGTTTAGGCAAGCAGTAGTCAAGAGAAGGGTTTGCTAAGGCTTTGTGATGCAACACCTAATAGAAAGGAGTGTTATAATAGGGACGTTTCTTTAACATTTGGTTAATTTTGAGAGGATTTAGACATGATTGCAACAACATTGAGAAGGGGGAATCTAGTGTCTGAAGTGCACTAGAAAAATTGGGAACTGCTTATTTACAAGCAGCAAAACCGAACAAGCAAATGAAGCATATTTTATCATTCATTTTCATCATTGAATCTATTGTAAACCAATATTTGAATCAATTTTGACTACTTTTCATCTTCTAAAATCCAAGATGGTAAAAAGTAGTCAAAATTAATACAATAAATAAAACAACGACCAGGGGGGAGTTTTTTAATGGTTAAATTCAGTCATAGAGAGGGATGGGTTTTTGGCAACAAATGTTTACTCAACAAATTCAACTTCAATATTGATGTATGGAAGCAAGAAAAATGCATTTAACTATTTAATAAAAAGCACAAAGTACAACCATTAAAAGATAATAGCAGCAATGAAGAGTTATGGATGACATGGACATTTTTTTTCTGAGTAATTTGACTTTTACAGTCAAGTTCAGGCATAAATTTACACTCTTAAAGCTTGCTACTAAACAGCTGCAACAAAACAAAGTTTCAAAAACAGTAGCTGAAAAAACACAGGGAAAGAGGTGGAAGGAAGACATGCTATAACCAAAGAAATGTTTTTATGGATCTCAAAGTGGTAAGTGTTTGGCTCAGTAGTACAGCCCACAGTTCTTTTCAAATGGCCAATAATTTAACTGGGCATCCAATTCAGCCAAAAATATTTTTGTGGATGTTCACACATCATAGTGGTACTGCACCACTGGTTTCCATTTGAATGGTTGGAGGGGGGGTAAACAAAACCAACATTCCAGCCAGTTGGTAGTTACAGAAACACATTAGTTCAATAGTATTAATAAGAAAAGAGTTAATACTTAAAGGTTTAATGCAAACGCTCCATTTAGAAAAAGTAAAGATCTACCTGCAATCTTCGTGAACAGCCAAGCCAAACCTGGGCAATGATGGTTCATTTAGTTATTAATTGCTTAAGACTAAACTGACATTTACATCAGTTTGAAGGGGGAGGAAAAAAAAAACCAAGACTTTTATACAAATCAAATTATAAATTCACGCTTTACTGATTGGATAAAAGTGAAGTCATTCACGAACACTAACAAAGTTAAAAGGGGAAAGAGAGAATTGGCAATAGTCTCAGATTTGAAGTTTGCCAGTAGTTTATAAAATTATTCTGCATTACACAAGATACGATATTGTGAAGGAACAGGAAGAAAACATCCAATTCTCTTCAGAAAGTTTGTAGAGAAAAAACAAGAACTTCTGAACAATTTTCATCTCAACAGTTCAGAGTGAAAACTAGATGAAAATTCAAGATAGAAGCTTGTAGGGTATGGGACTAATGCGTTTTCAACTAGAGACAGATGTATCAAACCAGTTTGCTCTCCTCACTCAAATAATTCTGCACAAATCACAACATGCTAACAAATCTATTCCATGCACTTCAATATAAACTATATCAACCATGCAACATTTCAACCACATTAAGTTGTTTCCAACATGTTCCACAGAGTAACAAGAATCGGCTGTGGTGCAAGGAAAGTTAAGGATGTTTCAAGACTATAATTGACCTGCTAAATAACAAAAAGGTGCAGATACAGTTCGTGACAGCAAATAAAACTCAATAAAGACAAACCTCTTGACAAGGAGAACATCTCATTAGATAAAAACTTACAGGATTTCAGTTATTTGTTCCAAATAAAAACATCAGAACTCCAAAACCATGTATCACGTACTAACTTGCTAAATAATGTATAGATACAAATAAACGTATATAGGCAAATGGATAATTTTTATCAACGTTTGTACATCTGTTTGAAAATGAGCACCTAGATATGAAACTATATATTTGGATAATTCTGTGAAATTCAGTATTTTTCCTTCCAGCTAACTGAAAATATTTCACTAAGACTTTTTGTAGCAATTACGACCTCTTGCTAAGTGAAATTTTGAGTCCTTGCTATGGGAGTTCCACTGTACTGTAAAGCAGATAATCATGCAGAAAAACCAAGTTAGGTATGGCCATAGTTAACTTATACGGACACCATCGCAGTATGGTTTTTATGCTTTCACACTCAATACATTTCAAGATTTCTTTCCAAACAAATTATTTCACTATCTCAGACCTGAAAATATTCAATAAGATATTACCACGTAGACTGACTCGAGAGAAAGTGATTGTGGTGGTCCAGGTAAGTTGAAGCAGTTACAAAAACGAAGAAAAAAAAAATTTGATCCCTTGTTAGAATGTAAGGTACCAAGAATCCAATATGTTCTAAGAGTATAAACGACCATTTCAAAATTTCAAATAAAAATTTAAAAAAAAAATTAAAATTAAACGCCACATGTTTTTATAACTACCCCTAATATTTGACGTATTAATCCAGGTTCAGGCCTATATTTGCAAAATAAATTAGCAGTCACTATTGCAAAAAAGATAGCACCACTTCCAAATAGATTCAGTGTCAAAATGGAATAATGTTATATCCCAAGAGATTTCTGCACTCAAAAATATTGTACACCTACATGTGGTATTTCAAGAAAACCTAGAATCAATCCAATTACTTCAGGTTCTAAAAATGTAGAAATTTTCAAATCTGATTTTATATAAGATAGAATATCAGATTAAAACACTGACAATAATTAGAGCCAGTTTGTATGCTGTTTATTGTTATCAACAATGAGATTCCCAAAAGAAAATTTAGCAGCATTTGGGCAAAGCAGTGACTTCTGTCACAAGCCAAGTTGAAAAGAAAAACTTTTCTTTACCCACAGCAGTCACTACCTAGCATACCAACTTTTTAGCACCATCCTGAAGGACCTATGTAACAAATGTCAGCTTGTATTCGCAAAATTGAAAACACATTAATTTACCATCACATTTACTGGGAGAAAATTTTTTCCAACACTAAATCTTAGAAATTTATTTCAAGTTTTCATTGCTTCTCATAATCCATTCAACTTTTTCAGTTCATAAATCCTTTTATAAAAGCTAAACTTTCATTCTGGGATGATATTCAAAATTTGAAGGGGGGGAGGAAAAAAAAAAAGAAAAAAAAAAAAAAGCTACACATTTGTCACTGGGAGTGTTCATTTGACTTTTGTGATCGAGTAAGAAAAATGTGCTACCATAAGGAACCAAGTATGAGGTTTTAAGCACTTGATATATTGCAGATGACATTGCTAATAGGAAGAATTAGTCAGCATGGATTGATAAATTTCAATATGGATGAAAAATAGTTTAGAGATGAAGAAAGTAGGTGGAAAAGTAAGTAAAACAGCTGTGAACCGTAAGATTAACAGATGAGTTAACAGATGTAAGAATAGTCTACAGATGATATTCAAGGGAGGGAGGAAGAAGTAATAAGGTCATAGCAGCCACCATTGTTTAAAACTAGTACTTCCACACTAGTTGTTGGAAGATAGAGAGAACGAAAATTGTTAAAAAGGACAAACAATAAAGGGGAGAGAGACTTTCTACCAAGGGGAAATAGTTGCAGAAATAGTATTAAGCAGAAAGAATCCAGTAACAAGGTAGTCAGCATTTAGGGAAGGAAGCAGTAGAAGATCTACCACCAAGACGAGAGAGAGAGAGAGGCATAAATAACTGCTTGGCAAAGTCAATCATTAAAATAAAAAATAAAAAGGCTGCACAATGAATTGCCAACAGAGTCCCCTTGTTGAATAAATACTGTATTCTAAGAAGAGTAAAAAAAGAGTCGTAAGTTTGTTTTTTCGTTATTTTTATTTCATTTTATTTTTTTAGATTTCCATATGGCCTTCAGTGAAGGTCTACTCTAAGTCAGGAAGGGAGGAAGGTGGATAACTGTAGCTTGTTGTTTCAATGCTAAACTACCGTGACCTTTACAACAAGGATATTAATTTGCCTTAGTTGAGAGTTACCAACAGAGGGAACTTTTCGTAGCAAAAATAAAAACTGATAACAAGTGAATTGAATGTTTAGCTCCATTACTAATACACCCAATATTAGCAGCATCGAGTACACAGTAGTGACTAGTGTTACTTTTTCACTTCGAAGTGTGCTGCAGCAGCTGCATATTACATAAGCATTGTGTGTGTATCTACTGCCACTGTTGCAACAACTGATGACTAATGAAGCTTTTGGTTAGGACAAGGATTTTCACCATGTAGAGCCTGTGGATTATTAACTGTACAATTACCTCACCCTTTTATTATTGAAAGCTGACCCAGTTTTCTGGCAACTAAGAGCAACAAGAAGGCAGGAAACTTTATGAAGTAGGTAACTAGAGCCGGATATTCCTCACTGCTGACACATCAGCCAAATTCGTATGACAGCAGCAGTCAGTCTAGTAGGGCCAACACCCAATTTTTTTTTTTTTTGCCAGAAGTGAATTTGCCACTTAGTATTAACACAAACCCTAATGGTGTTTAAAGGCATTGAAGATAGTCACCTTCAGTGAAATGACACTTTTACCCTAACAAAATGAAGAGTACAAAGGCTCCAGTTTGAATAGAAATAAATACATTTCGTCAGTTTTCAGAATTACTATAACAAAAAGTAAAAGTTGACAAACCCTAAAAATGAAATACTGAATACATAGTCAGAAGGGGGGGGGGGACAAAACAAACACTATTAGAAAAAGGGGATATGTTAAAGTTTCAGTGTTGAAGCCTAAAAAGATCTCACCCTAGAAGTTTTTTTTTTTTTTCCTTTTTAAGATTCCCCTCCACCCAAAATGTGAGACTGAAGTGAACACAAGTGAGATAGAATTACATCAAGACATTAAAACCTGGGGTTTGTGCTTCTTCATTTAAAAATATCACTCGGCTCAAAAGTAGAGATAGAAATGTTTCTCCAAGAATATAAAAAGAAAAAATATTTAGAATTTCATATTCTCTTCTAGAGAACAAATCCAAAGACTCAAAAGAAAATGGAGTAGGATCTCGCTTATACTAAATTCACTGATAAGCAGACGAACATGGAAGCTTAATGATTATTAATTTTAGACTACTATTTGCCTTCACTGCGAAGGATTTGCGATCCATGATGTCCACTTACTGCCGTAGATTGACAGCTCATGTTGTGATGTAAGAACTAAAAAATGTGTGAAAGTTAATAGTAGTCAAATATTAATGTTTTACAATACTTTGAATTAAAAAAATTCATTAAAAGCTCAAGTTTGAATACAAAGACAGTCAAGGATTTAACTAATGGCAAAATCATTTCAATAAACCAAAGCAATTGACATTTATGCTTATCAGTGCAACAAAGCAATGTTCAAAATTTCAACAGCTGAATTTTGAAAGCAAAGCAGTTTCAGATAAGATTCAGAAATTAAACAAGCTAGTTCATTACTCTTCAATCGTAAAGTGTTCTATCTGGCTTGCTTGGCAAAAATAAAATGCAATATTTAATGATATTTCAAGTTATTTCCATTCCTAAGGGTATAAAGACACTTAAATTTCAATTCAATGCAAGAAGTGGCAGTACTAGATTCAAAGAGTTTTCCAGACAATCAAGCCCATTCTTGTTGTTCACACGATGTGTTGGCTAATCCATTCAATAGCCTCCCTCAGGTGTAATATCCGTACGTAAAGAATGAGATTGACAGCCCAAAAAGAAAAACTCTTGAATATTCATGACTTTTCAAAATTAGACAATATCTTGGCATCATTAGATGTTCAAGGTCCACAAAATGACAACTGTCACTAAGATCAAATTGAGCATATGATATTTTCAAGTTTCTAGATTAACGCCACTTAAAAAACCTTTATTAGTCAAAATTTAGCAAGCAGTAAGAAGCACATCTCCAGGTTGATTGATTGGTGCTCACTTAACTGAATGTTTTCACAGACAAGTAGAAGCCAGGCAGCAGTACAGTGCTCAGAAACAAGGGTTTTTTTTTCTTTTTTTTGAGAAAACTAATTGCATGCAATTTAATTCCAATCCAACAACAAAAAGTAATTTTTTTTTTAAAGCACTAAAACTAAAATTAGTCTCAGATTTTGTACTATAACTAATTCAAATGGTGACTTTTACATTTTAATAGAAACCAAATCTAAGTTTAGGAACTCATTTTGAATATAGCATGCACTTAAATTTTTTAAGGTTTGCTTACCTGAACAATACTTCAGCTTCAGTTGAAGATGCCCAGTGGTCAGTTTTAATACACCAATTGTAGAATCACTTTTTGCAAATTCGCGATTTTGGCAAAATAACATCTTGCCCATAATAGTTTTAGCAGAGGAAAACAAAATAAATAAAATCAAAACAACTAAATGAAATAACACCAAAAGCAACACTGAGACCTATCAGAATTTGCCTGATGAATGTCAAAAGGGGCAAAAAGTTTCAGTTGATTTGCTACTTTGTCAGTTTTCTCAAGTGGCAGCATAGAAAAGATTTTTACAATTCATCATAGGAAAAAATTCAAGTCCCTCTATTCAATCTAGGTGTAACATTTTACTGCCAAAATGACAAAGTGGTGCCTTCAATTGAAAAATAAATGAAAAAAAAAAAAAAAAAAAAATTGAAAAAAAAATTGAAAAAAATCAAGTTATAAAACAATTGAATTTCACAACTTGAAAGCTTACACTGTTAAACTGAATTAATGGAGACTATGAATTTGACCCTATTCAAAACACTGAAATAACATTTGTGTGCGTGTGTGAGTAACCTGATTATAGAGGGGGGGGGTTACATAGTAACACAGATAGCAAAATGTTCTTAAAAACCTAGATGAACTATCAGAAGGTTCCAAATGTTGGTTAATATAGAGAGTAAAACACAGCTTGAGGGTCACCAGACATCACCAGTTAGAAACATTGGGAGTTGAGACAGTACCAAATACATTCCAAAATAAAGTCTGAATATGGGGGTGGGTCACAAATACACTTAAAATAAATACAATAAAATAACAAGGTATGGAGAGCCCATATTAAATTTGAGTAGAGAAGTTTTCAAGATAATCTGGAGAGGTATCTAGTCAAAAGAGCTTGGGGAAGGGATCACAACACCAACTGACCCCCATATACACATTGGGAGATACAGAAAATATAAATTGTATATCAACACACAAAAGGGGGAAGGAAGAAAAAAAAAAGTAAACAGGTAATTTTCAGCTGTAGTCAAAAAGGAAAACGCAAAAATCAGGGACTGAAATGAACAAGAACCCAAGAGATGATTTTTTGAGGGGAGGGGACAGCATGTGAGCAGTTCCTTCACCAGATTAAAAGAGTATATTTCAGAAAATATGTACAAGAAGTCAAACAGGTGCACATTTCAAGAATCCAAATAATGGTAAACCAATAATACATTTATACTGTGCTACAATAAAGACAAAAATTGAAGTTTGAATGATTAAAACAAACTTTCTGCAGAGTCCTGTTCATAATACAAGACTAAGACTTATTGAAGGCAATATGTCACTCACCTGTTTGCCATCTACTTCTATATCTGCTACATAGTTCTCAAAGACTGTAGGGACATAGACCTCAGGGAATTGGTCTTTACTGAATACAATTAGCAGACAGGTTTTACCACATGCACCATCTCCCACAATGACCAGTTTTTTCCTAATAGCAGCCATTGGAGCTTCAAAATCTGTAAAGAAAGAAAAAGAAGTTTAGTTAAATATCAATGTTAACACAAACGAGAAAAGGTTATTATTCAATTCCTATCATAGTTGATTTTTTTTTTCAAGTCTTTCTACCATCTAAGAAATCTTTGAGAATCATATTCTTTCAAATATGTTCAGGCAGAAAAAGTTCAGATCTAGTTGGGCATTTTAGAATAAAAATGTTGGATCAAATTGTTTTGAAGATTATAAAAGTGATCAGGTTTTATTTTGCAGCAACCACAAATCAGTAGAGCTTTTGCCATTGAATCTCTTGGTCTGCTGATCAAATAATGATGAACTCAAAATTTGGAGGAAGCAGATAGCATTTCATCAGTGCTCAAAGGACATCACAAGATTATTTAAGGTCTTTTCAGAGGGGAGAGCATTAAAAAGCACTTAATTTGAAATGTCAAAGTATTAAAGCACTTTTTTCTCCCCCCCCCCCAAAGATGCCAAGTGCTTGGCTGGTATTCAGTTTTACAATTACATTTCAATAGGCAGATCTGCAGGTTCTAATTTGATCACATATGCTGCTGATCTGTGGTTTGAGACTCACAACTAAAAACGTCCAAAAATCAAGTTGATTGGGTCACATTAAAATGATACAATTTTAAATACTAGCACTTGAGAACCTGTCAGTTTTCATTTGATAAAAAGCCTTTCATCTAGTAATATTATCCAACTTCACAACAGGATTTAAAAACCAAAGTTATACCAAGGGATTACCTGCACAATAGACCTAAAAGATTTTCAACAATTCAATTCAAACTAATTTGACCCTTTATGTTTCCTAGGCCGATATTAGATCATGGTCAAAAACTGAAAGCAACTGGTGGCTCAAAACTGAATGGCAAATTTCCAGAGAATTTTCTGAGAAGGGGGCAACTGCTCAAATTATATTAGTTCATCAATTGCTTAAGGACCCAATTATCCTAATCAGGTACCTAATGACCTTTAGTAAAGAATCAAGTACACAGAATTCAAAATATTCTGATTTAATTATTTTTCCCATCCTTTAGAGCCAAAACTTTCAATTTCAAACAAGTTATAAAAGGGGAGATAAAAGATGCTAAATACTGCTCAGTTCCACAAACTATCCTTTTGATAGGATACATTACTATGTTCAATCCCAACATGAATCAGTAATACAGATACAAAAATATCGAAATTGAGCTCCAAGAAATATATAGATATGGCACAGGTGGTTTACAACTTGCAAAGATGATGAAGCCAAATGATGCAAAACGAGATTTTATGAATGAAGATTAGGAAAGACGTGACCACCAGTCTTGTATTACAAATTGGTGGAAAGTCGAGGATAAAGTGAACTAGTGTTGACCTTCACTACAGGAAAGGTGCTTATTCAACAAGATGCTGTTTGATTTTTTAATTTGATGGCCCGCTTAGGAATATTGCTTACGTCACAGAAGCATGGTACTAGTAACGCTAAATGAACACACGAATTCTCTGTCATGAATTCAATATAATTTCAAAAATAAAAATTATGTACACGTCCATTTGATATCTCCGTTTTTACTAAAATAAATATAGATTAGGGTTATTCCATCTGAGTGAAGTTGACAATTGTAAAGCTGCTGGGCGAGTCGTCTCTTTGCCAGGATGATAAGATTGTCATGTCAGAATTGAAAAAATAAACACTCTTCAAAAATGGGACCAAGAAGTATTCAAAAGGCACGTCAATATTTTGCATTCACACGGGGAAAAAAGGGAATAGCCCCCCCCCCCAACCGATAAATTTACAGCAGCAGGATAAGTAACATTGGGCAGTTCCTTGCTACAAGACAAACAAAAAAAATTTCCAACCATTATGTAAGTCACTTGACGTCTACGTTAACAGATCCAGAAAAATTATCAAAAACTGTGGGGTGGAGGGGGATCTATAAGAAGCTAAGAGAAAGCAACTGATGTCGTACAAATAGTGACTACATATTAGGGTACTACTTCACTCCGATGGTCCACTTTGGAATGTTGATTACTCCATGCGTACTACTGCCATTTCTGGATGGTAGTGCACGCCATAATATGGATTCTTCGATAATGTTATTCAAATAATATTTTATGGCATAGATACTACTTGAATTTTTATCGAAGAAAAATTGACTCAATATCGAAGTGAAGCATAAATCTTGGACTAGAATTCAATTATTAGGATGGGAAGAAAATACAGTCATTAACTAAAGAGTCATTTCATCAATTTGAAGTAGTTTCAAAAATTTCAAGTTGACTTTTAAATAGATTTGACTATGAAATTGTGAGCAAATGCTAAGCAATAAAAAAAGGGACAGAGTAAATAGTAGGAAAAAATAAGAGAACAAACTAGAATGTCAGACGAGTAAAATGAAGGAAGGAAGTTTTATCTTGGTTCACGAACGAATTCAATAGGTGCACATTTTTCTACACTACAGCGCGACATCTATGCTTCAAGATATCCCAGATGCCGATGATAAATAAACATTAACCATTCTTTCTGCTTCAATATGCATAAAGATATTGTGTGTGTATATATATTATAGATAACACACACCATGCAGTAGTATTCTTTCGTGGAGGCAGCGACCGCCCTTGTTATGTCAGAAGAATTCGCTGCAGGTCCGTTTTAGCAGAAGGGGAAAAATGACAGTTTGAAAGAGAATAAATTAACTCGACTACATATTATTCAGCTTATTCCTATCAAAGGGTATTTTGTAAAAAGTTGCACATCGGCCAAGTTCCAAGAGAAAAATGGCTTTATATATATTCCCAAACTGAATGACACAAATAGTTTTTGTAAGTAGGTTATATATTCAACTTCAGAATCAACGTTAAGAAAGAATATAAGTTTAAAGAGGAGGAAAAGTGCCAGCAGTGGTGGTAGTAAATAAAATAGGTCGTTGTGAAAATAGCTGATGTATAATCGTGTAGGTAGAACGAAGAGGAAAGAGAAAGAAAGAGAGACTGACTGCATTTGGGTGGGGCAAGTGAATAACTAGTAGCAGCAGCAGGGTCAGATCAGTGTTGCCAATTTAGATGTTTTTCATCTAGATCTAGATGTTTTTGGTTGCATTTGAACGACTAATGACTCTTCAAGTGATTTTTTTCCAAAATTAAATGAGTATTTTCATCAATTTCAAAGTATCAAAATATATATTTCAATAAGTTGAAAACATCATAAAATGACCACGATTGAAGTCATATATAATTTATTAATGTTATATCTAAAATTTGGGAAAGATATATCTGGAAAATCTAGATGTTTCTGGGTGTCTTCAGATTTTTTTTGGCTCAATTTTAGATGTAAACCTAAAAATGAAATTGGCAACACTGGGTCAGATGGTTACTAAGTCGGTAATCAGTAGGTACTGTTGCCTACTTATTAAATTCTTGACAGCAGATAATACGATAGTATACGATGTGAGAAAGTAACAATCCTCAGTTTAAAGATTAAGAAAATAAAACTCATTTAAGATTATTTTCTTCTTTTCCATCCCAAATTAAGATGAAGTTTCCAACCGGAAATGGGCAAAACTAAAAAAATGTCGGCCGAAGAAAGGTTGTCTATCAAGACGGAAAGATGAATCAAGATCGAAAGTAATAAACAATATTTTAAAAATATCATTTGAAAATTGTAAAAAGAATACAGTTCATTACAGAGGGTACGCTTTCTGGTAGGTTACAAAATATACATAGGAAGAAGCTAAGAAAGAAAAATTGAAAAAATTAGAAGGCTCGCTGCAAAAAGACATCGTCTGATTTTAGGGAGAGGGAGGGGAAGAAGGAGCGGAAAAAATAAATAAAAAATTGATTTTCTCAACTTGGGATAAATTTCCAAATTTATTTTTGATTTTAATTCATCAGAAATGAACTTTACACCCGCTATTTTTAACCATCGTTAGGAAAAATGTCCATAATTACAATTGTGAACGATCACAATCCTGGAAAGAAGGAAAATATGACCCCTACCGCTAGTTGGATTACAAGTGTAACACACAAGAAGGATGGAATGGGTATTATTTTTTTTTCAATTTGCTTAGAAATGAAAACGAATTACAACAATTACTTATGATAGTTCCAATTACCTATAAAAATCGACAAATTAATTTTGTAAGCGCCCCTTTCACAAGAACTCTTCTGTCTATCGAAATACTTTTTCTTGATCATTCTCAACGCAGACATTTATGTGCATTTGCCCCGTGATTTAAAGGACACACTCCATTCATTTTATTGGAGCAACGTACGTTCAGACAAGTAATGAACTCAGAATTTGAATAGACAAATTACAGAAACACGAGAAATTTTCCTCAATAAAAAGTTACGCAAGTATCAAATAAAATAGGCTGATGAAAACCAATATGGCGGCCGAGGAATTCAAAATTTCTTTTCCTCCCTTTCCCTCTCTTCCTTCATTCTGTACCTTTTTGGTTTTTAGATGAGGAAGAAGAGGCTCACCGAAACCAACAACAGCATATATATATACTTCATATTTATATTTACCAATTTATGGAAGTGTTATTCAAGATATTATGCAGTTTATTATGTATGCGCGTGCACATACATACATGTGTTCGCAACAATAATGCAGCACCCTCACAGTTAAATCATAATCATCTTACTTTTTTTTTTCTTTTTTAAAACCGAGCAGGAAATTTACTTTATATCACTTTCCATATCAATAATCGAAACCATCACGATATCCATTTACAATAAGAAAAACAAACGAGTATTTTATTATAATTTAGGTATTTGAGTCATTTTTAACAGATGTTGAATGATAATCCTTTGGACCACCACAAGAATATGACGAGGAATTCCAAGAAATATTGCAGAATTCACGTTCTTAATGAAGAAAAAGTAGAGACCGGTTTTGCTATTTCTAGAACAAATAGGACTTAATTTGCCAAAATAAATCACAATCAAATAGCTAGCAGGATTTTTCTTTCTTTCGCAGAAAAAAAAACTGAAAAATACAGAGAAATATATTAAAAGGTCGTTTGTCGGGCGAAGACCCTAAAACGGAGTGGAGCGCCATTATCATTGTCAGTTTTGTTTTTCTTTTTAATCCATTTCTTTCGACTTATTACAGGTGACGACTTAACATAAGGCATTTACACATAATAAAATATTAAATCGTACTCCTATGCTATACATCACGTAAAGAGGTTAGTATTAAATCATTTGTTATTTGTTCTCGTTTAATAATGTATAGACATTTTGAGTCATCACTTCCTAATAACGAAAATTTTGGGTCATTTTTGGAACAGCTTGAAGGCAACTTTTTTCTCAGGTGATGAATTTTTTGACAGGGATTGGGTATACAATTAAGATATTCTTCTTAAAAACTATAAAATGAATTAGAGGAAGGGCGGCTATCACCACTGGTAAAAAGTAAATTGAATATCGGTGTCGTAAAGGACAAAAAGTCAGGG
Source organism: Thysanoteuthis rhombus (assembly GCA_963457665.1). Lineage (NCBI taxonomy): Eukaryota > Metazoa > Mollusca > Cephalopoda > Oegopsida > Thysanoteuthidae > Thysanoteuthis > Thysanoteuthis major. Next base: position 14,235,856 of record OY735230.1, on the reverse strand, counting down.
TCCAGTTTTAGATGGACCAGACATTGTAAATCGGTCACCAATTTTAGAGCCGACTCTCTCGCCTCCTCTTATAAAAGTTTCTTTTTCTCAAAAATGAAAAATTTCCGGAAGAAATGAAAGTCAGATTCAGTCGAAGCAGTTCGTGCTGCATGGGAAAACTATTTGTTGATAATTATCTACGTTATTTCGTAAAACCGAATCCTACTGACTTAATGGGAGAATTTTAAAACAAGGGATTGGCTTTAATGTTAACATTAGCTATAAAATGAGACAAAAGAATAATAGATAAAGAGGGGTTACTGGAAAAAATGAACAAGTTAACTAAAGAGAAAAGTTATAATGGGCAGATCATTTAGCAAATAATTCTTCACAGTTGGTAGTTGAAATCCAAACCACTGACAGGCTACAGTAGCAGATATTATTAGACATACCTGTATTTACTAGAGTACAATGCGAGAAATTTGGTTAAAAAATAAACAGGGTTAAAATTTGGTGTTAGCATTACACTATTCTTGAAAAAAAAAAAAAAATTAAAAATTAACATACATATATTACTCATTTTTAGCGACAAATAGTGGTGTCTCGAGATCGCATTGTACTCGAGTAAATACGATAGATACTTCGGAAGAAATATTGATAAATATAAATAAAACTATAGATAAAAAGACACAGCGCCGACAATTATATTAATAAGCCTCTTTTTTTCTAACCAGTTGGCGGTTTAACAGGGCAGTTCAACTGAAATTCCAATCAAGTACGGCTGCTTCTCTTTGCTTCTTTTAATAAAGAAGAAAGCAGAGCTAGTCTCACTCAACATTTACCAAGTGGCTTATAAAGCGATAAAGATTAAACGGGCTTAAAAATGAAATAAAGAGATATGGATTATTTATCAAAAGGGGAAAATGGGAGAACCTGGATAATAAGCGTTAGATTTAGGTTTAGGCGAGAGAAAAAGAAAGAAAAAATCGATTGGAATTAACGTTTTTTTTACTTACTTAGGTAGATTAGGTATGTATGCCTGGCAAACTCACCTCGAACGACAACAACAACTATCGCCGCTGCTGCTTATGGAGGGAGTGTTTCGCTCAGGCACAATGGCTGCCAAGAATTACAGAAGAGGTAGGAGATGGTGAGGAGTAATAGGATGAGGAAACAATGAGGGGGAGAGACAAAAAGAGGGCGTTGGTTAGAGAGAAAGCAAGCAAGCATGCTGAGAGAGACCAAGAAGAAAGAATGTGTGTTATAGAGGGGTATGGAGAGAGAAATGTGCTCTAGAGAGAGAAAGAGTTGAGCTGTTGGTTCACAACTAGGTGGAGGAGGTAACGGGCAAGTGTGTGGTGTTCGTAATGGCGGACAATCGGGGACTCCTGGTTTGAAGGGAAGAAGTGGAATAAAATTTGTGTGTATATAGAATAGACTAGGGAGAACGGTAAACACACGAAAGGAACAAAATGAGCCACAGCCAATGACTAGGAGGCAGTAGTAAAAGAACTGAAAATGGCGGTAGATGACCAACACTTTTGTTATAGTACCAAAAGCCTACGTTCCGAAAGGAGTGGCACTCGGGCAAAAAGAGGCTACTTCTGTTGTCCCAGTCACACCTTATTTAGCACAGGAAGGTACTTTTGCTTACAGTACGTTTTATGATAAGATCACTCATCTCCATCTGGCTTGTTGTATTCGTCAGTGGAAAAGGGGGGGGTGAAATCAACTTGATGCAGTGGGGTGCTAAATAAAAGAAATGAGGGAACACTGGGCTGTCTGGTCTCATGGAAGGGTGTTTCACGCCCCCCTTCTCCCTTGGGAAAACTTGTGAAATTTAACAAACGTTTTGAGGACATGAGGCAAGAGCATTAGGACATACTTGTTAATTTTTCTATATCGGGGGGGGGGGGATTTTTAAGTAGTATATTCTGTGAGAACGCTGTCCCTCCTTCCCCCAAAAGTAAGTGAACATGTTCCTTCACCACTGACTATGTTGATAGGTTTTGGGACCCAGCACAATTTCATTTATGTTGGAGCCACAGTTTTTTTGTTTGTTTTTTTTTTTACAGGAATTTTGCCAACATATTTTACCCCCTCCCATCTCAAGCATCAAGGTTACATTCAGGGAGTTAGAGAGATAATCATACAGTGATGTTGCTAAAATTATCTAACTTGACTATTTGCAATATATATGAAGTGTATTAGTTGTGTAAACCTCCACACCATTTTATCTGACACACTATTGGGCTTTATTTTTGTACTATTTCACACACTAACATTCTTGTGAACGACTACACAACTGACACCTTGGGTGACCCTTGCAGAGAATAATAGTGCAATTTGATGTGATCAGAATGAATCACAATTTTTACACATTTGCAAATAAATAAAGGGAGACTACTCTATAATTGGCATTTAATATATATTTCCCTTGACAAATTGGTTATAATATAGATAGGAAGGAGTGAGTGAAAACACAGAGCAAACATTCAGTTGCAAATCACCCATTCTTACAATTTTGCACACATTAAGGGGAACATTAAATCAATACCTTTGGTTACTTGAGTCAATATGGATACTGCAGTTAGCAGGTGTAGTCCTTTATGGAGTAATGGGGGGGGGGTGCATATAGAAATATGCCACCAAAACATTTGGCAAGACAGAAAGAATAGGCTTTGGTCGAAGCCTATTCCAAAATAAATCTTTCTTGGGATAAATCAATCAGTGTTTCTTAGACTTAAGATAATTTCAATTCCCTCCAACTCATTTTGAAGGAATCATCCTCCCCTCTTGTGGGAGCACCTCCACACAACACAAAAGAATAGTGTCATGGGTCACCATGACACTGGTCAAATTTTGTCTTTGACCACATATACCTGCACTGGTTACCTACCTAAAACTCAACAGGCAGGGGAATAATACCTATTCTTTTATAGGTTAAATACCAAGAATTTACAGATTTGCAGTAGATATTGCACAATTTATAGTCTATTTGGCCATACTTTGTTTTGTTTTTTGTACTAGCTAAGACTTAGAGGAAAAGCATTCAGAAGATCACTCAAGAATACTCCCATCTTCGATGAATCTCCAGTATCATGCAACCTTGAGGGAGAGAAGGAAAAAAAATTTCATGCCTTAGTAAAAGTTCTTAGAACAGTCAGCATAAACTAAATTTATGAAACCACTTGATACTGCCCCTAATTGATAGTGGAACTCTTCAGTGGATGGAAAGTTTTCAAATTATCCGAATGGAAGAGAGGTAACCTTGATCTGTAATTATTCCCTCTGATATCTACATTTAAATTTTCTTATATGAATTCAAGCATTAAAATACACAAATTACTCTAAGTTTACAATTTATTTCAATTAACTGAAAATTGTGCAGATATTTCACCACAAAACTTCGTGATTATAAACAAGATTTTCATGTACAGATGGATAGTATCTGGTCTTATGCACAAGCACAAATAGTGTAACTTGGTGGAGAGGTTGTCATCAGCCATTTTAGGTTCACTGAAACACTAAGGCTTTTCCAAATCCTATAAAAATTGTCATGTAGGTTCTGAGAAAGTAATGGCAAGTTGAGCTCACTAGTTGCCACTCTTTTCTCTTGAGCTTGTTTTGAATTCAGAGTTGACCTTCTGAAACTGAATACCAAGGACAGCCCAGTCAGTCCAGCTATTCCATCCATAGTGGAGAAGAGTTGGATTTTTGCCTTTCCCTTAGGCATCAGTTCAAAGTCAACATACACAGCCTTGGTTAGAGTTTGAACTTTCAGATTCCATAATCCGAACCGCTAATTGAAAATAAAATTTAGCTGATTTTAGCCATTTCTGAAGGTCAGTCAAAGCAAATCAAACAACAGTGGGAACTTCTTTTTTTATTCATGATTGATAATTTGATTTTAATTGAGACTTTTGCTTCATACTTTCTGCATGACTAGTTCACAGGTTCATGTGATTCATTCATTCTTTTTCTGAACGCTCATTTTGACAAGTACCAACAATTTTGACATTTTTCAGATTGGAATGTCATCTTAGTATACATCTTGACTTGATTCTTTCTCGAGTAGAATTCAAAATTTTCAATTTAAGGTTTTACTAGTAGAGTCATTATGAACGAACCTTACTAACTACAGCAGAAATTATACAAGTATTAAAAGAAATCAATTTTTAAAACTGCAGGTTTCTTTCTAGTCTGATTCATGTAAAGATCAAAGGACATTCTAATGGGGATGGTTTTTATCAGTAAGACAGAGGAAGCCACTTATGATCACTTTCAGGTGGTCTTTTAATCAAAAAATTGGCAGATAAAATTAGGCAAAGGATATGAAGATTGGAACAATTTACATTCATTGTTATCTCATTGAATTCATTGTTATCAACTCAACATTACAAAAATTGATAAAATTTGAATTTTTAATTCATTTTAAGTAAATTTCATTGATTTTTATTGCAATAACCATCTAATAATATGTGTTGATAAACAGCTTACTCGTGATGGTTCAAATGTTTTATCAGTCTAGCAAGAACTTGAACTTATGTTTCTGAATTCAAATCCAATTGTTTGAAAGCAACAAATTTGGAAATTTACTTCAATTAATTTTTCCTTTTTACCCCCCCCTCCAAAGAAGGATCTGAATATCAGAATAAGTAATCTAATGTCTGAATCTGCAGATTAACTTATTTTTTTTTTTAATTATATACCAGTTACCAGTGAATCCTATTATGTCTATAGATAAAAGGCTTCTTAAGCTTCGGAGAAATGAAAGAGGTGATTGGAAGATTGAATTATCCTACCATAATTCACCAGATGTCAGTCTGTCTGTCTGTACATGACAGTAACTCCAGAGCCATACTACATAGCCTCATGAAACTCTCTGTATACTAAAGGCATGTTTTTAGCGAGTTGAATTTCTGATGCCCAACCCCTCATTAGGTGCAGGGGTCTCTGTTTGCACCAACCCTGATGATGTCTGATCTGTCTATATAATACTAAAAGTCTGATTCCATCTATCTGGAAACTAATCCTAATTCTGTACTGTGTTAGGAGGTAGGGGATTAAGATGGCTCATCCTGAATCAGGGGTTCTCTAACCAGGGTGTGCAAGAGAAAATAAGGTTATACAAGGTTTTTAGAAATTAAAATAAATAAATTTTTAAAAAAAGAAACACCTGGAATTTTGAAGTAATCACAACCAAGTAAACGCAACTCTTGTTTCTTGTAAACCCAATATACAGTTGGCAATGCTGCCTAAAAGGACTATTTTATAAAATCAAACACCTGATCTGCTCATATATCTAAACTCATTCATCTTCTTTGCATGTTCTTAACATGCTTCATTTTTTTCTTCTCCATAAACCAAATTTCATACAGCACTGTAAATTGAGAATGATATGTGGGCGTGTCTCTGAAACTGTGCCTAGAATTGAGTTACTTTTTGGAAAGAGCTAAGCTCATCCATTTCATTAATATGTAGCATTAAATTAATACTACTATGTCGATAGTTTTTTTTTATCCATAAATTTTAAACTACGTATACTTTCCACGAGGAGTAGGCTAACATTCTCCAGACAGGAGGAACAAGTATGCTGGAAGAAGAAGGTTGAAAACCTGTCCTATATTGATAAAAGGTTTTCAAAACCTTTCATCAACTTTGTATACTACCACTATAAAGTAAATTGGTTAAATTAAATAATGAAACCAATTACAGCTAACAAACAGCTTTTGTGATTTAACAGAATTATAATCTAATTTTAGCAACTGCATAAGCTATGAAACAAATTCAACAAAGTAATTAATAATCCATTTTATAACAGATCTAGCCAGTTAACAAGCAACCATATATTTGGTCAATTTATAGGTGTGCATAGTCATTTCTCCAAATTGTAAGTGCAGTATCAATAATTCTCTACTGCAATGATAAACTTATAAACTTCAAACCTAATGATCTCACGTAGCAAGGCTACATTACATAAAAGATTACTTTTTTCTCAACCACATCCCTAAACACTCATTTAGGGTTACTGATTTATAGCATGCAGTCGGGGGATCCAAGTTTACATTCCATAGCTTCAAAATGGACAAATGCTTCCTGTATGTGGGATTAAAGATTCTTATTGTCAAGTTCAAAATGCAAGGGCAGAGAAAATAATCCAAATAAATCCAATTAGTCCAGATATGTATGTAATTGACCAAACTTTGATACCCTCCCCTTCCTCCCCAACAAAGTCTTCAAATATGGCACCTTTATAAAAGTTAGGATATACCCATATTGTACCAGCCAATCAAGTATTTAACAATATATCTAGTCCAAGCCTAGAGGTTCACTCCCAAATAGCGTTCTTCCAAAATTTTATCCCTTGAAGTATGAGCAAGACGGAGTTCATTCCCCCTTATTAGTCTGTTACACTATGGTATCCCTACTTTGGTCAGCTTACACAAAACCTAACGGTCACCTGACCAAAATGTTGTTAAATTCCCCTCCTTCCCTTAAGCAATCTATTTCTTCTTAGTAATCTCCATCCCTCCTGCTTACTTTCCCTTTTCTGATTCTCTTTCCCTTTCGGGGGAGGGGGGGCTCACCTTGATACATCTCTGAAATAGATCAGTATTTACAACTTCGGGATTGACACTTGCCTAATAATTTTTACCAGTTAAAAACTGTCAACATAGGTTTCTTCAGTTTTTGAGTTGGTCTCGCTATGCATATACAGGCCACACCAATGGGGTTAGAGGGCTGAAAATTTCAACATCTCCTTATGTTTAGGAAGAGAAAACAAAAAAAACAGGCTAACCAGACCTATTTTCCCCATTCAAGTCAAAATTTAAAACCTAAAAATAAAGCTATCTCCTTTTCATACAGAATTTGAGATGCAAGGAATGAATTGAATCCTTTAACTAGTAACAATATCTTAGAAACCAAATAACTCAAGGATATCCTAAGAAGTCATTAGGAAGCTCGAATGGCCATGGGCAGGCCAGGTTACAAGAATATCTGACAACAGCTGGACATCATGGCTCAATATATGGATTCTTTAAGATCACACACAAAATTACACTGGGCAAAAAAATAAGACCTGATTTAGACAAGTTCAGAAGGTGTTAGGATGGTAATGCTAGGGTGCAAGAAAACCGAAAGATCTTGGGGAAGGCCATTGACGGACTTCAAGAGATGATGTAACTTGTACAAAAAATATTGTCCTTATCTGATAAAAGATCAATGTTTATCCAATTCTTAAAAAAGAAAAACTTTTTTTATTATATATAATATATATATATGTCATCCATAGACCGCTGTTTCGTTGTATTATAACTCTTCAGTGTGGCTATAGACTATCCATTATCCCATCCAGTACCACGAGGTAGGATTGAAAACTTCGCTTCAGACCACGGAACTGGATGGTCAGTAAGGTTGAAAATAAGCGATATATTTATTTTGCATATATTTTCCCCATTCACCAGAGTACTCTATTACTATGGAAGAGCATTATATATATATATATATATATATATATATAAAAATCACTGAGATAAGAGAAAGAACTATTTTCAAAGCACAATGATCAAGTTACGAAGTGATCAGAAAGTAATCAGTAAGTATTAGTGTAGATATTCAGCTGAGGCAGACTAAGATAAGTCACAAAAACACATTGATTTCATAAAAGATTATTCATACAACTAACATACTATCAATAAATTCAAGTGGTCTGTCCATGTACATTCATTTAAGCAAATTTTCCTTCAAGATATTTATCAGTAACAAGATTTTCAATTGACTGCTAATCCGTGGAAACATTCATGGAATTATATAGTTGAAGATCTATAAAGGGTATTGAACTGAATACAGGTCAAGTGATTGTTTGAGGCAGTTAATATAGATGACATTCTCTATTCCTCTTCATAGTATGAATTTTTGATTTCAAGATTGATTAAGTTTCTGTCTTAGGCTTTGATGGTGGCTTCTCAAGGCCAAATTTAGATGCATATAGCTTGGTACAGATCAGGCAGGCAGTACCATTCCTGGGAACTTAGAGCCATCCTTTCATGTCAGAGACTGTTAAGACTATTTCTGATCACATTGAACAGCTCAAGTTGAGACTTGAAAAATTAGAAAGAAAGAAATTTAAAAAAAAAAAAAAAAAAAAAAAAAAGACACAGGTATACTTTAATTATTTGAAAAAAATTACTCAATAAAATAACTTCAGCTTGCTTAATGCTTATCAATACATGAACTAGTCATTTTTGACACTTATATGCTAGTTACGATATGATAGGCAAGTGGCTTCAAAACCTTAGTCCTGAAAGATGTAGATTTATATCAGATCACAAGGGCTACTCCATTACCCAAAAGGCTAAGAACAGAATTGCTAATTCAAATGGTTTTTTGGTTTTGATCTTACTCAAATTTATGAGTCCAGGATTGATATCTAGATTTTAAAAATTCAGGTTTAAAGATTCAGTGTTGCCAATTGAGATTTTTCTTTCAATTTTTTAAATTCAGGAGTGATTTCCAGGATCAAAAAATTGAAAAATCATTTTCCAAAATAAGCATTCCTAATTGAGAAACAAACTTTGGGGAGAAAAAAAAATAGATTGATAAATAATAGGAGCTTACTGATTGAATAATTGATAAAATTCTTTTCATTGTATGAAGATCCATCGGCTGAACTGCAACACTTTGATATATTTAGACTTTTACATGTCAACTAATATACTACTTATCTATACAAATGTTTGGAAATGAATAATTCCTAACAACAACGAAAGTAGACACTCTGAATGTCAAAAAGAGACCAAATTTAAATCAGCTCATAAGAAAGGAAGGATAGAGAGAGTTGGCAAAGAAAGAGGAATATGTTTTTCTTCTTTACGTCACATTCATTTTTCTTTTTAGATCAATTCCAGAGATAAAATAGAAAGTACAAAACAGAAAAGAAAGAAAGACTATATAGTGCTTATAATTTCATTCCCTATGAATTATATTGCATTTCAGGGGATATTTTCAATTTAATGCAACTATTTGTTTCCAATGTTTTAGTAGGGAATAACTTGAGAAATCAACTTGAAACAGTTTTATAATAGAAACATTGACAAATGTTACCAAAAGTCAACAGAATTTTTCTACAAGAAAAAAATGTGCACTCACACCCTTCTGTTCAATTATTACCAAGATTTTATAAATTTTTTATCTTCCAGAGAAAAATATTGCTGTTATACTTCAAGTGCCATGTACACAAAAGAAAATTTCAGAAAGTTGCAACAAGTTTCTAGATTTTTCTAAGATCTTAGGAGGAGAAAAAGTGAGTATACTTTTTCATACAGGTGTTGTATTTTCAGATGTCTCAAGTTGCTCCACAACTTTTTGGTTCTCCTACTATGACTTGTTTAACAGTGGAGTATTGAGGAAATTGACAATCCCCTTCCGTAATATAAACTAGCCTAACTAAATCTGATGAGTAACTATATGACAGACAATAGGAATACATCTCAAGATTAAAAAGTGTCAGTCATGATGGTTTTATCATGTCCTGAGGATGTCCATTGGAAGAATACTTGGAGTTTCAAGATGGACTCCAACTGGGAAGAGGAAGAGGCATGCCAAAGACCATCTGGAGGATAGTGATGACAGACTAGAAAGAGATAGGTCTCTCAGAGTGAAGCACAAACCATAACAGAGACAGGGTTCAAAGAGATGCTATGATTGCAGCCTCATGTTCCAATCTAGACAAAGAATTGAATAAATGAGTCTAAAATAAACCATCTCTATTGCAAGTACCAGACCAGTGAGGCTCTTGTAAAGCACACTAAGGAGAAAGAAGACTTCACATCTAGTTCAGTTATGCATTGAGCTTAACATTAAAAAAAAATGGATAAATGTGTTTGAGGAAACTCAAACAAGTAGAATTTATACATTCCCATAGGAATATGATAAGACAAGGCTTTTTTCCTTTGAGAGCATTTTTTTCCCTTCTTTTCAGTTTGACGGGGGGGGGGGCATTACATTGGGTGGGTGCAAAGATTTTTTTACTTCCCACAGCATATTGCTGCAAGCATCAGAATAGCCCTGACCCTGCCCTCTTCAATACGATTGGGAGGAGAAATCTCCAGGAACTAAACATACTTATTACTGATCACGAATGACCAGGGATTTTGCAACTTTACTCCCAGTCAGGAATTGTGAACTTCAATACATTAAGTTGAGGATCAAGAAATGGTAAAGACAGCATTGACATAAGTAGTAGTACATATATATATATATATATATATATATATATATATAGCGTCTTTACATAGTCGACAGCTTCAGCTGATCCTACTTATGCATAAAATATGCCATTAGACCTCTGCTAATTTGCAGTACATGAATTAAGACCTATGTAAGACAAGGACTCAAAGTGGTATCAATTTTTCCACCGTGTGCTATTTTACCAATAGCGGGGAGAGAGTAGATTTATGCCTCTACGAAGGGTATTAGTACCAAGTGAACCAAAACAGTCTCAAAGTTTGAACTTGGCTTGCCGAGAATATCCTATGCCATTGCCCCCGCTTAACTAAGGCTTATGAGCAGGCAGCTAGGCCAAAGAGTTTTCTGACCATTATCCAAAGCTGTCAATCTTACTCATATGAAATCAGCTAACATTTACTAAGAGATAAAATATTGCTGGAAATCCATACCAAGAGGAACTATCTAAGAGTAAAGACCTATTTCCTGATGAAAAATTTTACTACAAAGCAAATCTTTATATTTGCTTATCACAAGAATTACTTGGGTGGAAGAAGGATAACCCAGAAAGCTTCAATGTATTTGATTATTCCTCATGAAAAAGAGAAAACATACATAGACACTGGTGAAGTCAAGGGTGAGGGTGGGAAATCAATGGGGAGTGCCATTTTTTTTAGGCATTTTAGTACCATTTCTTTTGCAATCTTTGCTTTTAATTTAGTCATTTAAATGGTCATAAAATGGCTAACAATGTTTCTAGTGAATTTGGGGTGTTTTGACACTTTTTCAAGGTTATTACAGCACAAATTTTCACACAACTCCACCACTGCTCACACACAAGGGTTCAAGAAAAAAAGTTAAATATGATAGTGTTTATGCAAGACAACAAAACAAGGAGAAGAGTCCCTAGGACATGTTTGTGGTAAGCACCTTTCTGGCAACTCCTGCAGCCAAAAAGGCTGCTAGTAGTGATATCTTCTTGTACCACTCTGACCATCCCTTCACAACAACCCTCCCACTTTGAGGACAGGCTGCTATAAGCTTAGCACAGCGATTCTTAACCCCTTTACTACTATGCCCTACCTTCCATTTTTAGTTGTTGGACTTTGCCTCCACAGCCCCCTCACATCTTCAATCAAATGGTTAGTTTGAAGCAAGGATTACAAAAATGTTTTATGTTCATAACAATATTATACAAACACTCATAGGAATTTCCCAAATAATCACTGAAATTCTTTTCCTGTGGGTTCGCACCCTATCTTGAAAATAGTCACAGCTTCACATCTATTGAGAAGCGAGAGGAAGAAAAAAAAAAAAAAAGTATTATATTAAAAAAATATATGGTTACCAGTATTTGCCAGTATTTTTTTTTTTTGACACTAGACACAAATTGAGAAATAAAAGAAATAAAATCATGTGTCAAGAATCATTGGTTTTAGAAGTTCAAGGACAAGATTGTTTTCGGAATTACTGACTTCAGATCCTCCTTTTATGAAAGGAGAGAAAGGCAAGAAGTTCAACAACTAGGGGAAAATTAATCCCGGATTTCTACCTTTAACACACAGTACAATCATCTCAAATCTGAATTTTATAATCTTTCTTTTTTTCTTCTATTCATTTCAAATTAGTTCAACATGGAGGAAAAATTCAAATTTTTTTTGAGACACCATTTGCAAAAACTCAAGTAAAATATAATCTAAAAGAATGCAGTTATATAATGTCTAGTCGAAGATTTCTATCCCCATAGTACTTTTTGTGCATTCTGTACAATAGATAAACCAACAAGAAATTAGCTACACCAATTTGAAACTGATCTCAACACCAAAATGAAAGGTAAATTACTGCAGAAGTATGAGAGGAAACCCACAAAGCCTGGTGGTGTTGTGACATACTGCTGGGGCATCATGGCTTAGTAGTAGTGATACTTCAGCCCCCAAAACTTTACCTGGCCCCCTATGAAGGCATTGTTAGAGCTAATGCGGTTGCCAGGTCACCCACTACCACTTATTTGACGGTGTACCAAGCCCTGCATGTGCATAATTTTATCTTTACAAAAGTAGTAATACATGAGTGACTGAAGACAATTTGTGAGTGACACAGTGACAGAGTTACAGTTCAAGTAATTTACAATTGGTGATAATACAATAAGTTATTAAAAACAGTGAAGGTAAATATTACTGTATATTTTTCAATACACCAACCGAGCATAAGAGGCAGGAATTAAGCATAAGCCGAATCCATCATTGTACCTGTGCCATACTATGAGAGATATCCCCTCATGAATACACCGTTTATGGCATTTTAACAATACTAAAAAATGAATCTCTTCCATCTTCAATGTTTCCAGATGGTAAAAGTAAAATTCTCAGAGATGACAAATCCAGAGTTTAAATGGATATTACACAGACCACATACTATTTACACAGCATTTCATACAAAACCATGGTGATGAATAGAATTGAAACAACAGGCATTATCAATAATGGTGTGGATTTGTTCAAGGTAGATCCCTCTTATCAGAGAGTGACCCACACACTATGATCTCAAGACCATCCTTCTAGCGAATATGCCAACCAAGCTTCAAAACTATTGAAATCATTTTCTGTTTATAAACAAACTGGTTCACAAGTTCTACTACCACATGCTCATCCCTTTCATAAACAAAAGATCAGAAATTACTGACCTTTGCTCAAAAATTTAACCTCTCCATAAGAATTAATGTCAAAGTGGACGTGACCTTTTCCAGAAGGGCAGAATGTAAAGGTATTTATGCCATGAATTATGCATTCGTCAGCTATAAGACAAAATGGCAAATGAAACAAAAATTTGCTGTATGGCAAATTCAAGGCCATTCTGAAAGTTCAATTGAAACTAGATGTGACCACACACACCCAGAGGCAGGGTCATACTCAGGCAATGCAAACATTGCAGCCACATAGGGTTCTGAAGATTTTAGGGCCACCACCCCAAAATAAAGATTTCTTGAATTTGAAGAAAAAAATTCCCGAGCTATAAAATGTTGCAACTTTCAAAGATTTGTTACATATAGATAGATTACTGAAGGACTTCAATGTAAACATAATTCTATATATTTTTCATTGTTTTGATTTGTTCGAAAATAGCCAAATACCAAAAGAGAAGGGGCCCCCAAGGAACTCGGCACCATCAATATTTTATTTGGCCCTGAACACAGCAAGTAAAACAAGATCTTGAAGTAGCTGACTAAAATGCCTTGTGAAACATTTGAAACCAGTAAGAAAAATGCACACCTGCACAAGGTGTTAATATAATTGATAAAACTCTGAACAAGATTTTCACATAAAATAGATGAAAAATATAAATGCACAAAATAGTTATTTACCCTGACATGAACCCTCATAACTAAACTTTGTAAAATAAGATTGTTCAATGCAAAATACATTGCATAAGTATTTTTCTGTCCATTTTATGTTAAAATAGATTTGTTTAGTGTTTCAAAGTTTTTGCAATTATATCAACACATGGAGTAGGTAGGCATTTTTCTTGCTGGTCCTGTTTTTTTTTAATAGTAATATGTATACATTGAAATCCTCTACTATGAGATACTATTATTAAAAGAATAATTCTCAGGTAGAATTAAACCACTAATCTTGATTAAAAATCTAATACTAACCAAATTCACTACAGTATGATGGGCGGTAGAGTTAATCTAGGCCTGAATATGAATCATTTGTGCCTGACTTTAGAAACACTTCTCGTTTCTAACACCAAAACTTGAATTGGAGCCCCTAAGGGGAAGAAGAAAGCAACAAAAACACATTTGTAGGGTCAAATTGAGTGTATAGGGAAAGTTTGGTATAATTAACTTCAACAGTTTAGATGTGCATAGAGTCATCGATTTTTAGGAAATCCGAAAATTTGTATATAGCATTTCTCAGCAATTTTTACAAGTTGGTCTAAGTGAAAAAGTTATTCAAAATGGGAGTCTCTACTGAAGATATAAATTTTATCAAAATTGAGTTCTACAAAATTAAAGCCATTATTCTGTATAAAAACTGAACTTGCTCATTAAGGGCAGAGCGCTAAATGCAACTGTCTGATTTTGGTCCATCTAATAATTGAATGGACACCAAGTTCATTATGCTGTACATAAAGATAATATACTAACAAAGATAAACGCCTGGTGCACATCAGAGTCAACAGATAATATAATCAAGTAAATTAATATATCATCAACACCAAATATGAGAGGTATTGGGTTGCAATAAGTTGCATTTGGGGTTTAAGACCAAAGCAGAGAACCAAGGTATGCATACCCCAAAAGCAAGCAAGAGAGATTATGAAGAGGAGTGAGGTGTGAATGTTATCAAGTTCAGTTTTCTGGACACAAGGATATTGATTTTGCTTCATCAAGAATTGAATGCTGGAGAAGAGGCAATTATGCAAGATGTGATGAGGTAGCTCAAGTTTCCGAGGTGGAAGATGAACCGAGAAAATCAAATACAGGTCCAATGTCCATTCTATGATATCCATACATTCTATGCTATATTCTTCACAAGGGGTTGGCCAACATTTCTGGATAGAAAAAAATGTTCAAGAGCCCCTGTTACAGTCACTTCAACTGAAACGATATTCAGAAAGAGGTCAATAATAAGAGAGTCAAGAAATTAGTCAAGTTAGCTCCAAAACTGGGTTCAATTTATCAACTTTTGGATGAAGTAAAAAAGCCTAAGGATCAGATTTAACAAGAGGATACATACAAATGTATGACTTGGATGAATGGCAGGTTTGTGCATCCAAACCTGAACATGTTTTTTTTATATTTTGAATTGCAAATGATACAACATTCCAGTGCAATAAAACCCCTCCTATGTCCCTTTCACTTTTTCCTAAATCTCAACCTCAGGGCAGTCAAAGGGGGGGGGGGAGACCTGATCAGTTCATAGTTGGGAAAACCTGTCTGGGAATAACAGGTGTCACAGGCAGTAGGAGATCACGTAAAAAGCTTATTGTAACCATCCTGTAAATCCTGAGGAAGATACAGGTCTCAGCACTATGCTTAATAATGCAAGCCAGAGATCCCCACCACTCAGACTATTACTGGCGAGTCTGCGAAAGAAGTCATTAGAAATGAAATTACACAAGGAATTTGATCTTTTTTTTATTCAGGACAGTAGGTGTACTACATGACATCATCCGGTGTGACCTCAGGTTTTAAACTCTTCAAAATGGATCAAATCAGGGGTGCTTATCCTATATATGATCCCACAGTTCCAACTTAATTCACATACACTTCAACAATTTGAATGATTATACAGAAAATTCCCTAGTTCATGACTGGTTTATTTTTTTTTTTTTTGTTCCAGACAATTGAAACTGGAGTCAATTGTTGAGAAAATGGATATCATCTATTGTGCAGTCATCCACTACTTTGATATCAAAGGCTTATTTAAGTAGGATATGGTGACATTCTAGAATGACGTCTCTTCCTATTGTATGGCTAAAAGCTGTGCAGCCAATTTGCATGGCAAGCAATACTGTCCATTTTCTCAACAATTGTTGACTCAGGTTTCAAGTTTTTTTGCAATCATTCCAGGAGTTGAATTGTGTGTGGCTTTAGGGCAAACTAGGTCACCCTTCATATTGCTTTGCGCAATATTTAGAAAGCTACAACAGGTGATTGAACAAGCACTATTAGAAACCAAGACCGTAAACAGATTTTTTTGTTTTTTTTAAAGCTGGCTGGATATATATATATATATATATATATATATATACACACACACAGTATATGTGGTACAAATCAGGCTAGCAGTATAACATAATATAATATGTAAATGATATAAAGCCACTTCTGAAAAGTAATGGATTTATTTCATAGAGTGCTCGATACATACAGCATTTTACTCAAGTTAATTTGTTATAGAGTAGAGCTGGAAATAAATTGTAGAATGTGGATTCGCTACACAAACTAGCTCATGTTTTTGCCCTCTTACAGCCTCATCAGGCAAATGATTTCAACATTTACTCCTTATGTCTAGAAACTTTTTGAAATCTATCAAAAGCAGGTTTTTAGTGGGTGTATGTGTGACTGGGGGGGGGGGTCAATTCACAAAGTAAGTTTTTGCTAAATTGGTCCATATTTGTGTCCAGCTGCATTTGTTTTTCTTTATTTTTTTGTTTCTTTTTGAAAAAAAAAAAAAAAAAGGATCTTTAACGTCCAACAAAAGACAAACATAACACCAATCATTCCTTTTTCCAAATTTTAATTGATCACCCCCAACACGGCATAGTGCCAAAAGACAAGACATTGATCACATGACAGTTTCTATTGAGTGATTTAATTGTGCAAATTGGCAAATAAATCATAATATTTGAATTCCATCAATTCTACTTCACGTCTGAAGGACAATGCCAAGCAAAGGGAGGTAAATCTTTCAATCTGCAGTTGATAGAAACCAAAATTAACTGACCAATCACCAGAGAGCAGGGTATGCTCTAAGGTTCCCAATAAGCAGTGGTGGGTTTTGAAGGCAGACAAAAGTGATTTCCAATGAGACTTTAGCACGCTCTCAAGTAATC
This sequence comes from Thysanoteuthis rhombus, assembly GCA_963457665.1. NCBI lineage: Eukaryota > Metazoa > Mollusca > Cephalopoda > Oegopsida > Thysanoteuthidae > Thysanoteuthis > Thysanoteuthis major. The sequence goes on along the minus strand of OY735230.1, from coordinate 14,219,086 downwards.
GATTCATCTTCAGCCAATTTTTTTATGCTTGTACCATCTAAGTTGGCTACACATATTGTAAAACAGAAGGCAAGTGTAGCCTAGAAATTCCCTTGCAACCTCAAGTCCTATCATCTCAGATATAGGACAGGCGCCCCATAGCACTTGGTGCCATGGGTGACTGCCCATATTGCCCATACCTTGAGCCAACCTGGCCAGTGAGAAAGAATGAAGAGTTTTCAAGCACCATAATGTGTTACCCCTCAAGATAAGTGGTAATGTTATTGTGAGTGTTTGAAATCAAAGAACAAATGTTTCGACAAGTTACTGACTCATTTGTCTGTAATTGCAAGATGGGGGGGGGTCATCTTTTAGAGCAACATCCTATCAAAAGACCTGTATAATAGAGTTTAATATAAAAGTATAAGTAAAGAAAACTTAACGGAACAGTTGAATTCCTTCCATTCCTAATGGAAGATTGAATTACCACTCAGTCAAATTTAACCTTGTGGGGTCTGGGGGCATATAGTTTTTTTTAAGCCTTTCTATTTAGATATCATTTTCAAACAAATCAAGAAAATTTTTTTTAAATTGAATAATCCATTAAATTGAAACACTGAAAAACATTGATATGGGGGGGGGCTAATATCTTGAGGCTGTTTGCGCTGCCTTGTTTTCATTCAACTGAGATCACGGATTATCTGGCAAAAATTCATAACCGATGAGTTGGCACCTAATCTAGAAAATTTTTCATTATCTTGCAATAGGGGTAGTGCATATGAACTATATCCCAAAATATCAAATTTTATCTACAAAAGTAAATGACATTCCCTATAAGACTAGAAGCTCTAAGCATTTAGTTTTGACTATTAAAGGAGTACCATATTTTTTTCTTTCAGATTTCTAAACCTAAGAATTAACATTGCATTAAGAATTAACGTTGCATATCATATGCAAAAACTAAATGTTACTCCTTTTTCTCTCCTGGCCAAGTGCAAGGCCATATTCAGGATGGCAAGACCAAAAGTTATATCTATTGTCCAAGTCGACTGACACAAAGAATTTAACTGTTACATTTTTCTATGACAAGGATAGTACATTAAATGTTCATTATATTTCACAAGAATGCATTATAGATGTAGCTTGTTTAAACATTTGTTCGTTATGATTCTTTAACACTCATAACATTGCCACTTGTAAATTTGATAAGTGATATGAAGGAAGAAAAAAAAAAATTTTAAAAAAAAATTAGTGTATATTATAAACAAGACGTTTTTCCAGGATTTCACTGCCCATAATTAGGGCGTATTATTCATAAATATAGTAATTGAGAATGTATGATATTGAAAGATTATATATTAAGTGTTCATAATTAACATTTGTTAGAATAAAAATTTAAGTTTTTAATGCATATTTTCTTGTAATGTACACACCCCTATGCTATTTAGTTAAAACGAGTAATGAAAATGTGGGGGGGGGGGAATTCAATTATACTTGTACTTATATGAATCTTATCCATATCAGTAATTAAGGTTCTCAGTTTTTTTTAGAGGCATTTGGACACAGTTTGGCATGGAGTCCACTAAATTTTAACAGTCTGCAATGATTCTGGGGTCCTGTACCAAACTTTAATAAAAGCCCAAATCAACTCCTTGGTAGTGCAGTCCATTTTATGAACACAACTTTAATAAACAGACCACCAATTCAATTGGGCTTATATCCAGAGAGCTTTCAGGGCGGTCCAATACCTCTATATACTACTTCTTCAGGATTTTTCACACGATTTTTCTTTTTTCTCCAGTGTGTGGCACGGAGCTAAATCTTACTGAAATGTACTAGATCCATCAGGATAGGTCTTCAGTTCTGGAAGTTCTTTCCTTTGAAGAACTTTGAGGAATCATTGTGAGAACATCATTCTCTCAGCTGAATGCAAGTTGCCAATGCCATAATAGCTGAAGCAAGGCACCCTTAAAACATCTTTTATGGGGGTTTCACACATTGGTTGATGCGGAAATCAAAGTTTCTCTCCTGGAAACCTCTGCACATACAGACATCTCGGGACAAAGAAATGGCTTTGATCACTCTTCTCTATTTAGTTCTCATTTGAAGCATTTTTCTTTCATTGCCTTTGTCAGGAGGAGTTTCTTCATTGGTCTGGCTTTTTGCCTGAACCCTAGGAATCATTTGCAAATGGTATAAGAACTGAATTCTATTCCTTTTTCTTCCAAATCCCATTCTAATGCAATGAGGTCTTCGTACACATCTCTTGCCATTGTTTTCCTCTTCTGACCACATTTTTTTTTTAGGGAAGGGGGGCGCTGTTCAGGCATGATAGACCGTCTCTTCTTCAAACTTAATCCCATTGTTGTGAGACTGACACCAACTATTTTTGCTTCAGTTACTATAGGTTTCTCCAATGTGTTTTTACAGGGTAAAGATCTTTGTTTTCTGGAAGTCACATGAAAAAAAATTGTTAAAAAAAGTCATGTCACATCTAAACTGAAGTTGAAACATTAGGCTTACTCTCAAAAAATTTGATACAATAATTGCAGCTGGTATTGCATCAGATATCCTTCAAAACAATGACCATTTCCGATATGCAGTGACATAACCCCCAGCCCATTAGGAAGGAAAAAAAAAAAAGAAAAAAAAAAAAGAAAAAAAAAAGAAGACACCTAAAGGTGCAATGGCGACTTTGGCTCATGACAAACCGAAAATTGAATAATTCCATTGATTTCCATTAATTTGCACAAGGGTATGTATATTGGATAGTAACAAGGGAGTTTTTCAAGTTAAAAAATAGCATTTTTTTTTTTTAAAAAAAAAAGAAAATTTTTAAACAAACTAAAGAGATGCTTTGTTGCAATTTTAAAAATTAGAATAGTTTTGCTAAAATACAGTGAACTCTTAATAGTCATATTGCCAGTAGCCTAAAAAACATGTACACACACACCCATACAGCAGCATAGCATTCTGTGGTTGTGTGTTCGATGTCGGACTAGCAGCTCTCAAATATCAAGGATCATACAGAAATTGGGTTCTCTATTTTATGAATCCAGATCATAACAAGTGGAGATGCCCTAATGATTTATGCTTAATTTTTATAAGAGGCCTTGACTTTCATCGAGGACTAAAGATGGTTATCAAATTATTTTAGCCACAATGGATACATTGTACATTTATTTGCCTCTCCAAAATAATAGTAAGCTAATTACATGCTTTGTAATCATATATAATGTTAGCATTTCAATATTTCTCACACCTTCAATTGAAATGATCCACTAATTTTAATGAGGAAATAAAATGTGACCATACATATAAGACAGTCCTCCACCCAGCTAGATACATTGTCAGCTATTTTTTTCATAATCTGTTAATAATATACACAGAAAATTTCATGGGGGGTATATTGTGCGGTTCTCGAATCACGCAGCGACAGAGACGGATGGACAGACATTCGGCAAATTATGGTAGTATTGTCCAAGTTTGACTTCGTACATTGTCTATGATATTTGATATGTTCACAGCTACGTTGGATGACACAGCACAACATACAATGAAATAAGCATATCTTCTGCCCAGTGCAGCTAGGTAGAAACAAAGTCTAGTGGATTGCCATAGCTATTAATATTGTCTCAAATGAAATCGTGGAATGGACACAGGTGCATCAGGGGCAATACAAAACGTGCCACAAGACACAAATGTGCATAGTGTGGCAAAGAACACGTTAACTGGAATCTCACAAATGAGGCTACAAAGAGAAAGTCCTATAAAGTAAATACCTGTTGCTTTATTAATGGCATCCACAAAGCTTTATACTGTGTCAGTACATTTACACAGTAATTAGAAAGGTTAACGCTAGGTATTGTTAGTTTACATAGAAATTTGAAGGTATTTTCAACTAAAATTATTGTATTTGTTCTGGATAAATAATGAAAATGACAGCTACAGTAGTAATTGTAGTTATATTACCAACAGTCACAAAATGAATCCGTAAACACACATGCCCATCATCAGGTGGAGTTCTATTGTCAGCAACAAAGGAACATACCCACAACTACAGCAGAACAGCATTTTGTGTTAGTGTTCACAATACCACTTTCCTCTTTTTGTTTGTTGTCATAGACTGGCAGCTCATATCGAGGATGATCCAAACAGCTCTCGTTTCAAGAAACATGACTAATCCACATGTAGGGAGGATAAAAGCTATGTGCCCAACAAGGATTTATCATTATGATTCGCGAATAGAACTAAACTTCAGATAATAGAAAATCCTTGACGACCAGTTTTTCAAACACTTACCCCCGAGGAAAAAAGCCACCAGGGAGTATCGGTTACAATGGATATCTGTTATTGACTTTTTTCTCAATCTGATAACTTTGTTATTCCTAGATATATTTTTATGAAATTTTGTCAGTAGGCTTGGAGAAAATCTAATTAGGAGATGGGGAATTGTGGTCGATCAGATTGTTTACATTGTACAAGCCAAAACAGTGGTATCTAACGATCCTAATAAATAACAAATTGCTGCTCTCTCCCTATTTCAACCATTCCTTCACACTTCAGATTTCTCTTAGTAAGTGTGTGCAAAAATCTTTTGCACGATTTTTTTTCCTGCGACAAATGTGCGCACTTTTGAATTCAACAACGAATCAATATTTTTTCCTTCCAATAACTCAGCAAGCTATAAACAATTTTAAATCTTTAGCGCCAATTGCTAACTGTGTGCACTTGCTTATATATAGTTTAGAGGGGAACAAAGCTATCAAGTATCCTTCAGGTAGCAAATAAAGGCCTCGTATAGAGTGGGGGCAAGAGGCACGGTCAATAGAATAAGTTAAAAGGAGGAATCATCAAGTCCTTGAGATTCATGTTTGCTTACATATTCATGTACTGTATCATAGGAATCTCAGGTGAAAAGAGAAAAATTTTGGGTACAACAAAAATCAAATCATTCGATTGGTTCATGATGGATGATGTAGTTAGTATCTAGTCATCGTCAGAGCAGGTGATTTGTGAGATGGAACAGTTATCTATTATCTTTAAAAAAAAAAAAAAAAAAAAAAAAAAGGAAATAAATAAAATGAAAAAATAAATAGATAAAAATGTGTTTCATTTTTATCAATAACCACTGATAATGGATTTGGTCCCTGATGAGGATTTGTGCTTTTCAAAAAGGATTATCAGCAGGGTGGGCTCTAGGATTTGTGGTGCACCCCCACCCAATCTCAGCATGATGGATTTCAACACCCTTTGAAATATAGAATTATCTTAATTATTTGTTCTTATCTAATGTTTTTAAGTGATATAGGAAAAAAGTTAGTAGGTAAAAGCAATCTGTTTTGATACACCATCAAAGTTTTATATGATTATTTGATGAATATTACAGATTCATTATTATAACAATGAGACTGTCCATTTACTGTCTCCGACACATTACAGGTGTACCCTAGCACTTGGTGCTCTGGGCGACTACCTATGTTGTTGGCCCTGATTATTAGAATATAAGTTTGATAAACAAATGCAACAATGACTAAGTCTTCGCCGCATATTGCATGAAAGTTATCAAATACAAAAAAAAAAAAAAAAATTCACACACATATATATATATATATATATATATATATATATATATATATATAATATATATAATATATGTATATATAAAAAATGGACTAAACTACACTGGATCACCCTTTAAGAGAAAAAAATCTGTGCAATCAGATATAATCAATGAGCACAGATTTTCAGATTTGTAAATAAAGAGAAACTACTGTAATAAGCTTTTAATAGTTATCTACCATGATAAATCGGTCATTATCATGAAGATACAGGTAAGTTTGGATGCAGACCCCACACTATTATCTATATTATTCAGTAGTAAATCGTCTGGAGTTTTTTTTCTCATTCTTCAAGTTAACACATGTTACATTTTCTTCAGCTACAAAACATCGTTTTTGCTACTAAAATCAGAAAGTAAAGCAGACTTTTAGTTACAGATAACCAATGTACTATAATACATATTCACAACTTCAGGTGTAAGATTTCCTGGGTTGTCCTCATTCTGAATATTTTAATATTTTTTTTAAAAAGCCCTCTGATGAATTAGAGTAAGCTTTTTTCTTTTCATTCAAAATTTTAAAGGAATAGGAATTTTATGTTGATGTAATAGTCACAAAATCTATAATACTATCGCAGTATGAGGGTTATATTAACACTTGTACCAGCAAAGTTGCTAATTACACCCATGCACTTTCAGGTCTAGTGAAAAATAAATAGAAATTCAAGAATGTTAAACATTTTACACTTAGTTGCGATTTATCAAGTGAATTAGAAACCTATGTTGACATTTTGTATGACAGTTTCAAAATGGGAGAAAAAAAAGTTCAGATTTCACTCTGCAGGAAGAAGTGTTCTCTAGGGTGGAGAAATTTCAGCATCTGTAAAATATTACTATCCAGAATAACAATGATTTCAAACTAATACAAGGTTAATAATTCTTCTGTAATACAAGAATATGACCAAGTATTTCACACTTCATTATTCTACATGGTTCGTAGTGTAGATATTCATCCATCTCCCAACAAAAGCAGAACGGTAACAGCAAGAGTACCTGTAGGCAAGAACAAGAATTGTCCCGTCCCTGCAAACAGGGTCTTGTAAGTTTTGGGGCAATCCACTGCCTCCTCTTGAAGTGCAATGGGGAGTTGCCTTGGGATAACCACCCAACAGGTTTGTCAAATGAAACTAGGGTTCACAGTGAAACAGAATTATAAGTGATGCACCGAAAATTATGAGGAACGCACTACCATTTTTAACTGAAGCAAAAGAATGCACCTAATAATCATATCAATAGTTCCCATGAAACCATAACAAGAGAATATTTTTTAGAGATCAAACTTTATGATTAAAGTTAATTGTACGAATTCAGTTTTAAGGAGGAAAAAAAAAAAAAAATATATATATATATATATATATATATATATATATATATATATATATATATATATATATATATATATATATATATATATATGAATAAATAAATGAATAAAAGAGTAACTTTTAGAGGAATGAATTTGTTAATTTTTGTACTGTCTCCTCCTACTGCCAATGGCAGGCGGGATCTGTGTTTAGTGTAGACCAGTTCTAAGTATGGTACGCGTACTAGTACGTGGTTAGTTTTCACATCCTTAATGATGTTTAAAGTATATATTACAAAATGACATTCTTGGCTATGCTTTGGGTATTATTTTACAATAGAGAAACTATATAAAGCTACTATAATGCCTGAATGATGTGGTTTTGTTACGTTTATCTCCTAGACTTGAAGATTTTCCTTTGAATATCTACCATCAGTTTATATACTATTTATCATCAAACGTTTCTGAAAAAAACATTTGCTTTAGCTTATATCTAAAAATAGTCCACCTTTGAATTCCTTATTCAACAGCTATTTTTGCCTTAAATTACACAGATTACATGTTTTACTGATCACAAACGAATAATAATTTGGCACAAATATACTAACAGTCCCCAACACATTGGAAAGAAACCTTGTCCAATCGCAGGATTTGATAGTTTGAGTAATGCTTCGGTTGTTGGTCCATTAAATACAGGGACACCACATAATGAACCGGAAGATTATATCAACAAACATTCCAGAGGAAAGGCAGAGAATACATCAGAAGAAATAATTTCAAATTATCAGGAACAAGGCATAAAGTGTGTCACAGACAAAACTATTCTAATACTCATCTACGATATCCTGTACTTCCCACAAATAACTCCAGCTCGACATGACCAGTTGAAACTTATTTAAGCGTGACAGACAGACGGACATGTTACTTGTTTTAATGCACAAGATTTTTAACGAAGGGTATGGTTTCCCCTAATTTCACAACCATACCTACTGTTTAATGACAAGGATCAGTAAGAGAAAAGGCTGAAGTACTCAGCACAACCAGTATTTAGCCGAGGAACTTCCTGTTGCTTTCCCACTGACAACACATTGACGAAGTGGAAGAGCTAAATTAAGAATCAACTAAAGAGAAACCATAAAGTCAACGGGGAAAAACAGGCATTTTTCGGACAATTTGTGAAGTTGAGTTTCATATTTTTGGTATAAATGAAATTATGTAACTAATTTTTGACTACCCTTTACTTAAGGTTATTTTTATTTTTAATTTTTTTTTAAAATCACAACTCAACTCAGGCTATGAATCTACAGTAGTGATTGAAAAGCATGGATTGGAGTAGGAGTAAATTCCCATTGAAACTTGAACTAGTATCCCTCTTGCCACAAAGAAGTCTGGTTAAACTTACCAGCTGTTTTGTCATCCAAGTAAATGAAAGTTCTATCAATGGCTTGCAGAATACGAAACCAAAACTTCAAACTAACTATTTCAATCTCTACAGCGCCATGTTTGTTTTTGGTTAAGCTGAATGTGAATAGTAAAAAAATATTGCAAGCATGAGCAACAGAATCTCCAGGAGTCCAGCAAGTTAACAGTTGAAAACTAAAACTGGAGTCAACTTCTGCAACAAAATGAAAGTTGATACAGACTTTTGTAGTATATGGATTCATTATTTTCAGATCAATAACGAAATTGAATTCTTTATGGCATAGCACGATTTTATAGATACCCCCCAAAATATTCAGGTTTTGGATTCATCAATAATTTCACTGATAAATTGAAGAGAATAGAACCCATTTCACAGGAAAATACCATCTCAAACCTTCGATATCATTTACTGGATTAAGATAGCAATCCAAGTTTCTATTCAGAATTGTCAATACCAACTTGTAATTATTATAATTTGTAATTTCATTAACATAACTGATATTTTTGCAAGTTTTTTTTTCTCTTCAATATTGTATTACTTGTTTACCGAATAAATACAATTTTGAAGAAAATTGATAACCTTCAACAGAAAAAGATAAATATATCAAACTTATTACAATGAATGTTCAATCAATATTTTACTGATCATGTACAAAATAATTTGACACTGGCAGGATACCAGTTCCTGACAGTGGAAAAGACCTGATCTGACTGTAAAGTCAGATATAGTCTGAGTAACAGTTTTAAAAAAAGGAAAAAATAAATAAATAATGGTAGAAATTATTAGCCAAGTGTCAATTCAGAAGTCATAAATACAGAGACGACTGGTTGGATTTATAAGGATTCATTTTCTGCCCTTGCACGTGAACCTGAAAATAACTTTCAATCCTATCAACAGGAAACCCTTGTCCACTTGAAGCTATGGAATATAAACTTGAAGCCTTTACTGAAAACTGAACTAGTAACTCTAAACGAGTGGTTGGGGCAAGTGCAGACTGACTGATCTGGGCCCCACAGCAAGAAGGGTCATAGGCCCCATAACTGTTGGTACTTGGGCCACTTGGTTTTAGGGGCTCAAGCACTGCCTGTTCGCCTGACCACTCGAGTAATCTTTCATGTAATGTAGCCTTGCTATGTGAAGTCATCAGATCGGAAGTTTATCATTTCAGCAGAATTACTGATGCAATTTGGTGAACAGACTATAAATTGACCAAATTCATGGTTGCTTGTCAACCTACCAGATCTGTTTAAAATGACTTATTCATTAATTCTTTGTTTGATAGCATAACATGTACAGTTGCTGAGAATAAACTATAATCTAAATAATAAGTAACATGTCACACATTAAAAATAAAATCTTTCTTGATAGGAGTGGTGAGTAGAGAGGTTCTGAGAATGGAATTTCAACTGAAAGACAATTCTGCGCATGATTGTTCAGTACAAGACTCAACAAAAAATTAACTATGTAAATTGAGCTAAAAAACTATAGTACATACAAATATTAATTTTTGGATTTTAATAAATTATTTTAACCCCATAGCTTGCTTTCGTAAGTATCTTGTACAGCATAGCTGTGCATATAATTATTAACAAACCCCAGATACTAAATGAGAACACTAGGTTTAGATGGCTTTATAGCTGAAAAAAAGTCTTCAGCACTGAAGTTGAATATATTTTATATCACATTTATGTTCAGGAAATCTTCAAATAGAGAGATAGGATTCTAAATTTCTCAGTTTGTAATCCAGAATCTGTTTTTTTCTAATAAAGTTTGTAATTGGTATAGTACAAGATGTTAGACAAGTGTTACACCTTAAACAATTGCAGCCCCAAACTGTGCAAGGCAAAATACACAGTACAAACTGTAATACAGGATTTAGGAACTAGTGTTTCAAGCCTTAATATAATTTGTGAGCTGTCAATGTCTGTGACAGCAAACAAGAGAGGTAGGGGGTATTGATAACAAAAACAAAATGCTGCTCTGTTATATATATATATATATATATATATATATATATATATATATATATATATATATATGTGTGTGTGTGTATATCTCATTCATTGGCTTCTGATAACATGTCCATTTTTTTTTTTTTTTTTTAACTGAAAATAATTTTAGCTGATATCTTGCGTTAACCTTTCAAATAACTTTGTGAACATACTGACAGTACACCAGCAAAGCAACAAGCATTTACTATTCATCATTTTGAAACTAAAGTCAATTTACAGCTACAAAAAAAACCCCAAAAAATAAAGAAAAAACCTTCAGATTTGTCTTTTCTTAATCATTCTTAAAAACCAAATTGCTCCAATCAAATCCACATTTTTTTCAAAATTTTTCCATTCAAGACCCTTTGATAGTCAATACTTTTTTGAGACTATCGTTCTCAGATACATAAATTCAATTTGTCAAGTTTTGAAATCTATGTAAATAATTTAAAGGTTGAGATTTCAACCAATTCATAATTCAATCCACCCCCCCTAAAGCATTTAAGATAATCTTCGGAACATCTTTACACAATGCATGACGGTACACTGATGCCCAATAAAAATGGCACCAGTGGGGAAAAAAAAAAATAACACATCTAACTAAAATACTAAGTGATCTGAAACAATAACATTTACTATGAATTAATAGAGAGGCTGAAAAGTAGTATTTTGTTTGTTCATTCAGTTTAGAATGTTAGTAATGAGATTGATTTATTACTTCTACCAACAAAGTTGGAAAGGTATAAGTATTCGGTCAAGTCTTTCCGCCTGTCCACATGACATCTCAGAAAGTACCAAATGGATTTCAATCAAGTTTGGAGGAAAGGAAGGCAATGGTATAAGGGAGAGTTAGTTGAATTTTGGGACGATCTAGCCCCTCCCTTACATTCATGTATATGCTCATGTCTGTCCACACAATATCTCCAAAAGTTCTCAATGAGGATAATAGGCTAATGGGCAGATCCATGCGCAATTACACCCCCTCTCAACATCCAAATTATATGTTGACACTACACATTACCAAAAGTTCATATCTATCGGCACAATTCCTCCATGAATACCTGTGAGAATTTCAAATTTTGTGGAAGAATGGGATATGGGCTAGGGAAGAAGTGATTCAATTTTGAGGCAGATCCGTGCAGAATTATTTCCCCACCTACAATGGCAGCAGTATGTGCTGTCAAAAAGCTTTCTAGTTTGCTTTAGTCATTTCTTAGGTCAGTTTGTAAGTGTAGAATATTTATTTTACAAGGAGTGATGTTAGCATTATAGCTACTTTAAAGAAATAAACTTGGTTGTACGAGTTTAGATAAATACAGTTTCTAAACATTTCATTCAATTTATCACAAGTTCATGTTTTTCCAGATCAGTGTTTTAATTAAAATGTGCCATTTTCCCCAGCGTAGCCTTTCTCCTGGAATCCTTTACAATGTATAATGGTAGGCGAAAATGGAGTAAGCATTTTACAAATGTGTACATCATTTCAACAGTTCTACTAGCTTAAGTAGGGTGACAAAAGAGGGGGAGAAAAAAAAAAAAAAAACACAAACTATGGAAACTACGAATAATCAAACGAGGAGATTACACAAAAGTTTCCATTTTTTTTAGGCTATTCAGCTGAAATATCTATATCTTCCAGTTTTCAAAAGAAAATCTAGTCAAGATAGAACAACTAAGTTATTTATTTTATTTGCTCAGGATGATCAAATTATCACTTAACATTTTAGGAAGTTTACATTTTTTTTTTTTTTATTATAGTCAGGCAGCCAGGATTCAGATAATCTAGTAGAGGAAAAAATTTACCCCCTAGTTTGAAAGGGTCATAAATTTTTGTATATATGCCAATATAGTGCCATAGTAAAAATAGATCTTGGCTCTGAAATGAAACATGGGAAATTGGTATTCTCTTACAGACTGAAGGAAGCTACACAGCCCAAAGTAGTAGGAAGGTGGGGGAGATTGCTTGTGAAATTTCAAGGATTATCTGCTCGTCTCTTTTCATAGAATTTAGTGTGATCTTAGTGTTAGGTAGATTAAACCAAGGGGTCAAAGTAACAAGTTTGGTTTAACACAAAAAAGCTATTAAAAAAATTTTTTTCTAAGTTTTGAGCAAGTAAATTGTGCTTTCAATATGAAACCTTCGTTTCCTCCTGAAACTTACCAGTTTCAAGAACAATTTGAAAAGGTGTTTATTTTTTTTATTTCATGAGTATTTACAATGTAACTAAATGCTAAACTGGACTAATTTTCAGTCCGTTTTAGTTTTTAACCTAATCCAAACCAAAAACTCTCAGAGTGGAAACTAGAAAATTCAGACAAATTTACTCTTCAGATTAATGTCCTCATTTTAAAGGGCGGATTTATTAAACATTTGGGTGTAGGTCGCATTTAAACACGTTCCGAAATTATGAAGCAAGTAAATAACTCTGTTCAGTTTAGAAGACTGCAGAGAGTAGTAGCAACAAACATTTTCGTGTTATTTTAGCCAGTTAATATTTAACATTTACCTTAAAGTACACTTTAATTATGGCCATGCTAAATTAACAAAATGGATTTAAAGGAAAACTTGCGATAGCTTTTACAGAAGTTTTTTTTTCTTAAGGATGTGTTATTTTCAGTTCTGGGGATATTTTAGGGCATTTAGTGGGTGTGTGTTTTATCTACAGTGACTGAGGGTGGAAATACGACCAAACCCAGTCTAGAAGCGAAGTATCCATTTCATACATGGTATGTGTTTCAGACAAACAAATAAAATCACACATTTATACCCAGTAATTGTTGATCCAAGTATCTAAATATAAAAGTCAATTTCAAGTCAAAATTGACTCCTGGTCAGGATTTATTAGAAGAGAGACCAATATTGTTTAATTATGAAACTTGAGAGTCAAGAAAAAATTTTTATCAATAAAACATGGCTCCTTGCAAAATCAACAGGGGAGATAACTCAATACCTTGACTAGACATACATACACCTGTGCAATATTTACAGAACGTATACTAAATTTAAATTAAAACAAACATAAATGCAATATTTACAAATTTGTTAATTAAGCTTTTTTTCCATTACTAGAAAAAGTTTAAATACGTATACTAACACCAAGAAGAGTATGAAATTTTTCAAAACAATGGCTAAAAATCTGATGTAGACTTGATGCTGGAATGAACAACTCTTGTCTCAACAATAATCATTGTAAGTGGTATTAGTTGAACTATTTTCCTTGTCTATGTTGTTCATTTTTTCACAACGGTTCGTCCATCTACCCCCCGGATGTTGTTAGTTTTTTTTATTTTTTTTATTTTATGGCGGAATAATTCCTGGGAAGTTGAGAAAGAAAATGAACAACAGACGAGGAAAATAGCCCGACTAAAACCACATACAATGTGATACACCCACCCCATCTAAAAAAGATTCAGACAACAGTCTATGTTTTTAATAATCTTAAATGTCAATATAACCTCAACCATCTAGAAAGTTGAAGTATAGAATTTAACAAGAGTGATCATTCGTTTTATATCGGTAAATTCAGAAAATGAAAACATTACAAAAATCCATTTATTGGCAAATTCTATACACACTGGATAAATAATTGAAATTCATGTAGAAAATGGTCAGCAAAAACTATGAGAAAACTCTTGGAGATACGTGTTCCATAAGCCATTTTTTGACGTGTTAGTCAAGTTTTTTTTGGTACTTATTAGACCAGTTGCCTTCAATTAACATTAATAAAGATTGGAACGACCTATCCATTGCATAATTGAAGTAAGAGGACAATTACGACAATCAATTATCGGAACGATTTTTTAAAATACATAATTTGTTACCAACATTATTTTTCTTTTTTTGAATCTGTAGACACGGTTTTTTTTTTCTTTATGAATAAATAATTTAGGAGGAAAAATGTTTTTGTTCCCCTCTACCCCGGAGATGGCTCTTTCGGAAGAGAACACACTAACATTTTATTTTAAATAGGGCATTTCAATGACACTGACATTCAATCATAACCTTGATTTTTGTATTGATTTATGGAGAGAATCGATTAATACACCCAAGTCAAAAAGAAAAACAAGGTCAAGATTCTGAATTGAATCGATAGGAAAAAATAAAAAACAAAAACAAATTCGCCAGTATTTTTCCTTGGCTTCCAATCCATAACACGAATTTACAGAGATAAGTAAGGTAACTTTTTATGTGAATATTTTTCAGGTTTTTCGAGGATGGGTGTTCTATTTGCTATGCACCTAATGCTAGATTGGGCACGTATTTTCTGCCATTTTTACGAAGTTAGGAACGATGCTGGAATGCAAAGTAAGAGATACGTTCAAATAAACATATACATGGGGAGAAGAGTATCGTTGAATGAAAGCTAAAATAACTGAGTGCAGTACATATGCATTATTCACATCGTCAGGGGGAATTGAATTGTTGGTTCGATTCTTTAAAATGTGACGAGTATTTGTGATAAGATTCAACAAGACAGAATGAAAGAACAAAAAACTAACAGTTGCGCCATCATGACGAAATAAATTGAAAGGTATACAATTTTTGACTACAATTTTCCTTCATCCCAATTTTTTCATCCCAACAAAAAAGGGGGAGGGTAAATAGAAGTGAAAAAATTTTAAAGAATTAGGGGGTCCAAGGTTTGTAATACTTCGTCTAAAGAAAAAAAAAACACATACACACTATACATATTGGTACTAGTTGAGAAAGGCCCGCCTCTCGAAAAATAGAAAATTTTTCGCCAGTAATAATTTTTGTGCTTTCAACCCATAAGACCTTCGTTTCCCCTCAGGATATTTGTCAGTTTAGATCTAAGTTAATTTTCAAGGTTTTAAGGGGCGTTACATCAAAAGGTATTTTATTCAGAATTCGTTGGATCAACCGGAAGAAAAAAAAATTAGTGGACTGGCATTCATAAGATCAAATGCGAAACAGAAACAATCAAATCAGCTGATAAATTAGGGTAAGTTGAAGTCTAAAGATAAAGGAGGAAATAAAAAAAAACGGACAGAACTATGTCCCCCACGAAGTAACATCACTCTCTACAACATATTGTTAGATACTAGTTGTAATTAGAGCCCACAGGTGCGAGAAGTTAACAGCTCTTTAGGTGTAAACCTATGAAGTAGTCATACACACCTAAAAACGTTGTACTGTGTGCACGATCTCAAGTAGATAGATGCCTCAGGCACTAAGAAAAAAATAAGGTAAGAAAATTGACAGATCTCTTGAAAAAGAGAGAATTCATTCTTAGCTTGGGTATACGCAAGTTTAAAGGAAAATCTGAACTAGAACTAGGCTCTTTGTACCCTCGATAATTTTTATGGTTAGTCAAGTAAGATCTAATCACATCTTAATTTGATTAATTTGTTTTTCATCACAAGCTAAAATTATTTGTGATGCAAAAAAAAATTTACTAAAATTAAGATGAAGATAAATAGCCAAATATTAATAATAATGGATAGCAATACTTCAGGAGATTTAAAAAAATAAAAATGATTACCTACCTGGTAGTGGGAGTAAAAGTATTATTGTCAGTGCTTTTCGTTTAAAAACTAGAGAGTGCCAAGTTTTAATTATTCACTTTATAATAAACAAAAGCAAGATTTCCATAAAGAGCTAAATATAAAGTGAAAAAATTTTTTTTAATTACGACGGTTTTTCTCAACCATCCAAAAATTCTTCAACATGATTTTTCATCGGCAAAAATCAAGAAAAGTCCTATTGAAAACAATCATTTTATTATTAATTTTTTTTATCATTTCATAAAATAATTTTGACTACTATTTACCTTCATCTCAATTTTTAGCTTTTGATATAACTCAACTCTGGTCGTCACTCTAAGACAGCGAGCGAGCTAGCAAATTGAATCAAGTAAAAACCAAAGTAATGAAGAGAAAAATGATTTCACGCAAAAAGACTTCATATGGATGGATGGAAGGAAGAGAAAGTAGCAGGTCTTTTCGTTTATTTTTAGGGTATTTGTTTTTGTGTATTAGCTTTCTGTTACTGTATTTTACTAGACTTGTAGGGGTATCAACCCCGGGTGAACATCTCTTTCGAGCGTTACTGAACGCACCTTTCTGCAATGTACAAAAACAATACATTTCGCAAAAACAGGAAAATTTAATAATACATTTCATCCTCCAGGTAATTCCAATAAAGGTGAGGCTGGAGAAAAAGGAAAGGAAAAAAGAAAAGAAAAAAAAAGCTGTTGAATTTTCATACCACTCTGTCCCATAATAGTCAATACATTTATTGTATGAAATATATAAACAAATGTAAAAACAATTATGGGACAGACATAGTAATATTTTTTTTTTTTTCTTCAAATTAAAATTTTTACCACTATAAAGAATTAGAGTAAATTTTTTTTTCCTCTTACCGTCGGTCGGTCGTAAACAAGCGAAAATTCGTGACATTAGAAAAAAAAAGCTCCTTCCCAATTATTTTTAAATATTTTTAAGGTTCCTTTCTTCCTTAAGAAATCCGTCAGAGTGTTCGGTGGCGCGGTGTTTTTAGGAGCAAAGTAACTGAATGAATGTGAAACGAAAGCAGGCAGAGGCAGTCTATTTGGTTTTATAGCAAGACGAGTGCTCTACTATTAATAGAGCACCTTCTACCCACTACCCTCACTGGTAAGGGGAGAGAGAAACAGGCTATGAATATGATTCGAGTATTGTCGGCAGATATCTAATATGAGTACTAATATTACTATTACAAGCGGATTTTTAAAAATTTTATTGTACAGAAAAATATTTCAGAATAGCGATCATAAGAGATTTTCCAGTAGATAAAATACACCATGTTGTATGGAGAAGACGGGGTTAAAAAAAAAAAAAAAATAAAAAAAAGGGAGAGGGTGAATAGTCTATCAGTGTAATTAGTTAGTTAACCCTTGGGCTTGATTTTAAAGGTATTTCGTGAATTTTTTATTTTTTTTACAAATAGGTCAGGTAAGAATTGTTTGCACTTGTTGATGCAAAGTCCCCCCCCCCCGAGTAAATACAGGTGTAGTGATGAGGTCATAAAATAAAGCAATGATATTGTATGAAAGAGGGCCTCCTCCAGATACCGGCAACAAAGGTAGTCGCCCAGGGCGCAAAGTTCTGAGGGGCTTTATGAAAGGTGTATGAAAAATTATGACTTCCAAGAATGCGGAAGTCAGGAAATTAGTTAATTAAAACAGAATAAAATGAGAAAATTTCCTGATGTGAAGTCAGATTTTTCAGGAACATCCGAGTTAAATACTTTCCAGGGTACCGGATTTCAGCTTACCATGGAGACTATGAACCCCCAGAGCCAACCCTGGTATGGAAATCATTATTTTAAATCATTTCCTTCATAGATTGGGGGGGGGGGGAGAATTTTCAGATTTTATCTTCCGCAGCCCAAAACCAAGTCAGGAAGTAATATCCCCCCTCTCCCCATCCTGTTAAGCACTTGTCTTAAATGGTATTAAAAGAATTTCTCCGTGTTCAACCGATCCATATAATTAGCAACGTGTTAACACGCTTCCGTCTGCTACACTGTAAAAATGCAAATTTTACATTGGAGATGGGGGCAGGGGGAGAGGTCTCGAGAATGGAATCGCAACCCCTGAAAAGAATGAGAGAGAAGCAGGGTAGGGGTATACCAAAAATGAAGATGGGGGGGGTGAAACAAAGATATTCGCCAAAGGGAACAGCCTGTCTGGTT
>OY735230.1:13998571-14193571 GCA_963457665.1 Thysanoteuthis rhombus | reverse complement strand
TGCTTAAAATTTATGTTTACCTTTTATATCTAGAAAAAAAAAGTTTTTGACAATACTCCCACAAAATGGTGGGTTCAATTTGCAATGTAAGTTATGCTAAATTGAATCCCTAATTGTGTCTGGCAGCATTTATGCTCATTGTTTTTTTTCTTTTTTCAAATAAAGACTTTAGTGATCACTACCTAACAAAAGGCGAGAGTAATAATTTATTCATTAATCACCTTTTTCCAATTTATTGATTGATCACCTCCAAATGCTGCCAAATATAACGACATTGGACATTTCTATTGAGTGACTAACCAGACTTGTTTTTGTTTATTTTTGTATCGTGGAAGAATACTACTTAACTAGAGCCTTAACACCAATACTACAATTAAATGAGCTGGGACCTCAGTTTAAGCGTTAACCCATCAACTGCGGCAGGAGTAACTCAGTTGCCATGTTCTATATGGGGCAGTCAGGGCCTCAGAGGGGGATGCAGCCAGTGCATTACCCTAGGGCACCAGAGGGGGCTAAAGAATTTATTTTTTTAATTGTTTTCAATACATTTAATTCTTCTGATGTGATTGTCGTTATTCAATAGTTACACGTTCAGTGACTCTAAATAATTTATGGTGATGAACATTGAAAAAGATTTACTGAAATTTATGAGGATGATAATATTCTTTCTCTTGTGAAAAAAAACTATTCAGTATTCTAGATTGTTTGCTGTCAAGATGATCTATAAAATACTCAGATTGTTAAAAACGGTATGGTTAAAAGACGAGGGTGTATGTGAGTAGGAAGACAACAGCTTTGCACTGCCTTATGAAATTCCCATCAGATGTACTGACAACTTTGATTATATGGGATGGTGTAAAATAAGCTGAACAGTAGTTTTTTTGTAAACAATGGACCTTTCCATCTAAAGAGAAAAATAGAAGGAATCAGAAATAGTCGTCCCCCCCCCCTTATTTTTTTTGTCATGAGCAGGAGTAAAAATCTCGTACAATCCCCGTCCCCTCTGTGACAAAAGTTTGTGCACACTTAAATCCGAGATGGGTAATAGATATTTTTTTCAATAAAAACTCAGTAGACTATCTATAGAATTTGTGCAAAACGTGAGCAGAGGTGACTGCATCCATAACTAAGTGGAAGGGTTCATAGTGTGACTGATGGGAATTTACTTCATTCACAGTAGATTCAAGACTGCAATGACTGAAATATTCAGACACCTACTGTCAAGAGGTTAAAGGAAGAAAAGAAGATTGGGCAAGAAAAGAGTGAAGAGGGGGGGGGGAGTCATATAGCTGTGGGTAGAAAGGGAGGAAAAAAAAAAAAGAAATTCAGAGGACATGAGTTATCTTATGTTGCTAAGAAATAACTTTCCAGGTTAGGAGAGATACCAATTAGCACTAAGACAACGGTTTATCTCTTTATCAGAATTTGCTTTGATAAAAATCTCACTGATCTACAAGCTGAAGTAGTGCGTTATAGTAATTCCTGGGTCAAAAATTGACACCATTATTTTACTCAAACTCAACATTTAGTAAACCTTTTTATTGACGATTATCCATTATATATATATATATATATATATATATATATATATATATATATATTGCGGCGAATGGGGGGGTAGGGGTATTCAAGGAGACTCCCACCCCCACTTCAATTTTCAGCTGCAAAATTGGCCACATATAAAGAAAAATAAAAAAAATTTATAAAAATAAAATGAAGAAAAAAATTCAAAATAAAAAAAAATTCAAAAATAAAATATAAAAAAATAGTACCTCAGAATCTCCAGGAGTTCAAGCCACTCATATCTGAGCAAGAGTCCTAGATACAGCCTTACTGTATTCCTAGATCCTAAAACTCAACTTCATTACTGATTATATAAATACAGAACTACATTATCACAACACATCATACTCAAGGAACATAGAATTCTTTTGAAGGTTTGGGTGGTATGGTTGTCTGCTGAGAGAGGGGAGGGGTTGCGAACTAGGCATTAGACCCCCCCATCAGGCCTTCCCACCAAAGGCAAAGGGTGGGGGTGGGGGGGAATTTGGAACCTTATAGCCAAGAGAGGGATAATGGTGCAGTACACCTATTTTATGTTACTCCAACAATGCTCCCATACAAAAAGACTATTATTTGCAGGTACTCACCTCCATCATATCACCCCGGGGGTCAGGATACCCATTTCCATCAACTGTCAAATACATCTGATATTGGATCATACTTGCTTACACTACAAATGGCAGCGAGTACAAAACTTTCTACAGAGATGAAAAGGTATCAGGATTGCCAATGATATATTCTAAGCATATCTTTTGCCCCCACTTCTAGGAGAGGTGCCATAGCTGTGTGGCTGTATTGTTGATCAATCCAAAAAAGTGGGAAGGAGGGGGGCAGGCTGGGCTATTTAGCCTTGCTTGGTATCCAGTCTAAGAGACCAACAACTGATTGCAAACCAGAAGTCTAAGTCTAGTTGTAAACTACCGCCTTTCTGGCAGCTCCAGCAGCCAAAAAGGCTACCAGTCGTGATGTCTCATCATACCACTGGAAAATGACCGTGTAGGTCATGAGATTGGGATCATCCTTGTGCAACAACCCTCCCACAGGTTGTCGTACAAATCTCACATTCAGGTCCACCAGTAACAGCACAGCCACATACATCAGAATGATGGTCAACCAACCATTACAATTAGATGATCGAATAAAGACAAAGGAAGAAAATATGTCATTCATGTGTCTGTATATCTAGAGATATTGCCAGAGACAGACAATACAAACTTAATTTTTAGTACCAAATAAAAGATCCCCCCACCAAACACTTCTTATATTAGAAAACCTTTCCTGATCCAGGATTCATCCTGTGGCCACAAAAAAAAAAAAAAAAAAAAAAAAAATACTATGTCCAGTCTCATAATGTTGGGGATTAGTTGCCCTGGGAAGCACTTCCACATTGAAGCAAGAGGGAGGGAGGAACATGGCACCTTTACACCTTCAGGGCTATTTATAGAGACTGGGTAATTTTTATCCTCACCCACTCATATCCGTGTGCACCACCCCTCTGGTTAAACTAGACCTTGTGACACATTCTGCTCTCAGGAGGAGGCAAAGAAATACCTTCATTAGAATTAAAGCAATATTGAAAATTCAACATTAACTGATAAAGGAAGTGCAACAATCAGACTAAGTGAACATGTCTAAAATAAATATATTTGGAACAAGACAAAAAATACACCGAAAAATTTGTGGGAAATCCAGTCCTGTCAATCAGCTGCAAGCAATAAAAAAGAAAGATAAATAAATAAAAACCGTTTTAGTACATGACTAGTTTTCTTGAAGTTTTCTTTTGTATCTAAAAATAAAGACGTTTTCGATACGATACCAGAAAATCTGACATATGTTCGAGAAAGTTTGAATAGGTCTATGATATTCATCTTCTACCAAATGGTGCTTTGTAGCTAAAGGTATTGAAATAAAGTACATCTAAAATGTGCTAACTTAAAAAGAAAAATACTAAAGACACCAGACTGCTATGAACGTTATGGAAGGCCATTTGATTTCTGACACATGAAATAACTTTTCATGGCAAGTCCAATAGTGTTCTATGCTTCATTTACAACAATTCTTGGTCATTTATTGCTACTTTTCCAACCTGAGCAATGCTGGGCATTCTACAAGTTTTTCATAAAATTTCTTGTAGATATCTTATAAAGAGACCAATTCAATGCATTAAGATTTCAGTCTGAAAAGTTTATACTGATCTTAATGAAGTTGGTTGGAAGATAACACCTTACTAGTAGCCTTAGTTGGAGAAAAATAAAAATTCTCAACTTTTTAATTCTAAGTTAAACAATGCAAATTAGCATCATTACATTGTTTTATTGTACATCAATCATTTCTTTGTGATTAACAGTTGACTGATAAAGCAGTAATGCATTCATCATCATCAGTCTTTTAACGTCCTTCGTTGGACATAGACCTTCCCCAGGATTCGCCACACTTCTCTATCATGGGCATCACAGAGCCAGTACTTTCTGAACTTGTCTGGCTCGTCCCTCCTTTTAATATTCTGTCGGCCTCGTTTGCGCATGTGATCTCGGGGGATCCATGTCATGAGTCATGATGTCCATCGGTTGTCCGCCATTCTTGCAACATGGCCAGCCCACCGCTATTTGAGATTTTTAATGGATTCTATGATGTCACTGACTTCTATCTTTTCTCGGATGTACTGTGCTGTCTTGTGGTCTCTCTATGTGAGGCCCAGCATAATTCTTTCATGTGCATGTTGCATGGTTCTCAATTTGTGGATCTGTCTCTTGGTTAGGTTCCATATTTTGGCTCCATAAGTGACTATTGGGAGGATGCATCGGTCATACACCCTTCTTAACTGTTGATAAAAGTTGTAAATTTTTTGATATTCTTGTAGAGAAAAATGCAAATAAAACTATACATTTAAATTAGTTTGTACTTTGTAATCTATCAAATTACACTTGTTAGGAACCAGCTGCTACATAGCTGCTGGATATTAAAAAACTTTTGCAAAATGGAGTCGAAATCAAGTGAAATAACTACAACTTCTGACAAATCCAAAATGAACATAGCAGGCAGCCATCTTTGTTTTTTGTACCAGTTTTTATCAAAATCATAGGATTGGCTCAGTGACAAGAGCTATAGTTAGGTGGGAAGGATGGGTTACAAAACCTAGCAGGGCTATACTTAAGGCAATACAGACAGTGCAGCTGCACAGGGCTCCATGATTTTAGGGGTACTCAGGGTGCACTTAACTTTTTAGGTGCCTGAGCCGAAAGAAAACGGTTGCCATATTCTGTATAGTTTCTTTCTATAAATATATATGTTACATGAATGGGGCAAGGATGTTGCCTAGTACTAGAAATGATCAAGTACACAAATTGAGTTAAATGCATGCATTTAGTCTTGTTCATTTATTGAGGCTATTTTGTTCTTTTTCTTACAGAGGTGCTAGAGTGGCATTCCAGGGAATTCCAGCTGCACTGTGCCCCTGGGGGTACAAGAAAAAAAAGTCTGGAAGTTTGGTTTTTTTTTCATGTATAATAGTAAAACATCTTGACTAAACTTGTTTGAGGATTTATCATGTCAGATATAGATAGATCATTTATTCATAAAGGACTTAGTTGTATTGAACAATTTTTGAATATTTCAGGTGTTTGGAAATGATAGCTAATTACAAGAATAAAAGGGTCCCCTCCAAGAAATGTTATGTATTGGGCTCCAGTGTTGAATTCCATCTTCAAGAGTTAAAATGCATTCAATAGAAAAGGAAAAGGATTTTAAACTTAGGCAAATAAAAAGGAAGTTTATATCAGCAGCATTCATACGAGATTACAAATCTATTCGCCAGCTATGTCAGATTATCAAGAAATGAAGAAATTCCAGACTTTTGATCTCGTTTCCCATTTCCTACAATTGGTAGGTTTTGTCAGGAGTCAATGAGCAAATCTTCAATAAGAATTAGTACTCAGAGAGCACATACCTCTGTCAACGCTAGAGGAAATATTTAATCAATTCTCCCATAGCTCACCTATCAACAAAATTTGATTTGAATTCATTGAGAACTTTTAGAGATATCGTGTGGATAGACTTGACTGTATACATATACCTCTTGAACTTCATTGGCAGGGGTAAATGATATTCAATATTTTTTAGGAGAGACTACATAGAATAATTTACAGTACTATAGAATACTATACAAGTAGCTTCATTTCAATTCATTTTAATAGAATTTACCTTGAGGGGAAATAAAAGCCAACATTCATTTTTGAATAGAGTTGCCAGGTGGGTACGGAGAATGGATTCAGCAACTTTTGAACTAATTCCCTTCGGATACACATGAATCCATCCTCCCAGGTAGAGGTAAAATACCACAGGGTGAAGCATATGATACAACTTCAAGTACTTGTCACCTCTAAGTCTAATTTGTACATCACAAACAGCTCAAGTAAGTTGTAATATTATACGTGGAGCCCAAGCAGAAAAGGCTGAAGCCGTAGCCAGCATAAGATTAAATTTAGATTTGTTCCATGAAAGATTTTGAAAATTGCACAAGACAGAAAATTTGAAATAATAGCATTAAAAATCACGGAATTATGGTAAAGTTCATTTAAAACTGTTTTGGTCAAGAATTTCACAAAAATATACTCTTATCTTGTAAACCAGAATTCAAGAAAAAAATCTCCAAGTATCTACTTCATGTCGGTTTTGGTTTTGTGCTGCATTGCATCTCTGTAGGAGGATGGACAGATCTTAATGAAATAGTATTTATTTTTCTATCCCTACAGCCCAAAACAAAATGGCAGCTCAATCTTTAACAGCAATGAAAGTTGACAGTTCTCAAAATGGAAAATTTCATGTTAAGACCAATTTTCAAATCAGTTAACAACATTTGTAAGGAATTAAGTGACCCGAAGAGAGTAGTTTAGAGAAAAAAACGTTTCTAATTGGTCAATAAACTGCCCTTTCTTATTCTATACTAGTATCTGTTACATATATTGTTGATATAGGAACAATATATTCATAGAAATATGTAAAAATATAAGTAGTTCTAAGACTAACATAAACAGAACCGGCCAACTAACCAACCAAAACTGATGTTATTCAGACTTCTGCCTACCATCAGGGCCTTGGTGGCTCAATCAGTTGGCACAGATCTAAACAATATATATGTGAGAGAGAGAGAGAGAGAGAGAGAATGTGTTTTGAAGGATATTTTGTTTTATTTTTGATGTGATTATTTTTGTTTCGGATATGGGGATTAGCTTGAAAACTCAACTGCAAACAAGTAGTTATATTAGAGACACATATGTTGACTAATTTGAAAAAAAAAAAAAATTGCGATAATGGAGAGTATTTGGAGAAAAAAAATTTAAGTCAGCAGACAGAAGGAACATTAATTTTGTGGAATAAGCAAAAATCTAATCTTACTATAATTCATCAAATGTCCTTTCCCCACCTATCTTTGATTACATAACTTAAAGACAGCTAAAGCTGTCCAAATTTTCTGCAGTTAGTACCGGGACCAAAGAGCATGTTTTTAGCATATCAATTTTTGAAGATTCCTATACGTGTTTCTAGTGAAAGGTTTGATTTATAATGTAAATATGCTATACTGGACCCTTACCATGTGTTAGCTAAACCAAATCTTTATCCTTTTGTTAATTGTGTAAAGTAGATATCCCATCTGTGAGAAAAATTTTCCTCCTTTAGCTGAAAACCCAACAGTATGTAATTTTATGGTCTCAATTCTTATTACAAGGACACAGGGTTGAGAAAAAAGAAAAAGAAAAAAATGAAAAGCCTTGATATTTGGTTTCTATTCAAATTGCCAAACTTGTTGCTATAGAAAGTTACATGAAAAAAAATTAATTCATCCATGATATTACAATGGTATAAATGCTTTTTTAGATTTTCGATATCCAAGGGTTGCTGTGTGTATTGTATTTGACCAAATAGTGTTTTACATACCAATACAAGAGTTTTGATGGAATTCATGAAATACACAATAAGGATAAAATTTCTCACCAACTAGAGGCAAAAGTCAATATACTTACTGTAACTTACAACTTAAATATTATTGTGTAAAGGAACCTCCCAATTTTTGATACATTATCTTCTAATTAGGGGGAGGGGATGCTGGGAACCCATTATGTCCACCGTCCGCTCTAGTGAAGTTTACCTTTAATATCATTTGCAAGCAATGAGTATCATAAAAAAAAAAAAGAGGGAAATGTGGAAACACAAAACAAATCAGCCATTCTCTTGAGTGTGTGGCTGCTGCTCATATAACTACAACTACTAATCTATTCTTGAGTGTAGTTGCTCACTCCAACTATTCTTCAAGAATACTTAGTCAGCTTTGATTTGTAACATCAAGTTTAAGGTGCAATACAACTCCACTTCAGACGAGGGAACATAGGTGGTTTGGAGATTTTGAAATGGTCGCGTGCCACATTCATGTTGTGATATAAATGATTATCATACCACAGTGTAAAAGTTACCCTACTCCCCCAGTTTGATTAGACTCAACTATAAAACTAATATACCCTTGCTGTAAAAAAAAAAAAAAAAAAAAGAAAAAGAAAAAGAAAAGCAGCATATGAAATTGATGGAACAATTTTTATATAAACTCATCACCCCCTTTTCTCTTTGGAGTCTTACAGACGAAAAATATATGAAGCTACATAGATTATTATTCCAGTAGATTAACATTGAATTCAGTGAAATTTCTATCGTTGCATAATGCTGGGAGAAAAAAAATGAAATCCAGAACAAACAGAATTGGTTCAGAGAGAAGTAATATTTGCATGTGTGGGTTTCTAACATCAACTGAGCCAGAGAAGAAAAAAATAAAAATTTAATGACAAAAGCAAAGCTACAAAGTCATGTTCTCAATTCTTTGCTTGTTTTAAAAAAACAGGAAGTGCCACTAGAGACGAGGATAATTTATCTGGACAGGTCAATAAAAGCCTCAATAACAGTCTTTATATCCGGTTCCTCACAAGAAAGGAAGACATTTTTTTTTCCCTTTAGTTGTTAAAGAATATTTGTTGGATCCCTTTTCTGTTATCATCTAGACCAGTGTTTCCCAGCTTTTTCAAGGTCATTCTCCATTTTCCTCAAAGATTATTTTTCCCCGTCATAAATTTAAGACGTAACAAAAAATAATTTCTAATGAACATTTCATTTTGCATATAATTAGACAGTTTTATGATAATAATTAGTTTGATTTATAATTGTACAAATGCTTCGGTATATCTGTTACTCAAAGCAAGCAAAGATGAAAATAAATGTTCAAATTATTTTTACTTATTCCCCCTTTGGACTACCTAAATTTGGGAACCACTTATCTAGACACTTATGATCCAAGTAGTTTCAAGGAATTTCTAAGAAATTACTGTTTTAAAGACTCCAAGTATTCCTAAACACTTATCTTACATAATGAACAGTGGGATTTTCTATTTCTGTTCATAATAATGGACTCCTCCACTTGAAGATAATTTTGCTTTTATCTCTTACCCACCATTTGAAACAATGGTATTTTCTACTGCAATGTGTTCAATGGTTTCTCTTTAAAACAAAAAACAAAAAAACCCTCAAATATAGACATTAATTAAGAATTCACAGTATTTAACAAATTGTTACCCCCCCCCAAAAAAAAACTGTACCAGGATCAATGTAGTTTATTTGTTCCAAGTCTTTTCTGCACTGTCCAAGGTCATCTGTATGTGCATTCTTTTAGTTTATTATTCATATTAACTTATATGGTATTGTCTTAACTGTAATTACATCAAAACCTGTACTAATCAAAACCAAACTAAGGTATTTCTGTTGTTTAAAAAGCTGGAAACAAAAGTAATAACTCTTAAATGGATCAAGGTTATGAAAACTAAAAATTTGCATGCATATATATACATGTGTGTGTGTGTGTGTGTGTGTGAGTATATATATATATATATATATATATATATATATATATATATATATCTCAAAGTCGATCAGTATTCTTTAGTAGATTGTAATAGTCGAAATAGAGGGTAGGTCATAAGTCAAAGATTTGTGAGCGTTTAATTTTTAGCCATTAATTCTGGTGTTAAAAGCTATGAATCAAATGTGAAAAATGATCATATTATGTACTTGCTTGCTTTCGATGTTTGAAATCTGTTTTTCTTTTTAAATCTGCTCAAAATCCGGGATCTGCCCCCAATATAACATGGAAAATTGGATGAATATTGCTTTTTCATTCTTTGCCAAGAGAACTGATTATTGAATATAGGTTTCAGAACTTTCATTTTACTCTTAAATTGACTTGTAGGAAATTGCTGTAATTGTCTTCCAAAATACAAGCAACTTGAAACATTTACATACTACAACAGCCCAATATTTTTAAAAACTGAAAATCTGTATATCATCCTATGAAATATAGAAAACAGATGGAGATACCAATTTGAGCTTTTTAGGCAGTTTGACTATTCCAATGCCAATCGGGGGGGGGGGGGGCTGCTCAGGGAATACCTAATAAAATATTTTTTGAATATCTAGAAATTTCATAAATTAAAGAAAAAATTCCAAATTAAAAAATAAAATAATCCCAAGCAAATATAGATAAATCGTAAATTTATTATATCCATTGTCTTATTGATTTGGTTGATGGAATAAAGAGGAAGAAAAATTCTCTCCCTCCCTGACTAAAATCCTGGCTGGATATGCCATTATAAAAAAACTGAAAAGACTCCTTTGATAATTTCAGTGTGATAAACAAGAAGGTCAACAAGAACTATATAGCTTGGAATTGAGGTTAAGTTTTTTCTTGGAAAAAAAAAAAAAAAAACACAAACTAATAAAAAAAAAATCACCTGATTTGAACTGGAAGTGTTTGGGAAGTCATACTGATAACAGACATTTTCAATGCATAAATCTTATGAGGGAGGAATTATTAGCTCAAGTATTTTTAGGTCACACACGGAAAACTGAACTGCTTTAAAAATGAATATGACAATTACACAAGCAAAAAAAAATAAAATAAAGTAAAGGAAATAATCAAATAAAGCTTTTGAAAGAGAAACCAAGTCTGTCCCAAAAAGCAACGTACAAGCTCAAAAAATTTATCCTGGCTACATATCTTAGTCAATGTTAATTTAGAATTAAGTTTAGTAAAGTACCCAAGTCACTTGTTGCAAGTAACAATACCTAATGAACAAACCATCATAGATGGCAAATATTCAATTTAGATAGTTCTAGATTATTGGAACATCAAAATAAAATATTTGAACTAAAATGCTATTATTCATTTTTATTTGATAAGTATTGTAAGCCATTAATTTTCAATTCACTATTTACCTTCATCTTAATTTTGTTATTTTATTTCAGCTCAAGCTGTCAAGTTTACATAGCAAGCAGTGCTTTGAACCTGGCTTCCCTGGCAAGAAGGATGCGAGTTAGAATCTCACCAAGAGATTATAAACCCCCAATCTTGGCCAAGTAAGTACTCCAGTGAAAAAAAGAAAAAAAAAGTGACTTATTTTCAAGGTTACTTTTGAGAGAATTTTCATTTGACTGTTGCTTGACAGAGTTCATTCCACAGAATAGTTACTTAGGCATCCACGGGGTGCCCCTGTGGGCCTTTTGCTCCCTGCACTTATTCTTTATTCACATTCAACACTGTCTAAATTGACAGACAAAGTGATATAAAAAGTAAAGATTAAAGAAAAATACAAAAATTAATAATGGTTAAGATTGTTAACTAGGCACCGACAGTCTCAATTTACTTACAGTCTTGGTAGACCACTATGTTGGGGATCTTTCTTTTCTTCTCTGTTTGAGGTGAACATCCAGAGGACATTTTCAGGCATAAAATTACCTTCATCCAAGTAGAAAGAAAATATAGAAGTTTAAGAACAAATTCGATAACGATATTGTCTATAGGTTTGGTGTGGTCATTAACATTCAACTAGTTTTTCAGTCAGTTGAAGTCCTTGTTTATACTGTTAACATGGTGTTTTTGCCAATCCATTTTACAGTCTTCAAGTGTACTATCAATGTAATGTTGGTAAACAGAATTTCTTTTTCTCTGATCTGAATACTATCTAATAGCATTGCTGCTATTAGAGGGGAAAAATAATTCTATTTACCACTATTAAATTCAGAAAGTACACCTGGAGACGGTTTTAGAATGGATTGGCCTAAACATCATGTTTACTATATAACTGCCAAGAATGAATTCAATTGTCAAAAAAATAAACTTTGTCAAAATAAAGCTAAGCAAGAGACCCTTAGAATAAGGTAAGTTTATGCCTGAAGATGCAGTTTTGAGAGCAGTGGTGTATTGCCAAGATAAAAAAAAAGAAAAATTAGGGAACGTAGGGCTATCTGCTCTAGTAACCCCTCTACAGCTGGTGTGTGTATAGGGGCACCGTTTCTGCTAATTTGAAGGTGCAAAAAGATAGAGACTAAACAGTACATAGATTATAAAGGAATACTGTTAACCCTCCCTCGCGAAATGAGAAATCATGTCTACAGCATTACACCACTGGAAAAACATCAGTTTATACGTACTTCCTGCTCCAGAAAACAGGAGTTTTAGAGGGGGGGGGACAAAAAAAATAAGAAAAAAAACAACTTGTGAACTTTCTAGAAGTATGTGCATAAATCAAAGATATTAGGGCCTTAGAAGATAACATTAGGCATTTTTATACATATATGCTGTGTCAGCAGCAATAAATCATAATCTGAAACCTGAAGTCATTGTTACTTCCTACAAAATTGAGAGTACAATTATATCACTACTGGTGATTTTAAAGATCTCAAGTGTGATTCAATGTTTGCAAGTCCTTCAACATCCCTGTTAAAAGTGTTAAGAGGGATACATCGAGCAAAGAAAACTGAAAAATATTTTAAACTCAAGACTTTAAGTGCTTAAAGTTTTATGTAACACCAGATGAACGTTTTTTTTCTTGATCAAAGAATGTTCACCAAGTCAGTTCAAGAGGTTAATACACTAAATGTATAGGTACAAAAGGTAGATTAGTTTTATTTTTTTACCAATAAAGTAATATATATGATCTGGCATTTTTTTTCTTGGTAGACTTATAGATTTTTAGCACAAGAATTCATAAAAGAATAAGTAGCAAAAACTTAGGCAAAGAACCAATAAAAAATAGAATAAAGATATCTTGCTTATATTAGATTGAAACAAAAAAAATGCACAAACCAAACAGAGATTCTTTTTTTAAGGTTAAATTTGATTACTTGGGATTTGTTATTTTTGTTTTATTTATGAAATTACTCTAAACTAAAAATGTCCCAATTCTGCTTTGCCTGGGCAGGAGGATCCAGGCATGCCGTTTGCAGGCCAACGTAGAATTGCTTCCATTTGATAAGTCATGCAGAGAATATTCAAAGGTAGTTGAGCACAAATTGCTATAGTTTCAAAGACTTTGAAATTGAGGTATTACATTTTTTTTAATTACTTATAATCAATACAAAGTTTTAGGAATTTTTATGCAAAAAGATATGTATAAATTCTTAAATTTAAAAATAACTTTTTTTCAGTAAGTTTTGTGTAATTCCCAGATTTCTTATTTGGAATGTATTGTACAAGCAATTGTAAGTTTCAGAAATATTTAAGAAGGTAATACTGCAGCCTAACCTCACATTTGAACCATGCATTTTCAGTGGTCAAAATAGCTTATTGATGCCCTTCTAGTGAAAAGGATAGAAACTCAGACAGCCTTATAAATAAACAAGTAGTTTAATTTATACAAATTAAATATTTAATTTATTTCATAAAACCAGTTCCTTGGGTTTTTAGCGAAAGGGTAGGAATAAAAAGCAGTTTACATAAATTAGACTCATTCCTTTGTAAAGCCAACGGAGATAGTATTTTAGGACTATTGAATAAAAGAAAAATTACTTGACCCCTAGAAATGCATAGTTCAGATGCAAGGCTAAACTGTTGTATTACCTTTAGGAATCATCATTTGAAGACAAAATCCAAAAAGCCAAGTTTTTGTTGTTAATTATAAATTCCTAAACTAATTTAAAATAACATTTTTCTGTAAGTTGTGTGGAATTCCCAGATTTCTAATGTACCAGCAATTGTATGTTTTAGAATTATTTAAAAGAAAAAATAATGGTGGTCTTCATAGAGATAATATTTTTTTTATAAAAGAATTAGGACAAACCTTGGCAATCAATACAACAAAAGGCAGCCACTGTTTCTGAGACCAAATCTGGCAGGCAAAAGAAAACTAATTATAATGGTACAGTCCAGTTGAATGTAATAAGTTCTGCCATCAGGTTATTCCATTAAATAGCAGTTGCTATACAGGCCCACAGTTTCAAAAGATAAATAAATAAACAAGTTTTTAAAAAATAGAAGAAACTAATTTCTGATTATTTCATTCCTCAATACTAATAGGTCCTTCTCTCAAAGAAATGATATCATTATTATTATTATTAGGATTAAGTTGATAATATCTGTTTTTTTACCTGGACTCATAGATGCACTTAATGTAGAACTAATAAAACTAGAGTTTCACACATCTGCCTCAAAACATTTCTAATTTAGCAGTTCTTGAACTTTTTCAAGGCTCCAACCCCTTTGAGATTTCAAAATCTTTTTTACACTCCTCAATCTCAAGGCTGGAAAAATTAAATTCAAAAAAGTCAAAATGGGCAAAATTGATATTAAAGAGTATAAATAACAAAATGTTAAAATTTATTAGATGTCAAAATTGAACGTCTATGGCAAGATATCACTAATAAAACCGATTAATGTGCAGCAGACTGCTGTTGCCTTTTCTCAATTAACTTTGAAATGTATGGCATTTTGGTGCTGAGAGCTATCCAAATGTTATGTTGAACATCCAGCAGATTTCAGAATTTTGTCCTTATTTGAAGTAAGAGCAGAAATCCTGCTTTGCAAAAGATAAGTGGGCGAACACAGTAATATAGTAGAAAAAAGGCTTGTTTGCCACAATCTTCTCAACCCCTAGTTTTTGCCTACTTGGGAGGTGGGAGCGGGTACAGGTTAGGAAGCACTGTTCTAATGATATGTAAGTAATAGGTATTAACTAAGCTTAGCTGAGCCTAATGTAGGTTTGGCACAAGGCCATAAGTATGGAGCACCCAGTAAAGATCAAACTCAATACTCAATCATGATGATCTGTAAGACTATTTTGCAAAACATTGCTCTATGAGAAGGCACCCATAGGTTCATAATATAAACATAATTGAAAAACCAGCTTTTTTATAAGTAAATGTAACTACGCAGGATCTGTTGGTGTGTCTGGGATTACCTCATCAACAGACTTTGAATACATCCTAATAGAACTAATTACATGTAAAGTAATGTGTGAATTTTAATTGAAAAGTTTAACTGCTTGTACCAGTCAATAAAATTTTCTTTATGCGTGAATAGGGTCGGCCTTAGAAGCTACAGTGCCAAATTGTCAATATTTTTTGCCAGGCCTTAGGCTCGCAGATAAGGCCTATACAATCTTAGAGATATAAATACAGTTCATTATAAATTTTATATCTCTATGGTAGAATGGGAAGCAATCAACATGTGTGCTTTAAAATTACAGAGAAATAAATTTTATACTGATCTATAACACTATGCAAATTCTTGAAATTGTTTTTTCTGTTCTTAAATAATGAGTAACACTTTCTGATTGATCATATCTAAAGAGTATTAAAAAAAGTTTCTATCACTCTCTTTAAACTTTGCTTTTTGGATCTGAACATTGATATTTTTTGATTTACCTATTTTAGCTCAAACAGCTGAGGGAAGATACTAGAAAGCTGCAAAGCCCTTATCTAAAGCTTTGATAAATTGTTTCATAAGAACTAACTTTATTTGCAGTGGTAGCATCAACACCTTCCGACGGTAAACCAGTGGCTCCCACTTGACATTGTTACCCCCCACATAGTCTCTGGTGACCTCCCAGATGTATTCATTGTACTCGAAGGTATCTTGACATTGTTGTGTTACAGGTGAAATGGAGTGCTCAGAATTAGACTTGATCCCTGATAGGAATGCCAGAATATGCCTTGTAGGTCTTGCACATCTTAGCAAAGTACTCTCTGAGGCAAAGTTCAAAACCTGTGTACCTGTCAAACCCCAGATGAAGAAGATCTTGAAATGCGTGGAAATCCCCATGAAGCTCAGTAAAAAGGAGAAAGGAGTTTGATATTGTTTTCTCAAGGCTTCCAAGGCAATCACCCAGTCTGAAAACTATTTTGGTGTCCTGTTTGTCAGAGTGAATCACACTAAAAAACTATTCAATTCTGAATCTTTTGTGATCATTTCTGTTCAACGTATGTACAACTGTACATTAATGTTAATCTAGATTCATTTGATGCTGTTTTTTGGGAAAAAAAATGCAATCTTTTTATAAATTTGAATGAAAATATGCATATTCACCCATTGTACAACTGGATATAGGTAAGTTTCAAAATATCACTGTCCTGGTCACTAACACAAAGGAGAAATAGCCATTTTCAATACTTTTCACGCATAAGCAATCAGAAAATAACATTCTCTACCGAAGGATGAAAAGCATTGTAATTTATTAACAAAATGTAGACAGTATCAAAAAACGTTATTGACTTTTTCCGCAATTCAGAAGAAAATTAAATTGTTGCTGATCTCTGTAAAACCTACAATGTTGTGTTAGGAGTATGTTGTAACATGTTGTTGGGTCAATTGGACAGGACTAGAGCAGATTACCTTTGAGTGGTTGCTCCCTGAGAACCCTTTTGAGAGCAATTGGACTAATGGGCTTAAAACTGGCCGTGTGTCTGAATCAAGCTCAAATGTTGAAGAATGATATTCTTTTTAACTTTCCTTTGTTTGAACCCTATGATAGGGTGGTGAACACTAATAAAAAGAGCTAAATTTGATGACTAGAAAATGGAATTGAAATTGTATTAGTACCAAAAGTTTTTTGATATTTAATGAAGAAATTCAACTTTGGCAAAAGACTACATTTACTGAGCACAAACAATGATTAGCAAGAATGAATACTTCACAGCAGCTTTCTAACTACTGCATAAACATAATGTTTTTATTGTGATTAATTCTTAACTATTGTTTTCTTTCATCTTGATTTTTAGCTAGTAAAACATTTCAAAATTATTGTGTATTAATATTATGGTAAAATATTTTGATAATATTGATAACTGCAAATTTTGAATTTATAGAAACATATCACTATGCTCCTTTAATGTGGCACTTGAGTGTTTTCAGTTCTTCAATGTTTCTGATCATTCAATAAAACAGAGTTGCAGTACGTCCTTTGACTTTCTAATTTCAT
Organism: Thysanoteuthis rhombus; assembly: GCA_963457665.1. Lineage (NCBI taxonomy): Eukaryota > Metazoa > Mollusca > Cephalopoda > Oegopsida > Thysanoteuthidae > Thysanoteuthis > Thysanoteuthis major. The sequence goes on along the minus strand of OY735230.1, from coordinate 14,176,724 downwards.
ATTTCCAGAAAAATCAGTTTTGATCATAATAAAAAAAAAAACTAACATTAGATCTGTTGAATTTTAATGCTTGTTTCTTGGTGAGGTACTTTTTGATTGCGGGACAGTATCTAGAAATTCTAGAAAAGTTTCATTCAACAAAAATTTGAAGCATTCTAACAATTTCAAGATAGTTTCACAAACCATCACTGCAAAAATGGCTGCCATCTCTCCAATTCATTTGTTGCCTTTGATTGATAGGAAAGACTTCATGGTGTCCCAAGCTTTCACACAAAGCCTGGCTGATGTCGTGAGAAAAAAAAATTACTGATACATTTCAAAACTGATTATCATTAACTGCATAGAAATATTCTAATTTCTTGTTTGAAGGTTGGTGGGCCTGTGAAGGTCAGGAAACAAAATGGTGCTAGAGAAAATAACAACTTATAAATTAGGTTGAGCAGAAATGAATGTAATTTTAGTATCAAAAATAGGCAAAATGTGATTGGACATTCTATACATTTATTTGTTAGTGGTTTATTAAAGAACTGCATGATTCCCAGCATCTCCCTGCTCCAGCAAGATGAACTTCGATGTCCTTAGATGTATAGTATATCTTATTTTCTTTATTTGTGTATTACTGTGAAAAAAATAGATATATTGGAATAAAAAGTTTAGGTAATATTTGCTTTGACTTACGTAAACCTATGGCAGTGTTTAGCCAGCATCATAATCATCATCAGTCTTTTAGCATCCATCATTGGACATAGACCTTCCCCAGGATCAGCTACATTTCTCTATCATGGGCATTGCAGAGCCAGTATTTTCTGAACTTATCTAGTTTTTCTCTCCATCTTGAATTTTGTCAGCTTCGGTTTTGCATACAAGGTACCAAAAGTCATACAGAAGCTCCAAACATAAGTTTTCATTAAAAGTCCTCTCAAACATATTCAGGCAATGATGAAATTAAAAGCCTGTCTTTTGTTCTTTATCTGATTTTGCGCTATGAATTCGTGAAGGTATGATAGAAACATTGCATCTGATGAGCCAAACTGATGCTTCAGTAAAAAAACAGGTTTTTAATTTCATTATTGCCTTGATATCTGATGAATATATTGTTTAGTTATACTTCTTAATAAAAAAAAATGATTTCTGGGAGCCTCTGCAAGACTTTCTGATCCTTTGTATGTTGTTTAAACACAGCCATAGGTTTATGTATGTCAAAGCAAAGGTTACTAAAGGTTAATACAATAATCAGGTAAAAGAAAACAGTTCCAATACAGCGTCAGAGTTTCATTGATTTGATGTACATACCGGATTAATCATTATGATAAGGAGAGTGGTCCATTTACATAACTGATAAGTCTTCTGTCTCAGATGCATGACAGGTGTCCCCCCAATACTTAGGGTATTGGATGACTGCCTGTATTGCCAGCACCTTGAGAGAGACTTGCTCAGCATCACTCTTACTGATTATTTCTATCCTCATTTTATAAGGATCATTTTAGTTGCATGTGAAGGAGGCTCACACAGCATTATTTCTCTTTCTTCCTTGCTTTATTTTCTGAGAACTGTGCCTAGCATGTTCATTGGATTATAGTGAGAAAGAATTGCTCAGCATCACCTTCACTCTCTGTTTCCATTCTCATTTCATGAGGATAGAGATTAGCATGTGCATTAGATTATGCTGAAGGAAGCTTGCACAGTATCACCCTCCCTCTTCTTCAGGCTAATGTACTCCAATGCACACTTATATATTCACAATTGAAATTCAACAGCATATGACCATACATCCAATTTTTTTAGGTATTAGATTTTAGTTTTTTAAACCATCTTCTCTTTACATTCTGAATTGGAATTCCAAGTTTCACAGTTGAAATATCTTTGTCAAACCAAAGATATCTGGCTACTAGTCTCGATAATAAGTCTGCTAAGATGTTCCTAGATTTGAGACTGGGATGGTAACTGACATCATCACCAACAAGTTCCAGACTTTCGTCAACAGATGCCTATAATACATCCTGAATATCAGGTGGCCTGAGAAAATTTTCAATGCCAACTTGTCGGAGAGAACTAATCAGTGCCCTATCAACAAGGATGTGAAGGAGTGAAAGAGGGGATGGATTGGATGCACTAGGCACCCTATATAAATCAGCTGACAATGTCTCAAGTCAGGCCCTGAACAGGAAAACACAGCAGAAGGAGAAAGGTTGGTAAATCAAAGCTGACCTGGAAAAGACAAATTCGACTGAATTGATATCGACCCAGCTGGAGAGAATGGCCCAGAACTGAGTCTGTTGGAACTGTGTATTTTTTTGCCCTATGCTCCACAAGGAGTCAACTGGAATAAACAAAATCACAAAACAAACAGGTTCTGGTTAGTCAATCAGTATATAAACCTTCACCTGACCCATGTCTTTTCACAACATGCAATGTTGAGGATGATCAGTTAAAAAAAAGAAAAGAGGGGTGATTGAACCCCCACTGAAAACCTATTTAGATGGGGGAATTTTCAAAAACAAAAAAAAATTTTTTTTTGTAAATATAATAAGGTGAAAATGTTTAAATTTTCCACCTTTTAGCTTCATCAGGACAGCCTGTACACATGCTGACAGTATTGGTTGACGGTTTTTTATAGTCTTAATAATTTTCACTAATTGGCCCTTGTCAAGGTTATTTATGGGGATAACAACTTTTTGCTCCGATTGCATGAGCAGGTAAGGTAATTATGGGAGAGTGATTTGCTCAAGCAACTGTCTTTTTCCATCAACTATTGTGGCATGTTAGTGACAAGAGATTTTTATTAAAACGTCTTGTGAGGCAGCAGATTGCAAGAGGGAGTGGATTCATGCCTTTCCCAAAGGTATAAGTAGGTATTTAATCATCTCCTCACAAGGAAGGAATGTGACACAAGGGCAAGTTTAATATGGGGGCCCACACGTATACATAACAAGCATTGTCTTTTCTCTGTGAAGAGTGTCATAAAGGCTTTAGGGTGACCCCCGACTCTCTCCTTTTGGTGCAATGTGGAAATGCAGTCCCCACCCCAATCCTGGAAGCAATTCATTCCCATCATCCCTGAGAGTTGGCATACTTCACTTTTTGGAATCCTTGCGAACAGTTTCACAAAGGCACAAAGTCATCAGGGCAACCCATGACTCTATCCTTTCAATGCATTGTGGAGATGCAGTCCCCACCCTGAAGGAACTCAGCTCCACCGAGATTTGGCATACTTTACTTTTTTGAGGCCACAGAACAAATCTCGGGCCAGGTATGCAATTAGTAGGAAAAGAACATAAACAGCCACAACTGAAATTTGAACTCAGTCTGCTGAATCTATTTTTTGTGCTGTTAGCCATTACATTCCCCTAACACCTCCATGGCCAGCGGTGAAGCTTATTGATATAATCTGATAGTACAGCATGCCTGAACCTGCCTTTGGCATAGCAGACATTCCATTTTTTCTCTTTGTCTATTCTTTGTGATGTCTATAAGGAGAACTTCAACCTATGGAACTCGTAAATTAGCAGTTTCAGGTGCAAAACTTGGAAGCATGCTTGGGATATTGAGATAAAAATATGGAAAATTTTCCTACAGAGAGCCCAAGTGGTAACTAAATATAAAATGTTTGGATGAAGATCTCATGAAAATCCAAATTTTGTAAGTTCAGAAAATATTTGCAAATACATACAGTAAGTGCAAAAGTTTCTGGTTCAATAACTTTTCAGCATTCAATCATGTTTCAGTATTTTTTAAAAATTTTTTACATTTGCTGTATTAGACACCATAAACCAGAACTGTCAACAAAATTGTAAACATAGGTTTCTCCAGTTTTTGAATGATTCTGGCTGGCTGGCTATGTATCAGTGTGTTGTGCATGCAGACTTCCAAATGGAGCTAGATGAAAGAAAATTTTAACATCTACTCCTTATTATGTCTCAAAAACACTTTTTCAAACATTCTCTCCCCAGACAGATTTTGGGGGGGGGGCAATTTACAATGTAAGTTTATGCTAAACTGGTCCCTTGAATGTATGAATGGCTTGGCTTCACGGACATAGATTTTGGGAGGGTTTTTCACAATTATGGGATCCATTGACAATGGGGCCATGTTCACTGGCCTTTTTGTTGCCCTGTCTGGTTGGCAGGTATGACTAGGTAGTTGCTTTATTATAAATATTCATAATCGAGACTATATAATAATACATATACATGAATTACATGATTTGATTACATGCTTTGCTTTCATTGGACTATATTCAACATCAATACATTATATTGACGTGTACTATCATGAACTTCTGAGGTCAAGTCATGTTGTCTAATATGTATATATATATATATATTGGAGTGTTCGGAGAGTAAATTCATTTTTTACTGCAATGAATTATAAATCAACCAGATAAGGCAACACCTGGATTAAATGTTATGACACAATGTCTGAATTTAGTTTATCATCCCTTCTATCCATCAGCATGTCATTTATAGTGTATAATAATGTTTAACACCATGGATGATAGAGAAAAATTTCTTTTCCATTAGGCTGTTTCAATCTTCTTTTTGAAAATACATAATCATATATATATGTATATTTACGTATATTCATATATATATATATATGATGGAGATAATGGCTTGGCTCTAAGAACGGAGATCTAGGAAGGTTTTCAAGATCATAAGTCAGTGGGGCCTGTGTGTGAATATCTCAAAGGTCTGCTCAACAGAGTTTTAAAGCAAAGAGTGATATATATAGATGCATATGAACACAAACATACAACACTTTATACATATGTAGAAATATGTGCTACTTGTGGTTATCGAAGCTAGCCTCATAAGTCTTCAGTCTTCACTGGGTACTCAAATATTGTGGCCTTGTGCCAGACTCTGTAAATATCTACATACATAGAAATTTAAGGTGCCTGCCATAGAGTGATGGTTAACAGGCTAGCCTGTCAGATTATTGGTAGTTTACTGAAAGGAATTTGTGTGTGTAATTATCCTCATACTTAGAATTAATAGTGAGAACCATTGGGTTTTCAGAAACGTTCCAACCTAATTTGATGATTGAAGAATACGTTCTTCAAATGTAAATGGGCTGTTTGTTTTTATAATGCACAGGAAACATCTTATTTCTGGTTGCTGATGAGTGCAAGAGGCACAAAATGTTAACATTCACTGGGTATACGTCCTTGTAATTCCTTATTTTTTATACATCAATATCTCTATTTCATGTGTTAAATATCAAGCACTCCCATCAAACATTTACAATGGATAAAATCTGTTTTCTTCATTTTCTGTTTGCATTTTTTCAAATTGAGAATATACATATATTGTACTATATATATATATATATATATATATATATATATATATATATATATATATTGTATATTTATGCAGCAATTTTTCCTTTATGCATATTCTGATACTGCTCAATGAAACTTGCATATACATATCTGCATATATATATATATATATATATATATATATATATATATATAATATATGTATACTCACATACCTATACAAACATGCATATATATATATATATATATATATATATATATATATATATATATATATACTCAAACACACATACATATACCTAACTAAATAGATAAGTAAGACTCAAATTGATATTTGATATGGTTGCACAAAGCACAAAAGCTTACAGAATAGAAACATTCACTCCCAAAATATTGCAGAGTCTATCAACAAAATATATTTTTAAGCTTCTATTATTTCTAAGGAGAATTCTCCAAGTTCCACTCTTGAAGGAAGAATTTGAATTGTATTCTAAGGAGATGCCAACAGAGTTGGTCTTGCTGTTCTCCATTCTTCAGAACTGTGGATTCCAACTGGTAAAAACCAAAGCAATATGTTAATGAAAAAAATTCAACACAGTTGCAAAAAAAATGTTCCTTCATGTTCTTATTCATTCGGATTGAAATGAAACAAAAAGTTACCATAACATTCAATAATTGAACAATAGTAGGGTTGAATTTTGGAGTCATATAAAAAAAATCCAATTCAGGAATAAAAATGGTCACAATGAATTCTATTTATGACATCATTGTTGTTATCCACTGAAAAACTTCGAAAATATGATTAAAAAAACATCTAAAAATATCTTGATTCTGGAGAATCTGGATATCAACAATAAACCTGTCAATATAAAATCCCAAAAAGGTCAAGAAAGCTTTTTTTTCCAAAAGTCAAAAAAACAATTTTCAAAACGAGGTCTAGTGGAGTACTGATGCCAAGTTTAAAGCCTGTAGACAAAACAGTATGGTCAGGAGAACTGGAACACACAAACAAACACATAAACAAAAAAAACACGTACATATGAAAAAAAAGGGTTGCACTCTTCACCATCTTAGATGGTTACAGTTCAACTTAAACTTTGATGGCTACAGTTGTTCAACTCTAAGTTAAGTATTTTTTTTTCTCCTTAGCATATTTTATAAATAACAAATATGTTTTGGCTTGTCAGGCTATTATCAACATTCAACAACAAATGCTTCCAGATTTTTTACAACAGTTAGAAAATATTTTGAAAAACATGATGATAATATGTGCTAGTCTGGGAACATTAACAATAACCAAGGTCATTGTGATTAAGAACAATGATGTAATTTCTCATAATTCCATTAACTCTGGTAATATCATTGGAGCTATATTGACAGAGGATTCCAGTTTAACCTTCCAGTAGTTTTTGCACAAGTCCAGGTCTTTGGCATCGCATTCCTTCAAGAACATGACCTTGAATGTTTCATGGAAGTTTAAAGTTCATGTGAGTAAATTCAAGTGTTTACATTTATATTGCTTAAGTAGTGCCAGATTGCCGGGTTTTTTTTCTAGACTAGTTGTAATTTTTCCAGTGTTTGCGATGGCCACCCAAGTGCTTCTAAAATGGGTTGCTAATTTAAGGTTATGCTTAAACAGCAGACAGTATGAATAAATGCAAAATGGAACATCCTTTTGTAGAATCCAGATTATTCGTGCAGAGTACTTAGAGTAAAATTCAAAATAGGACCTAGTGCAGAATATATCTTGTGGGCAAGGCCTCTGAGAGGGGGTACAGCTAATGCACTACATAGGGGCCCCTGAGGAGAAAAGGCAGCCCATGAATTTCTTGGGAAGAGCTGTATATTGAAACCTTCAAGTTGATATGATATGTCTATTAATGAAATAGTTTACTGTCTAACTTAGCGAATATATCAAGGTGTGCTGAAAGGGTTATAGCAGATGAAAACAAGATGGCAAAAGGATGAGGGTGTTAATGCAGCGTGTGTGGCAGGCGGCTGAAAACATCTTTGTGCTGTCATATAAAATTTGTCTCGGATGTCCTGCTTGAGGGTCTTTGTATTTTTGTATTCTGCAGTTATTATTGACAAACAAATCAAAATGAAAATGAAATATTCATAAAATGCTGCTGTTCAATTTAATGGATCAATAATCTATTTCTATGTAACATGATGAATCCTCAAACAAATTTAGTACTTTTTTACCAGCCAAAAATATTTTTTTACCTGCAAAAAATGCTTTTTTAATGACATTCTTATTCTTTTGTTAGGTGGGAGCAACTAAAACCATGGGTCCCTAAGAAGTTTGATCATTTGCACTTCATCAAGTGTGGTACTGCCAGTATGGATGAATGATTTCAAAAGTTATTCTTTGGTAGAATCCAGGTAATTGGTGCAGTGTCCAAGGAAATGGAGATTTTAGCAGTACCTGATAAATGTTAAGAAAAGAATCAGTTGAGTCTTTTAAGGACACTTTTCATCTGAGATTGGCTTGTTATAATTTCTAAGAAATTGAACAACTGTTGCCACCAAAGGTTGCAAATGGTTCTATTCCTTTCTATATATACCCAACCGACCAACCAACCAAGTGGGCTATAGATTCTTCTCTCTTTGCTCATCTGTGTGTGTGTGTTTGCGTGTGTGTATCTCGGTGCATTTTGGGACTGCAACCTGAAAATGTGTATGAGCATACCATTGGGCACCATCTAAAAACAGTTTTTTCTGTTTTTTTTAAAAAAAAATACTTTTCGGGGGCCTCTATAGTCATTTTAGACCAACAATGCCCAAATCTTGTGTTGGTATTCAATTTTTGATGAAAGATCCACTTTTTTCTTTAAATGATTTTTTCTGGTAAATGCACAAGCTACAGTGATTCATTTATTTAACCATTTTTCCGTATGAATTTGTCCTACTGCCTGAGAAACATGACAAGCCCTGCCTAGCTCTTTGTACCCTGGGTGACTGTCCGCATTACCGGTATCTTGAGCCGGTTTTACCTTTTCAGATCCATTGCAACAACCAACTTTAGCAAAGTACCTCCTTTCGAACTAATTTCCTGTGCCTTTCTACCTGTCTATTTACATGGGATTGGTGCCAGATACTCCAGTTAAATCTCTGGCTTAAAGTTGCTGTAAGCAAAATTTGATTTCTATTTACTTATTTTTAGGCTGTAGCCATTTTGCGATTCAATGATTCTTTTTCATGCTCAGAGTAAAAAGATTCATTAATGCGAGCCACTTAGCGAACTCAATAACACCAGCTGATCATCAGAGTAAACTCACATTCATAGACATGTGCATTAATCTTCATATTGCGAATGACAGGAATTTCCGTCATTACAGTTCTGTCGCTAATTCAGTGAAATTTTCATTTTTTTTGTGATTGATAGCAACTCAGTTCTGTCGCTAATTCAGAGAAATTTTCATTTTTTTTTGTGATTGATAGCAACTCAGTTCCATCTGTGAGTCGGGGCTTTTATCTTGCAATGGACAAGGGCTGTTATATTGCAATGGGTAACAATAACTCTTCACCATATTCCGCAGTTAATGGGTTAAAGTAAAGATTGACAATCCTCAGCTGCATTGTAAACAGCACCTAAGACTGTGACTTTTCAGAGCAAGTTTCCAATCCTCAATATAATTTACGAGCTGTCAGTTAATCCATGACAATGAACAGAAAAAGAGGAAACCACACAAATACAAAATTGTGTGTTTGTGTGTGTGTGTGTGTGTGTGTGTGTGTGTGCGTGTGTGTGTGTGTGTTCATTCCACTGTTGGCTGCTGATAATATAACTACAACCAGTGATGTAGTGGAATATCAATCCGGTCAGGTATCCGGTGCTGGATTAATTAATCAAAAAAGGAAATTTTTTTTTTGAGAATCCAGCGCCAGTTATCTGTGTGTGTGTTCACTCCACTGTTGGTTGGCTGCTGATAATATAACTACAACCAGTGCTATAGTGGAATATCAATCTGATCAAAAAATGAATGTTTTTTTGCGAATCCAGCGCTGGATATTAGACTGAATCAATATTCTTGTAGATCACTGACAACAACTACTCTAACAGCTGTTATTGTCGTTGATGTTTCACTCTGGTTTTTTTACCCAAAATGAATATGAGAATTCAAGTTAACAGTACCTTGTATTAACCTTTCAAAAACTGAAAAAAATACTCACCCAGACACAGCTTTAGGTATACTGTTAGGAAAGAAACAGGCATTTACCAGTGGAAATAAAAATTATGATGTAATTTTGTGGTAGCCGCCAAAATTTGTCACTTTTGAAGAGCCTTAAACTTACTTAGTTGTTCATAAGTGGTTTGTGCAAGAAGACGGTTAATGATACTGAGAAATGTACTTCTAATTTCTCAAGCCATCATCACATCTACTTCTAATGACTGATCTCGAATAAAAAAACCCTGAAGAAAATCATTTAGAATAAAAGAAAATAGAGTACTTGAGAGATCTGCAGTTAGTTTGAAAATCTCTTGGCCTTAATTTAAAAAAATGAACAATAAAGATATTAAGTAGAGTCATCTTAGGTCATTTTGAGTCTGGGTCAATTGTGCTCTAGTCAAACCGTCTCTTGACCGAGTGATTCAGAAACTCTTTTCTTTCTTATCTAATTTTGATTTCAGAAACAAAAGACATTTATTCTTTAGTAGTCCAAGGGATGGTCAGTTTGGGCCAATCTTCTCTGTAAGAACAGGTCTATATAAGTACAAATAATGGAGTAGTGCTCTGGGAACAGTGTTCCCTAACTCCTATGGGAAGAAAGAAGAGCAATACCTGTCTAACTACATACTATTAAAATTCCCTATTTGAATAAATCACGGGTAAGAAAATTAGCCAGTACATCTCCAAATAGTATGATAAAAATCCACTTATCAAATAAACAGAGTGATTTTTTCTGTTTCTCTATCCATAACAATGGACTCTTCCAATTTAAGGCAACGATATGGTGATAAAAATATTTAGTATTCACCATTTGAAACAATGGACTCTTCTACTGAAACATGTTCAGAAATTTCTCTTCTTAAAAAAGAATCAACCAATTTAAATTCAAATATATCTGATTTTTTACATGAGCGATTAACTAGCAAAAACAAAAGGCCACGTGTGACTTTCGTACAATTACCTAATGTCATTCTCTTTTATAACCGTAAAGAAGTTAACTGGAAGGTGCCTATCCCGAAAAATCTAATTTCATTTTTTTCAAAAACTTCCTCATCTATTCTTGGCCACGTAGTCGACACAATTTCTGTAACCAGAAGACTCATCTTCATGTGGTCATATAGATCATCTGCTAACCGGGCCCCTAGACTGAGCTCTGGTGAGGCTCCCCCATCATGATAAATACAAACTCGCAGTGCTGCAGTATCAAGTCTTAAAAGCATTACTTGTAAATGTTTATGTTTAGAGACTAATTTAGAAAACAAAATGGTAATGTTTCAGGCATAAGAAAAAATATAAGCAAAAGTACTGAAGTATCATCCACAATACTCGCACGTACACTCAATTTAATCATTTTTTTTTCTCTTTGCCCTCCCCCCACACTTTCAGACTCCAAATAATTAATCTGTTACTGTTCTTGAGAAATTTAGCTGCCATTACTGAGTCGTAGTTCACAAATGAAATAGAATTAAAAAAGAATCAAACTGAAAATATATTCATATCCTCCACTCTGTTACAAGGTCAGAGTTTGCATTACAATAATCTAAAATCTAAATTTCGAGGAAGTTTTGTTTTTGACTGACGAATCATAAATATAGAATATTTTCCATCCTATCCAATCTTTTGGTTTGGTTCCGTGATTTAGCTCTACACGTGACTATCAGGAGAATGCATTGGTTATAGATTGTTCTTTCTAGAACCAATGGGATTTACTTTTGCTTGCTCTAATGAAAACTTGCAAAGTCATTCTAATTTTAAATAATTTTGGACTTTGCTCCGTGAAATGTGTTGTTTTATCTGATTCCTCAAGTCGTGTTGATTCTGCATATCGGAGAGGAAGTACTTGCGATCAAACTCAATAAACAATACTTTACACTAGGAAACAATACGTAAGAGGCAAAGTCCACACAGAGAGAAAAATAACTACAAAAATCAAAATCTGATAAGGATAATCAAAGATAACAATTAGCATCAAAGTGGATGGATTCCAAAGTACAGATTAGGCATGAATCAATCAATCAAACAGATCTGGTTAGTCACTCAATAGAAACCGTTAAAACCCCTTTTGACAGCATACTTTGTTGAGGGTGATCAATTAAAAAAATGGAAAAAGGGGTGATCAATACATTACTTACTTCACTCACCTTTTGTTGGACCTTGATCACTAAAAAAGTCTGAATTTAAAAAAACAAAACAAATGTGAATGCCGCTGGACGCAAACTAAGAGATCAATTTTGCCTCAACTTACAAGGCAAATTGGACCACCCCCTCTAAAAACCTATTTAGGAGAGAAAAAAACACCAAAAAACACTCTTCTGAAACAAAATTTCCTGCCTACTAACTCCATTGGTGTGGCCGGTACACATGGTAGATGCATATATACATAGCTGGCCAGCCAACCAGAGCAACTTGAAAGCTGAAGAAACCTATGCTGACTATTTTGGTGACAGTTTTGGTTGACGGTTTCTAATCGGAATAGATTGTTATGAAAACCTCCAACCACTCCCAATTTCTACCTAGACAGTCCGTAGACACAATGAACAATCAAAGACGAGCAGAAGTAATGCAATTATTATAAAACTGTCAACATAGGTTTCTTCAGTTTGAAGTCAGTTTGGCTAGCTGGCTATGTATATATTGAATCATGCCTCCCAAATGAAGCTAGAGAGCTGAAAATTTGAATATTTACTCCTTATTATGTCTACGAATGTCGTCTGCGAATCTGAGGTTGCTCAGATACTCGCCGTTTATTTTAATTCCTTTACTCTCCCAGTCTAGTCTTCTGAAGATCATCTCGAGGCAGAAATCTTTTCACAGAGAACCTACACAACCTCCAACTAATGATAGATGAACTAAATGAAGAGAGCAAGAAAGTCGGCCTACACATGAACTTCAGCAAGACGAAGATCATGCGCAACAACCACATCGGAGATAAAGACACTAAGATCAAAATCGAGGACACAGAACTAGAGGAAGTAGATCACTACATCTACCTAGGACAATGAATCTCCATGAGCCCCTCAAAAGAAGAAGAAATCAAGCAAAGAATCACACTAGGATGGCAAGCCTTTGGCAGAGCAAGCTCAACCTTCAAAATTAAGAAGATCCCATTAATCCTAAAAAGGAGGGTGTATAACTGATGCATCCTCCCAGCAGTCAATTATGGAGCTGAAACATGGAACCTAACCAAGAGACAGATCCGCAAATTGAGAACCATGCAACATGCATATGAAAGAATTATACAGGGCCTCACATGGAGAGACCATAAGACAGCACAGTACATCCAAGAAAAGACAAGAGTCAGGGACATCATAGAATCCATTAAAAATGGCGGAAAACCGATGGACATTGCGACTCACAACATAGATCCCCAAGATCACATGTGCAACCAAGGCCAGCAGAATATTAGATGGAGAGACGAACTAGACAAGTTCTGAAAGTACTGGCTCCGCGATGCCCATGATAGAGAAGTGTGGTGAATCCTGGGGAAGGTCTATGTTCAACAATGGACATTAAAAGACTGATGATGATGATGATGATGATGGTGATGGTGATGATGATGATGATGATGATGATGATGATGATGATGATGATGATGATGATGTCAACAAAAAATTTTTAATTCCCCTAGATTTATTTCCAGTGAAGGGTTCAATTTGCAAAGTAAGTCTTTGATGAATTGGTTCCTTAGTTTGTATCCAGCAGTGTTCACACTTGTTTGTTTTTTTAAATTCAAACTTTGTTTGCGATCATTGCCCAACAGAGGGCAAGAGAAGTTACTTATTCACTTGCTGACCCTTTTTTCCATTTTTGAAATTAAAATCAAAATTAAAATTAAAATTTGATTAATCAACCCCCCACAAACATACACAGAATGTTGCCAATCGATATCGGTCATGTGATGGTTTCTATTGAGTAATTGACCAGTCCTGTTTCTTTATTTATTTCATTGGGTTTTAAGTTTTTAACCTAGGGGGTATGCTCCCCCATCGGGATATTCCCCCTATTTCCATTGGGGCATAAGTAATCCTAAGAGGGGGTACAAGCTCACAGGAAAAAAGTAAGAATCTATCTGATTATTCTGAGAATTCTCTCGACTAGAATTTGCATTATAACACGATGCATTGAAATTCATTTTTTCTTCAAATTTCTGGCCAAACCCATTTCGAACTAATCATTTGGTTGAAGATATGGATTGAAAATACACAGATAAGATCCAACCATGAAAAGGGGTGTGGTTAATAATCACTATATTCGACGAAATAGATCATTTTTATCAACTCTTGACTACAATTTAGCCTCATCTTGATTAATCATCGCTACCCACAACAGACTGGTTTAATCACTTTTGAAAAGTTTACTTAATCACTGCTACCCGCAACAGACCAATTCAATCACTACATTTAGGTTATATTTGTTTCCTGACTTTTATCTGTATCTATGGATCTATCTATCTATCCTGACTTCATTCAGTCCTGGCCACTCAGTGCAGAAACTTGAAATGAAGTATGCATACCCCCCTTCAATGAGTACGGAAAATGTTTTGTTTTATTTTCTGAAAATCTCCACCCCCTCTATTGGGTGTTCAATTTTTTTTTTTAAATCATGAATTTACGATTTGAACCATACTGATTGTATTTTCATCAAGTTAACTTGATTTTACCACCTCCACCTCCGCTTAATTCACAAGGTAAAAAGAAATGTACATGGATGCTAGTGATTCATGATTTCCCTTGGAATGCTATTTTTTTTAGTTGTATTTTTATCGCAACTAGACTCAATCTATGGCACAACACAGATCAGAAGTGAAAATGAGCTCTTGATGAGACTTTTACTTATGTCCCTCTTGCTAGAGGGAGGCCAGGTTTAATGCACCTCCTGCTATACCAACTGGAGTCCAAATCAAATCTTTCAAACTACCCTCTACCCTGATATCTCAGCACCATGTTTATTTTTATTTCAGAACTGGTACTCCCTTCCTATACTCTTATTAAACAGCCTTTCTTTTCTAACCTCTCGCTTTCTACCCTAGAATTAAATCAAACTTCCCTTCCAAGTCCTCTCTCTTTCTAATCTTCTACTAAACTACCTAACTTCCTTTTCTGTCTTCTTTGCTTCTTTTATCAAACTACCTAACCTTTTCTTTATGTTATCATTGTAAGAATGACATTTGAAGGCAGGTAGGTACAAGCAGTCAAGAAATATCCACCTCTTTTTCACAACCAGGAGGAGATCTGGCTCTTCTCGGAATCGTGGGAGAGTCTGCATTACGGCAATATTTTCAAGAGTTCTGAAAATGCTAAGGAAATTTGGCTTGCATCCATGAATTTTGTAATTTTAGAAACTGTCTGTATCAACAAAAGTTTTTAAGTTGGTCTGGCTGGCTGGCTGGCAATGTACGCATCACATGTACAGGCCATACCAATGAAGTTAGAGGGCTGAAAATTTAAGCGTTTACTCCTTACTATATTTAGAAAATCTTCTTTCCCTTCCTAAATAGGTTTTTAATGTAAGGTTCAATTTACTACGTAAGTTTATGTTCGATTGGTGCCTTACTTTCTGTCCAGCAGCATTCATGTTTGTTTCTTTATTAAATTCAGACGTTTTCAGTGATCACTGCCGAAACAAAATGGTGAGAGAAGTAGCATTTCCATTGATTACCTTTTTTTCCTATTTTTTGATTGATCACCCCCAGCACAGCATGCTGCCAAATGACGTTGGTCATGTGATGGTTTTTTATTGAGTGATTAACCTGACCTGTACTTTTTTTTAATAAAGATTTTGTGTACTTGGTAATTTGATCCTTTTCAAGTCAAAGGAATCTCATAGGAAGTAATATATGTTTGTTATGAAACAAGTAAACGAAGATAAAATTGTTCGTTTTTGCAAAAGGTTATTTTGCTTTTGTGTATGTATAAGAAAGTAAGCAGTAACCAAGCCATGCATACTCATTTAATAACACATAACTGCACACATATTCAAGCTAAGGTGATATCAGAAGATATTAAAATCACGTGACCAATGCTTTTTGGCAGAATGCCACGTTGGGGCTGGAATGAAAGATACAAAAATGGGGAAATGATGGATAAGTTACTTCTCAAACTTTTTGTTGGGCAGTGATCACTAAAAAAAAAACTTTTTGTTGGGCAGTGATCACTAAAAAAAAAACTTTTTGTTGGGCAGTGATCACTAAAAAAAAACGTCCGAATTTTCCCCCAAAAAACAAGCTAGAATACTGGCAGACACGTAAAAAACTATTTTGGAGGAAATTTTCAAAAAGTAAAAAAATTTTTTTTTTTATAGACATAATGCGTACTTATTCAAATTTTCAGTCTTGTAGCTCCATTGGTGTTGTCTGTAGACATGATACATATATACATACATATAGCATATATATATATATATATATAGCCGGCCACACCAACTTGGAAACTGAAGAAACCCATGCTAATGTCTATATTAACAAAAAAGAAACATGAATGCTGCAGGAAACAAACTAAGGAACCAATTTAGCATAAAATTACATTGCATATACCAGTCTGCCAGTCAACTAGTCAGCCGGACCAACTTGAAAACTGAAGGAGCTTATTTTGACCGTTTTGTTGAAAGTTTTGTTTGATGGTATCTAATAACATTGTTCATTTTTGTAGAAGGTTACTTTGCTTTTCGAGTATATCTCTAAGAAGTGAGAGTAAGCAAAAAATCAGACCATGTGTACTCATTTAATAACACATAATTGCACGCATATGCAAGTTAAGGGAATATCAAGGTATGGCCAAGTTACTCAACTTTACTCACCTGAAAGTCAAAGTTAATCATTGTATCGAGGGTAGTATGAGGTTGGCCAAAAAGTAAGTTTGTTTCATTTTTTTGTTGTTAGATGGTATTAAGTGAGTTTAGTTGTTACCCATTTTCCCCTAATTTTTGTCCAGATTAAGTATTATAAATTATTATTATTTTAAAATTTCTCAACTACTTTTAACCTTCATTTTAATCAGAATGAAGGATGGGTTTATGGGTGTTATTTGGACCTCTGTGTCCAGATCTTGTCTTGATGACTTAATTGGTAAAGCAGTTCAGGCCCTTCCACTAGGAGATATGGGTTCAAACCCCATCTAAGGCTTATTCTTTATTTCCCGATCAAACGTAATTTATCCATTGTTGAAAGGTAAGTGGTTTGATCAAAATACTGCAATAAAAAGAAAGTAATAAAATTTACATGAAGGTAAAAAGTAGTTAAAAATCTAAAAATAATAGTAGTATTAACTCATAAACTATGAATGGTGGAAATTTCTGTCATTGCTGCAGTTCTATGGCTAACTCAATAAAATTTCTGTTTTAATGTGATTGATAGCAATCCAGTTATATCTATGAATCAGAGATTTTCTTATCTTGCAATGGATAATTTGCAATGAATTATCCTGCAATGGACAAAGGCACTAATCTGGCAATTGATAGCAATTAGTCTTTAACACCTGCGGCAGTTAATGGGTTAATTAACTTCATTTAGAAACATTGATTGTGATTGAATGGCTATCACATCAGCATGCATTTTTGAAAGGATTTTTCATTTTTTTGATTCTCAGATTGAAGATGGGAAAAGATAATTTAACAACCAAGGTCACCGAAGGTTGTGGAGAGTTCTATCCCTTTTTATATTTATGGGTGTTGTGTGTTTCAGTGTTCCTGGCCGTACATTTTTTTCAAGAGAATTGAAAATAGGCATGAGATCTCCTCAAGACCACTTCTGAAAACGTTTTTTTAAATTTTCTTTTATTTTTGGAAAAACAGCTTTGGGATCTTTCGGGGGCTTCATTTTGATGGGTAAAGGTTATTAATAACATCTAGATTCTGGAGTATCTATTTGTTCTTGGATATTTTTTTGCCCTATTTTAGATGTTTTTTAGTGGAGATAATATCTAGATTCTGGAAAATCTAGTTTATGGTAAATTGGTCCCTTAGTCTATGTCCTGCAGCATTCATATTTGTTTTTTGAAAATTCCGACTTTTATAGCGATGACTGCCCAACAAAAGGTGAGAGAAGTAACTTATTCTCTGATCAATCATTTTTCCAATTTTGAATTGATCACCCCCAACATGGCCTGCTACCAAAAGACATTGGTCACATGACGGTTTCTGTTGAATGACTAATCAGACCTGTTTTTGTTTATTGATTCAAACATTGAAGATGAAGAAAAAAAAGCTATATTTTTGGCATGTCATGATTTTTAATTGTATTGAAAAGGAAAACTTCATGTTAAAACCAATTTTCAAATAGGTTAACAGTGTACACGAGGAATTGAGTAACCCCAAGAGAGAGTGATTAAAGAGAGATAGATGCTGATTTTTTTTTTTTCAATTCGTTCATAGCGTTGGGGGAGATAGGAATATAAGATATAGAGAGTGGGCAAGGAAAGAGGAATAATTCTTTTTTACATCACATTACATCACACTATTCCTTTTTTAGATTAATTCTCGGGATAGAATAATACAAAGTACAAGAAAGAAAGAAAAAAGAGAGAAAGAAAGAGAGAAAGAGTAGATGGACAGAGAAAGAAAGAAAGAAGGAAAGAAAGAAAGAAAGAAAGAAAGAAAGCAGAATATTGGCTATCTCCCACATTGAACAATGTTCATCAGGGCAATGTAGACATAGTAACCACAAAGTTTTTATCTGGCGTAACAAACAAAGCATATGGATAGTAGAATTGTTTAAATATAAAACAATGTCTGTGTGCGTCAGGGAATATATTAACGTCTATATGTGTCCATAGATGTGTTCTAATTGACTGCTTGACTCTCTCTCTCTCTCTCTCTCTCTCACACTCACTCACACACGCACACATGCATACAACACATATATATATATATATATATATAAAACAAAAGTAATTTCTTTATTTCATTTCTTTTATCAATAAGGAGTGGACTTAATTACCAAATATAAAAATTCTATAGTTCAAAATATTGTTTTTGTTTGACTTTTTCCATTTCGCGCAATTAAATTTTGTAGGTGTGAGACATTGGGAGTGTTGGGCTATACTTCGCCATGCTGGCCCATGACGTGTTTGAAAGGGGGTATTTGGTTAGTGGGTGTTACTTAGCGTTGCCCATCTCCTCTCCAAGTAGCAGGCGACAGGTTGCAGTGGATTATATGGTTCCAATCGCAGAGAGTAGTACCTGACTTGCCCTCTTTTTGTTCAATTGCTGACTGTATTTGGAATTTCCAATTTAAAAATAAGTCATTTCACCTACGTTAGTATGTTGCTTTGAATACAATCATACGGATATGTGCACAGAGGGATTTGCATTAGTAGTATAAGTGTTTGTATTCGTAGAATTAGTTCTAAAAAAAGATTAGAAATATCAAAATCTTTCCACACATATGACTAATTCCAAACACAAAATCAAAATTATTCCCAAGGCAAATGTGCACACACGAACACACACAGAGTCTATTTTGTTATAGTTAGCTTTCCCCCGTAAGAACCAATTGCAATCTCATTCTTAGAGTTGTACTCCACCATGAAACTTGATTGCTCAGGCTGAAGGGTTATTCTACACTCAGGCGTTGCCGTCTATCATCCTGCTGTTGCAGAAAACCCTCCCCAAAATCTTTGTTCATGAAATGAGGCCATCCTTTTATATATATATATATATATATATATATATATATATATATATATATATATGAGAACAATAATGAAATATATAACAAATGTGTGTATATCTATTAACATATTAGGTAGAATTTGTTTTTTTTAAAAAATGCTCAATGCCATCAGCAGCGCTATCATGAAATCTTTTTCAATGGCTCATATGGGCAATTGAAAAAAAAATCTGTGTGTATATATATATATATATATATATATATGATTTTAATGGCTCATATGGGCAATTGAAAGAAAAATCTGTGTGTATATATATATATATATATATATGATTTTAATGGCTCATATGGGCAATTGAAAAAAAAATCTGTATATATATATATATATGATTTTAATGGCTCATATGGGCAATTGAAAAAAAAATCTGTGTGTATATATATATATATATATATATATGATTTTAATGGCTCATATGGGCAATTGAAAAAAAAATCTGTGTGTATATATATATATATATATATGATTTTAATGGCTCATATGGGCAATTGAAAAAAAAATCTGCGTATATATATATATATATGATTTTAATGGCTCATATGGGCCATTGGAAAGAAAATCTGTGTATATATATATATGTATGATTTTAATGGCTCATATGGGCCATTGGAAAGAAAATCTGTG
This sequence comes from Thysanoteuthis rhombus, assembly GCA_963457665.1. Classification (NCBI taxonomy): domain Eukaryota; kingdom Metazoa; phylum Mollusca; class Cephalopoda; order Oegopsida; family Thysanoteuthidae; genus Thysanoteuthis; species Thysanoteuthis major. Next base: position 14,156,979 of record OY735230.1, on the reverse strand, counting down.
TATATATATATATATATATATATATATATATATATGATTTCAATGGCTCATATGGGCCATTGAAAAAAAATTTTTGTATATACATATATATATATATATATATATATATATATGATTTGGTAGCATATTTTCTTTAATGCTTTTCTTTTCACTAAAAATTACAAATAAGGAGCAACTTTTTACTAATCTTTTCTTGTTTTCATACAAGTGAATGATTTTTCTGGTTTTAATGTCTTTAATACATACTTTCCAAAAGATAGCGCTCTATACTTTGGAAACATCTATATACATTGAAACCAGAGATCCCTACACTTGTATGAAAACAAGAAAGGATTGGAAAAATTGTGAAGATGGTCCTTGTCCATCATCTTTAGTGAAATATATATATATATATATATATATATATATATATGCAATGCTCTTCCAACATGGAATGGAGCATTCTGGTGGATGGGGAATATCTGCGATAAATAAATACATCACTTAAATTCAACCTTACTGACTGTCCAGTTCCATGGAGCAGAGGCAGGATACCGGCCTCTGGGTCTGAAGCAAAGGTTTCAATCCTACCTTGTGGTACTGGATGGGAAAATGGATAGTCTATAGCCACACTGAAGAGTTGTAAAACAACGAAACAGCTGTCTGTGGATGACGCAATGAATATATATATATATATATATATATATATATATATATATACTGTAAGTAAAGTGTTGTGCTAATGGAGTGCTTAATATCTTTTTCTTGAATAGAGCTAGTATAATCTTTATACTAATGGATGCTGACTTATCATCATCATCATCATCAGTTTTTAACATCCGTCATTGGATGTAGACCTTCACTAGGATCCACCACATTTCGGAGCCAGTGATCAACAAAATCACAATACTAATCAGACTATGAAAACAACTAAAGGAAACTAAAAAAATAGATAGACCCTCATTAAAATAGATAAAAATATAGAACAATTAGAACAACAACACTTAGAAATAGCTAACAAATATCATAGCAGTCTTAATTATCATCAATTTCATGAAAAGATTAAAAAATATAGGAAACAACCACAACAAAGATACTTCATGTTATAACATTACTCAAATTATCATACCCATGTACTAATGTAGGTATATATACATATTAACTGTAACCATACATCATCATAATCAGCCTTTTAGAGTCTGTCATTGGATAATCCCCAAGATTTGCCAGACCTCATAGGCATTGTGGAGCCAATACTCTCTTGACATCTTATATTTTGCCAGCCTCAGTTTTGCATTTGATCTCTTGGGATCCACTTTGTGAGTTGTGATGTCCTGTGTTTGGCTAACATTCTTGCAACATGACCAGCCCATTGCCATTTGAGTTTTCAAATGGATTCTATGATATCTTTGACTCTTTCTCTGATATACTGTGCTTACATGATCACCCTTTGTAATGTTCAGCACAGCTCTTGTTGCATGGTTTTTATTTTGAGTGTCAATCTTTTGGTCAGGTTCCATGTTTCAGCTCTATAGGTGACTATCGGGAGGATGCATTGGTCGTACACCCTTCTTTTTAGGATTACAATCCTAGGTTCATAAGTACGTACGTGTTCTCACATATACGAACATGCATATATAGCTATATACTCAGTTACAAACAGATGTCAGTACTTCAAAGGTGATTCGGTGTAAATAATCATTCTCTCAAGTATTAGGGATTTTATGAATACACACATAGACTGACTGTAGTGGATATGGGGCACACAAGACTTTCCTAAATCTTTAAGATTTTTCCATTAAGATATTCATACTACTCAAGTCAGGGATGTACTTGAGGCAGTTCATAAAGTGCAGCTGTGTAGAGCCGTAAGATATTAGGGTCCCTCCCAAGAATATTTATCTTAAAGAAATATTCTTCATTTTCAATGTTTTTCCATGTCTTCATTTGTCAGAGAATTTTTTATGTTACATATATGGTGTCTGCTTGGCAGGGGAAATAAGGGATTTGCCCCTTCCCCTAGATCAGGATTCTTACTAGGGCGAGGGAGGTTTGAAAAGATAATGGTGTGGTGCGACTGTTTTTTGTAACCCCGATTAAATGTACCTAAGATGGTACTATTAACTGTTGGTAACAGGGTTGCCGCTAAGATATATTCCAAACATACACTATTGTGCCCAACCCGGAAATATATCCCTCCCCCCCGAGGCACCCATGGTTACGTAGAGATAGATTATGGATCCATACAGAACTTAACATTAAATTAAATATCATAATTCGGTGAATGTCATATCCTTGTTTTGGTTTGTTTAAAAGTAATAGCTAAATACATAGATAAAAGTGCCCCCCAAGAAATGTTATGTACTGGGCCCCATCAATGCTAAATTTGGCCCTGACTCAAAGGGATTAGAAACTAGCTAGTAATCAGAGGCATAATTAGAGATTAGGGGAGATTAGGGGAGATTAGAGGGGATTTCGGGGTCCTAGAGGAGCTTGTCTCCGACACTTGGAGAGTCTTGATGAAAGAGTGAAATTTGAAATAAGCAGACATGCACCATCACTTAATAGGTGAAAAACAATCCCAAAGGCTGAATTATTATTCATGAAATTCATGTATGTATATGTATATCCTGTTTATTGTATAACATCAGTCGAAATGCAGGAAGTGAACTATAATTAGAAACCGTCAAGCAAAACTGTCAACATAGGTTTTTCTCAGTTTTCAAGTTGGTTTGGCTGGCCATGTATGTATATATGTATGTAGGTATCAAGTATATAAGGATGCATCAATGAAGCTAAAGGGCTGAAAAATTAAACATTCACTCCTGATCATCGACAAAAAAAATTTTTCCGTTTTATTAGATCCCCTCCCACCAAACGTAGGTTTATGCTAAATTTATATCTTGCTTTCCACCTACTTATTTTTTTTTAAAATTCAAAAATTGTCCGGTGACCACTGCTCCCCCATTAAAAGGCAATAGCAATAGAAGTAACTTATTTATTCTTTGATCACCCGTTTTTCCAATTTTTTAGTTGATCACCCCCAACAAAGCATGCTGCCAAAAGACCTTGGTCATATGACAGTTTCTTCTGAGTGACCAGTCAGACCTCTTTATAAATCTTTTAGGGCTGCCCCTCCTACCTGCAATGGGGCTTCGGGGATGTTTTCAATCCCCCCCCCCCCCGTGCCTCCTCATCCAGCCACACCTGTGGCTGATTACCAGATGAGCCACTGTCTTTCTCCCAAATGAGTCTCTTTTTGGTTACAGCAAATTATTTATGCTAGTCTCCCAGCTCATGTGAGAAAAAAAATCTCCTCTCTGACCCAAGACACATCAACCTAAGAGAAAAATGTCTATCAATGATTCGGGTGCACATATCTCGTGACCGTGACAACGTCTATTGGCTTTTCAACTAGTGACGACAGATGGTCTCTGAATAGAGCGGGCAGAAATTCAGGTTACATCTACAAGGAAGAGAAAGGAGAAAAAAAAAAAAACATTACAAAGGGATGAGGTCATACTTCGTGCGAAAATCATGTCACATTCTTTTGACTTTAAATTGATTAGATACTGTTCAGTGATTATTTCGTACCTATGACGACATGCTTTTTCACCTACGGTAATTGAAAAAGAATAGGGAACGGATCTAGGATCTTGGGCAGGTCAGGGGGGTGGGGGAGTTGGAATCTTTTTTTTTTTTTCACTTCATCTGTCTAATTAATTAGACCAGTGGTTTCCAACTTGGGTGAATTTCCTCTGAGGAGGAATTTAGATGGTCCGAAGGAGGAAAAAGCTATTTAGGAGAAAAAGTTGTGGTGAATGTTTTTGGCTTGAGGGTAGATGGGATATAAAAGCTTGAGTATGACTATGCTACCAAACTGAATTGCCCTTATCAATTCTCTTTATTAAAATTATTTTAAATTTGATTTATAGTGTTAGTTTTTTATCGCTGTGTTTAATTAACTGATTGTGTAACCTTCAATAGAATCTTAAATTTTTGTAAATTACCGCAAAGGAAGAAAATTTAGTAACCTTATTGTTAAAAGTGAAGAATGACTTTGAAAAAGGTTGAGAACCACTGAATTAGACAATGGATATAATAAACCAGTTAATGGAAATATTTTAATTTCAATAAGATGATTTTTTTTAGAAAAGAAACTATTGAACTCATTGCAGTGGAATAGTCCATTGTTTCAAATGATGATTAAAAGATATTTCTAATCAATAAAATTATTACGTTTATGTGGAAGAGTCCATTGTACCCGACAGAAAAAATCACAATATTCATTGTGTAAGTAGATGCTTCTTTATAAGATTAGTTTATGATTACTTGGGATTTTTGTGTTGTGCGTTCGTAAAATTTCTTCATCATTAAATATTTAAAACCATTTTTTGATGGAGCTTTTCCAAACTTGTATATCTAATTTCCTCTCCTAGATATTTGAAAAAAAGTTCTTAATCGTGCTTTGCAGGGTAGTGGGGTCTTGACCACCTGGAACCCCACCTCCTGAATTCATGCCTGAAGATATATTCATAATCTTGTGTTTATCTGAAAGATTCATGTTTACATGTGCATAAATTAATTCATATACTGAGTGGTTGAATCTTGGGGGAAAAATTCAATTTTCCTAGTTGTAGATTCATTCGAGCAACTATGAATATTTTTTCAGGCCCATTCATGAACTTGCAAGACTTACTGTTAGTTATGCCAAAATTAGAAATGCATGTGTATATGTATATGTGTGCATATATATATATATATATATATATATATAATGAAGTTATACCTGAAAGTTTTTTGACTTTGAACAAACTAAATGAAGTACAAACTTTTGCTGCTAAATCTTGTGAGCAGTACCCTTTGTGAGATCAAAGTATACATACCCAAAGGGATTGATATGAAGGAGATGATGGAAACTAGTAGGGTAAGTAATTTTTGTCATGGTCAAATTTCTTGAATTTTGAGGTAGTATCTTGTGTGTATATATATATATATATATATATATATATATATATATATATATATATATATATATATAAATATATATATATATATATATATATATATATATATATATATATATATATATATATATATATATATATATATTTATATGTGTGTGTGTGTGTTTATGTGAGTGAATGAATGGCTTGGCTTTGTAGACAAAGATTTTGGGAGCATTTTCCACCATAATGGGATCTTTAGATGGTGGGGTCATGTATGCAAAATAACCCTCCAGTCTTCCTTCCCAAGTAGTTAAACCACAGGACACGGACACTCCTTTGTTGGTGGATGCCTGATCTGGCTCTAGGGCTCTACCGTCCCTTTGAAGGAGTATCACAGAAGTACAGCTGTCTGTGCAACTTTGAGAACAGATCCAGGACACACCAATGTAAGGAGATGACTGAGCTGGCCGTAGATGTCAGCCATCCCTACAGAGGAGAATTCCAACAGTAAACATACAGAAGTTATCTAACAGTATGCATACATACATGCCTACGTGTGTGTGTGTGTGTGTGTGTGTGTGTGTGTGTGTGTTTACAGATATTCATCAACCTTAGCACAGCAACACAGTGATGGTGCACTCTGTGTCGATTGAACTCACTACACTAGCAGTAGCCTCCGCTTGGTAGATCAACTTGCTTACCAGTACTTTATGGCAGGCGCCCAAATACACACACACATACACACACACATACACACACACACACACACACATATAAATATTTATATACACACTTATAAACTACGTACTTCCTTCTTTTTCCCACTTCCTTTTCCTCCTTCACAAGTACATTTTCAGTATCATATATCAAATTATTCTTTAATGAACAAATAATAAACCAAAAATACATGTCTGTTACTAGTAGACCATTCAAAATTCCTCTACCAGTCTGCCTGCCATAGAATAATGGTCAATAAGTCAAACTTTTTGCCCTTGACCGTGAATTTTATTTACCTCTGCCAAAGGAATTGGAGAGGTATATGCATTTGGTCATGTCAGTCTATAAGTCTGTCTGTCTGTCCATCTATCTGTCTGTTTACATAATATCTCCCCAAACGCTCAATGAATTTCAATGAAATTTTGTGGAAGGTTGGGCAATGGGGTAAGGAGGAGTTGGTTAAATTTGGGGCCTGATCCAGAGATTTTTTCTGGATTAAGAGATATTTTTTTGTTTTTTTCAGAAAATTTATGCATATGCTCATTACTTTATATATGATGTCTCCGAAAGTTCTCAATGAATTTTGATGAAATTTCGATTGAGTTCTCCACAGATTTTGTTTTTGCAATCCAATGTTAGTGAGTATGATTCTCACTGAGTTCTCCACAATTGTTGTTTTATGCCTGACTAAGCTAATTTTAGCGAATATTTCAAAATATCCTGCATCAAATAAGTAATCAATAAAACTACAAATTTTTGAAGATGCATTTGGTCATGTCAGTCTATAAGTCTGTCTGTCTGTCCATCTATCTGTCTGTTTACATAATATCTCCCCAAACGCTCAATGAATTTCAATGAAATTTTGTGGAAGGTTGGGCAATGGGGTAAGGAGGAGTTGGTTAAATTTGGGGCCTGATCCAGAGATTTTTTCTGGATTAAGAGATATTTTTTTGTTTTTTTCAGAAAATTTATGCATATGCTCATTACTTTATATATGATGTCTCCGAAAGTTCTCAATGAATTTTGATGAAATTTCGATTGAGTTCTCCACAGATTTTGTTTTTGCAATCCAATGTTAGTGAGTATGATTCTCACTGAGTTCTCCACAATTGTTGTTTTATGCCTGACTAAGCTAACTTTAGCGAATATTTCAAAATATCCTGCATCAAATAAGTAATCAATAAAACTACAAATTTTTGAAGAACAGCTTAACTTAGTCAAAAACTGAAAAATACATAGAACTTATTCACCTCATTTACACCATATATTCACATCATAAATTTACTTCATTCACATTATATATTCATCTTATGTAATGTTCTGAAGATGATATGACGGGTCTGGTTAGTCACTCAATAGAAAGCTTAGTGCGATCAATGTCTTTCAGCAGCATGCTGCATTGGGGATGCTCAGCTAAAAAACTAGAGAAAGGGGGAGATTGATGAATATGTTACTTCTCTCAACTTTTTTGGGAAATGATCACGAAAAAAAGTCTTAATTTTCCAACTCCCACTGAAAACCTACTTTGGGGGGAAATTTTCAAAAAACAAAAAAAACATTTTCATAGACATAATAAGGAGTAAATGTTTAAATTTTCAATGATCTAGCTACATTGGTGCAGACTAGCTTAAAAACTGAGAGAAACCTATGTTAACAGTTTTGGTTGACTGTATCTAATAGCCTCTACTCAGAAAATCAGTGGTTAGACATATTAACCTGTATGCTCACTTCAAGTTTAAATTTCATGAAAGCTGTTTTCATTCATTGGTTACTATCAAAAGCGGATCTATAATTGTTATCACCCAGATTGATGACTCATGGTGTTATTCCTAATTCCAAAACTCTCCTCCCAGGATATCTAGGATTTTGGTGATCTTTTTGTACTAATACATCATACACTATTCATCATGATTATCCTTTATAATTTAATGTGATGTTATAAGCCTACATTAAATTATAATTCTATTAATCTTTAGTTTTCAATTTTTCTGTTCTGACTTGATGAAATATGGTGAAGAAAATAAGTCTGGGTACTGTGAAAATGTTTTTTTTCTAAAATTGAATCACTTCTTTTATAGCTTAGTGTTCATCCTTCCTCAAATTTTTCACAGAAATTCATTGAGAACTTTTGGATGAGCATTTTTAAAAATGTATGAAAAAAAAAGGGGTTGATCTCTCTCAACCATAGAAAAATTCCTGGATCCGACCCAGAATTCAATTGACTTTTTCTTACTCCAATGTTAACCCACCTCTCCAACAAAATTTCATTGAAATTCAAAGGGAAATTTCATTGAAATTCAGAGAGAAATTTTGGAGATATCACTTGGAATTCGAACAAAGAATAACCAAGAATCTGTGTGAAAAAGCTTTAGGCAGTCCTCTTGGTGTCACCACATCTACCCTTCCCCCCTGTTGGTCTACCACTGGTTATTACTATGACAAAAGTCAGGGTTCTTCACACTTCTCCGATCATGACCTGGTATAATTTTACACAATAACCTCACAACTTACTAACATATATCATGTACAAATGCATAGTACCCAAACCTTCATCTTGCATAAACAGAAGCATAATATGATGTATAATTTTCTTACTTGTATACATATGAATTGTGTCTTGTATATCACCATCCCCCTCCCTCTCTCACTATACTTCTGTTGACATTTTTTGAACCTTGACAAGGCTACAATTAAATCACCATAGCCCTACAAATGGTCTGCCCAACCAACCAGCCAAATGGACTACGGTTTCTCCTCATCTTACTTGTGTCTGTGTCTGTATGACTACCTGTGCGTGTCTCCGAACACTCCTGGTCACAATCTTGGCACTACAACCTTGAAAATTTACATGAATACACAACTAGACACCATCTATAAATGTTTTCTTTTCGTTTTTCTTTAAAAAAGAGCCTTTAGGGGTCTTTATGGTCATTTGGGACCAACAATACCCAAATATTGTGCTGGAGTTTTTAGATAATATTTTAGACATTTTTTTTCACTTAAATAGTCCTGGTCTACGCCCAGGCTATGGTGATTTATTTATGCCGGGAACGGATATCACTGTTATGATTTAATAGTTTAACAATATAATATTGATTATTTAGGTAATAATATGATTCTTAGATGAATTAATACTTCAAGTTTTAATTACTCCATAGTAACCATTACTTTTACATTTGTGCTTTTTCTATTCCTTTATTTATTATGAACCTATGACCCAGTCATCAGGACCTGGCAACCTAGTAATGGGTTGGACCCCATACTCTGGAGAACCCTCATATTGCAAAAGCAGAAATGTAATGTGATGTAATATTTTCTTACTTGTATACATATGTATTTTGTCTTGACTGCCATCCTCCCTCTCTCTCTCCCTCTCTCTCTCTCTCTCAATAATCCTCTGTTGTCGTTTCTCAACCATGTCAAGGCTGCAACTACTGCTATGATTTAATAAGTTTAACAAAAATAAATTATCGATGACAAAGGTAATAATATTAGATATACAAGTAATTGGAATCTTTGTTATTTCCTGGTCAATAGTGTTTTTCTCACTGCCTCTTCATGCATTTATTTATTGAATGCGAATCTGCAACTCAGCCAACAGGCTCTTGTGACCTAGTAATGAGTTACAGATAAGTTACACAACTTACACAGTTGTATTTATTACACTGCGTGTGTGTATACGTGCATGCGTGTGTATGTACGTATGAAATTTATTTATTTCTCAACAAGGGTAGGTAAGATGCAAGGTTGATTTAACATGAGGCGGGTAGTACATTTGCATATGAGGGCAAGCATAAAAGTTGCCCAGTCCCTATGACTAATGTCATGAACTTTTAGTGCAATGGAGAGATGCTGTCCCCGATGGATTGGGGAAGTGTGTGTGTGTGTGTGTGTGTGTGTGTGTGTGTGTGTTGGATATCTATTTGCATCACAACTGATGGAAAATGTGGTCCACAGTCAGTTACTTGATAGCAAATCTAATCCATATACCCAAATGATATAGAACATGATACTAAGTTGCTTCTTTTGTGTTGTGTTAGCAAAAAAACTATGCCACAGTTGAACAGCAGACATCAGGGAATGTTTTGGTTTCCTGTTTCAAGTTCAGTGAGAAGGTAGCGTCTGGGTAGTGTCGAATTTAATGTTGATGGGGCCCAGAGCATTATATTTCTCAGGGCCCTTTCCATTTTTTCTATTTAGAAATTATTCAAGATGAAATATTCATAAGATAATGATGTTTAATTTAACGTAAAGTCTTTGTGGATTAATAATCGATCTCTGGGTAAGATAATAAATCCTCAAACAAATTTAGACACATTGAAAAAAAAATAAAGATATATTTTGGGGTGAGAGAACTCTAAAATTTGTGCAGCCCTGAGTCTTGGAAATGCTCAGGATAACCACTGTCAGTGATTCTCACCCGAATAACAGAGTTGAGAGTGACAGAAATTTTCTAGAAATTGTCTAGACTAGCAGGGTATGTATGTGAGTGCACATAATTATATCTCAGTGTGTATATGCTTTTTTGTGTATGTATTTGTGTATGTGTTTCTGTGTGTGGATGTATATTTGCTTGGATGTATATTTAAGAATGTGTGTTTCTGTGTGTATGTATGAGTATTGTTAAGAATTTTTCATGTGTATGTATGTATGCATGTATGTTATGGTGACGCCAAACACCAGCGTGATTTGCAAAAGGACCCCCATAACTGCTGGGGGTCTAAAAAGCCTCCTTAGAGCTGACTAAACGGAGACACAATATCTTCTTTTAAAAATATTCTAAAAAATGAACGCATAGGTGGTAATACTTGTTGGTGAGTTGGCAACAACCATGTATATATATATATATATATGTATATGCGTTTATGTATTTGAATATATGTGCTTTTTAGTACATTGTAAATATGTTTGTGTATGTGTGTGTATATATGTGTGTGTAAATATGTGGGCATGCCTGTGCATATGTATGCATATATACATGCACACATACACTCATGTATACATACATATGTATGTGTGTGTAAATATGTGGGTATGCCTGTGCATACGTATGCATACATACATGCACACGCACAATCATGTATACATACATATGCACAGGCATGCCCTATATTTACACATACACACATACACACACATATTTACAATGTACTAAAAAGCACATATATTTAAATGCATAAACGCATATACGTATGTATACATGGGTGGCATATGCATGTATGCATGCATATGTGTATGTATATGTGTATGCATATGTGTATGTGTATGTGTATGTGGATGTGTATGTATGTGTGTGCATATTGTATGTGCATGTGTGTGCATATGTGTGTATGTGAGCATATGTGTATGTGTGAGTGCATATGTGTGTGTATGTGTGTACGTATGTGTGCATATGTGTGTGTGTGCATATGTTTGTGTATGTGTGCTTCAGAGTGTGTGTGTGTGTGTGTGTTCGTATGCACGCGTGCGTGTCTGTGACCTGTGAGTGGAAGAACACTTCCGTCAGTAGGCGTGCAACGGAGACAGTAGTCTTAGTGTTGTGAGTGAGTGAACATCAACGCCTCAAATTTCAACTGGGACATGCTACACAAACTATACAGGAGAACATGAGTAACGTTCTTATGATGATGTACTTTTTTCAGTAGCCTCAGGGATGGGCACATCAGGTGACTATCCAAGATTCCTCATTTAGTAGCTTATCCAAATTGCGCAGAAGAAATGATTATAAAAGAGGAAATACTCTCATCTCATCAATTTTCCAAAGGGACAACTAAGTCATTCTTCAGGTATAAATTCTGATGTACATCTTTGAAATTTAGAAATGAAGGAAACAGAGCCGATCTAGGACATGAACGAACTAAGCATCTACTTAGTGCCTCGTGGCCAACAGATGGTCCCCCAAGAGTCCCCAAGACAGGACCATCTTAAGAACGTTTGTGATGCAGGAGCAAAGCAATGCACTGGGGCCCCTAATACTCCTTTACCCCAAACACACTAAAATTAAGTTTTTATTTTTTTAATTGAATTTTAGGGCCCCTAAAATCACAGATACCCATGAAATAAGATGGTCCTGACCCCAGAGGCAGTTGGGAGGAAACTTGCAGAATAACAAGAACCGAAAGTTCACTGAGATGTCCACTATAAAGTTTATAGCCATCATTAACTGATCACGTAACCCTGAGTATAAGTTTAAGTAAGAAGCATCTTATATAAGAACTCTTTTCTATCAAGTTTCAAACAAATTTGACTCAAAACAGCTTGGAAAATTGATAAAAATCTTAAAAAAGGTTAAACGCTATCATTGCCAAAACATATGACCCTAAGTGGAAAATTTTTCTAATTGAGAAACATCTTATTAACAGACACCTTTCTCCAAAGCTCAAGTAAATCTGACTGGAAACAGCTGCAACAATTTCTTCAAGTTTATTCCCAATGTTCTCAAAACGTCCCTAACAAAATCTAACTGTCCTTGTTTGTTTATCAAATATTGATTAATTACGAACCATAGAATCCGTCTAGTGACCGACATCTTCTTGCAGCACGCTGTGTTTGGGATGATCAGTTAAAAAAATTGGAAAATGAAGAGATCAATGAATAAATTACTTATTAAATTAAACAAGCATCAACACAGCCAGTCACACACTAAGGGGCCAATTTAGCATAAACTTACATTGTAAATTAATTCTACCTCTAAAATTTGATTAGGGAGGGAATTTGAAACAAAAAAAATGTTTTCTCCAAGACATAAAGTGTAAATGCTTAAATTATCAGCCTTCTAGCTCCATTGGTGCAGCTTGTGAGTGTAATACAAACATAGTCAGCCAGCCAACCAGAGCAACTTAAAAACTGAAGAAGTTCATGTTGATGTTGACAGTTTTTCTGTTCAATCATATGATGCGAATTAATTTTTGTTTGGGATTTCATACTATATGTCCTTGCTACTGCGAGATGATGTCCTTGTAAAAGCTGGGAAAATCTCATTTACTTCATTTTCCGTGACATATAAGTCCTTGTAGACTCCAAAAAGAGATTTATGGTTGACAATATCTTATATGCTTTTTTGAAATACTTTTTTTTTATACTTACATTTACTTGATCAACGCCCATTCCGTAGATGCATGTTTGGAAAGGGCCTTTATAGAGTGTAGAGCAGCCTGCCATAATTATAGTTGTACAAAACTAAGGCTTTAAATCATTTCAGTTATTTCTCTTCGGTGTTGCCAATTTAGATGTTTTATATCTAAATATACCTAAATTGAGATAATTCTAAAGAACGGAAATCAAGGAACTCATTAGAAACCATCTCATAACCAATATTTTTGGCAGCATACCATGTTGGGGTGGTCAATTGGAAAATTGGAAAAAACAGTGATTAATGAATTAGCTACTTCTTTCGACTTTTGCAGGGCTGTGATCACTAAAAAAGTCTGAATTTTCAAAGACTAGAGTGAATGCTGCTGGACATGAACTGAGGGATGGATTTAGCATAGACTTACATTGCAAATTGACCCCTCCATCAAAATCCTATTTAGAGGAAAGAATTTAGAAAAAAGAAAAAAAAAAAATTTTCTAAACGTAAAGAGTAAATGTTTAAATCTTCAGCCCTCTAAATCCATTGATGTGGCCTGTACATGTGACACATACATTCATAGCCAGCCAGCCTGAGTATCTAGAAAACTAAAGAAACCTTCAGTTTTGATTGACAGTTTCTGATATTGAACTGATAAGCTGCCCCGATGTGTCATCACGTCTGCCAATGAAATTTAAAAAGGTATATGTATTCATTATTGTCTGTACGTTATCTCCCCTGCATCGTAACTATTAGGCTGTCCCAAATCAAATAGCAGCTTATGTGAGGAAAAATATGTTAGGTGACACCCCACGGTCGTTTTTGAAATCTGTGAATTTTGCACAACAGCCTGAGCAGTTGTCCTTGTATCAGTTTTGACAACATCGTTTAAATTCTCATCATCAACCAACCTTGAGGGTATCCTTAAGGGTCATTACCCAAGCTCATATCTCCAGGACAAAATTTCATGGTATTAATGTTACACTGTTCTTTCTGAGCAAGTTCCAATTCCAAATGCAATTATGATGTTCTTGAGAGCTTGAACAGTATTCTTACTATTTCTATTATTATTCAGACTATCCTCATCTTGGTTGTTTTTCATACAACGTTTCGGCCGTTGTACTCTACAGCCTTCATCAGGTATCATCTGGTAGGTATGGGGAAGTAACGAACTGAACCCTTTATTTCCGTGCCCCTTCTTCGTACATATATTGACCGCACTCCCCTCTTAGCATTAGTAGTATTATTATTGTCTCACACTGGGATTGAACCTAGAACCATCAGATTACTTCCCCACACCCACCAGATGATACCTGATGTAGGCTGTAGAGTACAACGGCCGAAACGTTGTATGAAAAACAACCAAGATGAGGATAGTCCAAATAATAATAGAAATAATAATAATACCTCATCTCAAAAATTCAGAGATATAGTATTCTTACTGTTTGAACTCATGCAAGAACAATTGTCTGATTTCCTTTGAGAATAGCAAATGCAAGATTGAGGGGGATTATCTCATCAAAAACTGATAAGATGAATCATAAGTTGAAAATTTAAAAAGAGGCTAATATCATACAATGAGTCAAATATCTATAACTACCTTTTCAGCTTCAGGATTTGTAGAAATCACAATCATAAAGACAAAAGCTAAAAAACGGCCATTTCATGTGGGACAACCTACGATATATGAACTGATTTTCATTCAGATTTTTAGAGACGATAGTGTTGGCATGTGTTCTCTGGTTGCTTTCAATGTGTTTTCTGCGACTGCTTCGAAAGAATGAAAAATCTCCACCTGTCGATGACACGCAACACTCTTAGGATATTCAAGTGGGAAAACAAAAGAAGTAGTTGATGAAGGAGAGAAATTTCGGGCTTCCTGCAATCTGCATCTCAAGGCCCCTTTCCTTCTCTTGCTTGTTATCGAATATGGGCATTATGAGCAGCAAAATGATAGGGATAAGTAGGTTGCAATTAGGAGGAGGTCATCTCTGTCCTAAGGCCATTCACTGACAGCTGCTTAATGGCATAAATACGCATACAGACTCATGCACACACACAAACACACACAGAGAAATATATATATAGGTATATCCATTGTATAATACAACATTGGTGGAATTTCAGTTATTGAGTAAAATTATGCAGATTTTTAGAGCAACCTGGAACTAACAGTAATTTCTAGGACTCTTCAATCAATTTTGCTTCAGCCCCGAGAGTATTTAGTTCCTGTTTTTATATTCAAAATTGTGATGCTTCGGAGGAAGCCTACGTCCAACCACAGAAAGGTGGATGAAAAAAATGCATCAAACATTTTCTAAAGTTTCAAAAATCAGTTTTGAAAGTATTACAACACAAAAGCATAGAATTAAACACTGACCAAATTTTGAGTGATGATACTGAAAATTAATGATGTTCTTACTTTAGTTTATAGGGCTTTTCTATTAGAAACCACCAACCAAAACTGTCAGCATAGATTTCTCCAGTTTTCAAGTTGGTCTGGCTGGTTGTGTATGTATATATGTATCATGCATACAGGTCACACCAATTGAGCTAAAGGACCGAATATTTCAACATTTACTCCGTATTATATCTAGAGAAAACAGGTTTTCTTTGTCTTTTGAAAATCCTCCAAAAATAAGTTTGTTTGTTTTTTTTTCTATTATTATTCAGACTATCCTCATCTTGGTTGTTTTGTCATTAGGCCTGTTGGAATGAGCCGTAGGTCCCGACATCTGAACAGGAATGTCAGGTGATTCGATGTTCGAGCCAGTTTTAGGTAGAGACGTTCAACTCGTCACCATTCTTTGACTATTTCGGGTCCGTACCGATTAGTTAGTATATCTCTGAATTTTTGAGATGAGGTATAATTATTTAACCAAGATGAGGATAATCCGAATAATTATAGAAATAATAATAATACTTCATCTCAAAAATTCAGAGATATAATAAGTTTTTTGTCGGAGGTTCAATTTGCAATGTAACTTTATGTTATATTGATCCCTTGGTTTATGTTTGCTTGTTTTCTGAAAATTTCAGATGTTCTTAGTGATCACTGCCCAACAAAATGTGAGAGAAGCAACTTTTTCATTGATCATCCCTTTTTCCAATGTTATGTTTCTTCAATCTGTGCATATCATACATATAATCTCCTGGAAAGCCTGTTGTGTTTCAATCTGGTCATTGGGAAACATGACGAATCTATGAAAAAAGAAAATACTGCATCTGTGGAGAGATGTAAACTTGTTCCATATTAAAAACAAGGGGTCTGATTATGAAAATAATCCATGTTTTATTTTGTCATGTCTACCCCTTGATGGTGTGAACAGATGAAAGGCACTGAAAGATTCCTGCATCCAAAATGCAACATTTTCCAAATTGAATTTGACACAAATGATATGCAAAATTCAATTAAAGTTAGCCCCTTTACTGAGATACTCAAACACTTCTGCTGCTCCCTAGGGCCAGAGGCCAAACTGCTATCCGACCTAACTTATTACTTTAAAATCTCCCCCTATCTCTCTCTCTCTAAATACCTACTATTCCTATCTCTAAATTCTTGATGTATACATAACCATGCTTCTACATATGTCTACCTGTGTCACTTATAACATACACATAAGTTCACACACTTTATCTGGTCTCTTATCACTCCTGTCAGTACTGATCCCTAAATCATCCCTTCACTAGCCAGCTATCTGGGGAAGAGGTCAGCTGCTCTTGACCCCTGGTTCCTCTCATCTTCTCATAGGAAAAGGGATAGGATAGGAATGGAACAACACAGTTGCACACACACATATGCATACAACCATTTTATCATAGGCGCACACATACATATGTTTGCCACACAATATTATTCTGAAATATGTGACTTATATTCACCCATGACTCAAGTGCATTGACAAAGAAATAGATTAAGTAAACATTCTAGCAAGACTGTCACCTAAACTATAAATATGTTTTTTCAATTTTCAAGTTGGTCCAGCTGGCTGGCTATGTATGTATGTATGTAAGTATGTTTGTATTAGACATACAGGTCACACCAATGGAGCTAGATGGCTGAAATTTTCAACATTCACTCCCCCCCCCCGTTTTCAGAGGGGGTTCAATTTACAATGTAAATTAATGCTAGATTGGTCACTAGATTGTGCCCGCTTTTTGAAAATTCAGACTTTTCATTGATCCAACAAAAGGCGAGAAAAGAAACTGATTTATTGATCCCCCCCATATTCCAATATGTTGATGGATCACTCTTGATAAGGCATACTAAAAGATGTTGGTCATATAATGGTTTCTATTGAATGTCAAACCAGACCCGCTATTTTTAATTCCATGATTTCTTCTTATCTTCATCTTAGAATATACGTTGTTTGCATCACAACTTTTTTCACTTGGGCTGATTACTCTTTGGCAATGAGCCAATGAATATCCAATAAAAATAATCAAAAAAGAAGTAAATCATGTTGAAAAATAAATATATGTTGTGTAAAATGATTGCTTTTTTTTTTTTCATCATTGGGCTACAGACTTATTGATGTACCTGTGTATGAATTGAAATACTGGAATAAATATGTCATCATCATCAGTCTTATAATCTGTCATCGGACAAAAACCTTCTCCAGGATTCTCTCTCAGGCATCGTAGAACAAGTACTTACTGAATTTGTCTAGTTTATCTCTCCATCTATCTTGTATTCTGCCGGCCTTGGTTACGCATGTGATCTCTGGGGATCCATGTTGTGAGTTATGATGTCCATCAGTTGTCTGCTATTCTTGCAACATGACCTGCCCATTGCCTTTTGAGTTTTCTAATGGATTCTATGATGTCTTGGACCCCTGTCTTTTCCCTGATACATTGTGCTATCTTGTGATCTCTCCACCTGAGGTTGAATATTCTCTCATATGCAAATTGCATGCTTCTTAGTTTGAGGGTCAGTCTCTTGATTAGGTTCCATGGAGTATGGATAATGAAGGGGTGTAAATAATTGCAAAGAGAAGGGAAGAAAGCGCAGAGGAGATAATGATGGCTGCTTCTTGGAAAGGGAAACAAAACCAATAATTATTGCTGGAGCAAATGAGGGTTTAATCTAATTGGACAAAGATGGGGAAAGAAGGAAGGTTAATGAAAACTTGTTAAAGCAAGAATCACACGTACATGTATATATACATATTTATATATATACATATATATATATATATATATATATATATATATATATATATATATATATATATATATATATGTTATTGAGAAATGGATATATGAACCGACAGAATGGGGAAAGAGGGAAGGTTAAAGAGAACTTGTTAAAGCAAGAATCATATACATGTGTATATATATATATATATGTATATATATATATATATATATATATATATATATATATATATATATATATATATGCTATTAAGAAATGGATATATGATCTGACAGACTGATCATAAATTGCATTATGTTATATTGTATATTGAAACTCTTATTTGAAATGATCTTCTATTATTACATGGTGTATGTATCATTTAGCCTAGACAATGCAGATAGAATCAACAATCAAAGAAATTTGAGGGTTGCTTCAACGTAGCGTTGCTCTTACCAATGAACTAAACAAAATACATGGTCCACTGTATCCCACCCAAGCCTTACTACCGACCATTTTGAGTTTTGATAAACAACTAATAATACCGACACATTGGACGCTGTGTAATATTTGCTTGATTTTTTTTTTTTTTTGCTTATACTGTGTTTGATAGTTTACTGTTCATGAGGTTAATCCAAAGGAAATTGTACGAAGAAGGGGCACAGAAATCCTAGGAATGTCTTTGAAGTTTACTCAGCTCTTTATTATTTGTACAATCAGTCAACTTTATCATTCTGACATATTTTGCCTTTCAGCTTTGTCAAAGTCGCAATTTCAAATGTAACAATATTGAAAATTTTGTTTTTTCAAGCAAATAATATCACACCACATGGGCACAGAGGCTGAGTATTTTGAATCATGAAGAATTGGAAAAACAAAAGTGGATCTATGTATTTGAAAATTAGGAGTTGGTAGGAATAAAGATTAAAGTTGATTTTCAGGTTTATGCTTTTGTGCTATGAAATGGTCAGTTATATCATGTGTGTCTCTGTGTGTCTGTGTCCTATTGACTAATCTACTTGTAAAAAATGAAATTTTCAATATTGATACATTTAAAATTAACTACTTTGACAAAGCCGAAAGGCGACACTTGTTAGTATAATATACTTGATTTGATTTCTAATATTTTCCATATTGTCTACTTTAACATTGGCAGATATCATGTCCACATACTCATTATAATCAGACAACTGTAGTGCGTCATTTACAAACCTTTGGAAAAATTGAGAAGTTAGGAAAATGGCTTCCATGAGAATTTATGGAAATGAACTTCGGTCAGTATTTAAACACTTGTCTTTCCTTTCTTTTTCAGCACAGAAAAAAGTAATTTGCGGACAAAATAGTCCCTGGCAATGGAGAAATTGATTTATAATCAGAATCTAAAAAAGAATCATGGTTACATCCAGAACAGCCTTCAATATCTCAACCTAAACAGAATTACCAAGGTGACAAAAGTTTTTCTGTTTGGTGGGTTAGAGTATCTGTGCACTTTACTAAGGATCAAAGTGTTGCTCCCAAGTAAAGTATCTGTGTGTTCTAGTAGATGTTACAAACAGAGGAACAAAAAGATAAACAGAAACGGTCAATCAGTGGTTCTCAATTAGGGGGCGTGGGCTTAAATAATTTAAAAAGGAGGCACAAGTCCACAGGAAAAAAGTAAGAACTTTTCTAATTATTTGAGGCATTCTCTCAAGAGGTGTTTGTATAATATTGTGATGGACATGTATCAAAATTTATTTTCTTACAGATTTGCAGTGCCTTGGAACGAGTAACTTGGTGGAAAAATATGAAGTGGGTGTAGGGGCAAGGTCCAACTACTGATGGGGGGATGGTAAAAAGCTTGAGAACCACTGATACAGATTGATGAAACCTGGATAAACCGTGCAACATTACAGCAATTGACTTCTTTGGAAGAGAAACCAAGTGGTGATTTTTCTGCATAACAATGCCAGTCTCACATTGAAAATGTGAGCCATTAAATGATCACGTAGCTGGGCTGGGAAGTTCTTCCACAGGCAATGTATTCTCCAGACCTGTCACTTCCAAACTAGCACTTGTTCTACTCAAAAATTGTTTTAATGTCAGTCAGTAGTTTCATACATTTCAAAATATTGAAAAATTCTTCAAAGAATTCCTTGTATCAAAACCAGAATAGCTCTTTTATGAATGAATGCACAATCTACTTGAAAGGTGTTGTGAATTCATAGAAAGCTTAGGTAAAAAACTTTGATGACTGAATAATGCCGTGGTTCTTCACCTAGGGTGCACGCATCCCTAAGTGGTGCATAAGGCAATTCGAAAGAGGGGGGGGGATTAAAGCAGAAACAATTTTTTTTCATACTGCAGAATGCAGTACATTATATAATGTTATAAGTTATTTAATATGACTTAACGTCAACTTTATTTAACTCAACAAAGGTAGAGATCGAGGTGAGAGGGCGGGGAGGTGCTTATTAAAGTTCAGCCCAGGGGCCCAGATGGTAGATAATCCATCACTGGGCATAGAGTAGTCGTGTCCACCAAACCCGACTGGCCCCTATCATAGTTAAGCAATTTCATCCATTTCATAATCTGTTTGTTCATGCAGAAATAATTTCAAGTGTAATTAAAGTATTAACAAAGCCATTGTTGTGACATAGGCTTCATAATAGACATTAAGTTAGAATCTCAAAACAAAAGCTAAAATACATACATGCCTGAGTGAGGAGAGTGAAAAAAAAATGTATGCACATATATTTATATATAAAATTTTGTGTGGTAACAAGCCTGCACACAGACGCATACATATAACCGTGCATGCGCACACACATTTACACATAATGTTGGTAAAGATGTCAAAGGTATTGATTGGATTACATAACAATGTGAGGAACATTAACTGTCTAAAGACTGAAAAAGTAAGTGGTACCCTTATGCTGGCTACCGCTTCAACCATTTCTGTTTTAGATCCCTATATTACATTACCAGTTACTTAGCCCTGGTTTGTGATGTCTGAGTTAGACTTGAAGGTAATGTCACTCACTCCAGCCTATATTATTTTACCCATAGAGAGGGGGCAGGATTCATGTCTTTCCCAGAGATGTGTGTAAAGTGAACACAAACTGTCACAGCCAGTGTTTGAACTCAGTTCACCATATCTATTCTCTGCTGTGATGCAGCTAGCCAGCCGACACCTCCTGTCGAAGGGACAAGTATCAATAAAGAAAGCAGCTGGTTTTGACTGTTGCTAGAATCTTCACATGGTAGATAGAATAGAGTAAGTTTGATTTTTGTTTTCTGAGCTGAGGCATGTTATGTCATGAAGACATATAATGTATTGATTTTATTGAGATGTACATTTCCTTATTTGCAGTAAGTACATTTATACAAAAACGTATGTTTGTTTAATTTAATGATCATGTAGCTTTTTACCATCCCCCCCTTCAGTAGTTGGACCTTGCCCCTACACCCACTTCATATTTTTCCACCAAGTTACTCGTTCCAAATGGGCACTGCATATCTGTAAGAAAATAAATTTTGATACATGTCCATCACAATATTATACAAACACCTCTTGAGAGAATGCCTCAAATAATTAGAAAAGTTCTTACTTTTTTCCTGTGGACTTGTGCCTCCTTTTTAAATTATTTAAGCACACACCCCCTAATTGAGAACCACTGATTGATGTAATGAACAGCATAACCATTTCTGTTTATTTTTCGTTCCGCTGTTTGTAACATCTACTAGAACACACAGATACTTACTTGGGAGTATAAATAATCCTGTTTTTTTTTTTTTTTGACTGGTCCTCTGCCAGTATTCAAATAAGAGATATTAGAAAACCATCAACGTCAATGTCAGCATAGACAACATCAACATAGGTTTCTCCAGTTTTCAAGTCATTATGGCTTGCTGACTGGCTATGTGTGTATTGCACATACAGGCTGCACCAATGGAGGTAGAGGGCTGAAAATTCATACATTTACTCCTTATGTCTTGAAAATTTTTTTTCTTTCAAATTCTCCCCCAAAATTAGGTTTTAGGGTGGGTGTGTGTGGGTGTGTGTGGGTAGTGATTTACAATATAAGTTTATCCTAAATTGTTCCCTTAGTTTCTATCCAGCAGCATTCACACTTGTTTTTTTTTTTAAGTTCAGACTTTTTTAGTGATCAATGAACAACAAAAGGCATGAGGAGTAACTTATTCATTGATCACCCCTTTTTCCAATTTTTTAATACATCAACCATAACATGACATACTGCAAAAGACATTGGTCATGTGATGGTTTCTATTGAATGACTAACCAGACCTATTATTATTTTGTTTAGCAAGCTATTACAACCAGCCAGAAATTCCTTTTTCCTGTAGCACAGCTGGCCAAAGCTGAGTATTTGAATTCTTGCCAAGTTTTCACTTATTTATTTACTTCTGGCAATGAAGTTGCGAGAGTAATATGTATTCACTCTTCTCTATTTGTCTGTCTGTCTGTCTGTGCATCTGCCTGTCTGCTTGTCCATCCTTCTGTCTGTCTGTCCACATGATATCTCCAAAACGTTTTAAAGATTTTCAATGAAATTTTGTGAAAGAATGAGAACCACAGACTACAAAAGAAGATATCCATTTTTGGAATAGATCCAAGAATTTATTTCTTATAGAGAGATATTTTTCATTAATCTGTAGGAAAAGAGGTTAAAAATGGACAGTTGATAGGAAGAATACTAGATTCAAATTTCAAGTAAATCAATATTCTGACATTATAAGTTTTCCTGTCCTTTTTCTTGAAAATTTTTTTTTTCATTCTTTTTTTACTTATTGTATGGTGTTGGCAGAGGTATGCACTCTCTGAGTGCTTTCTAGTTATAAAAGTAAAATATTTCAGCCATGACAACAAAAATGTGTCAAAGTCTCGAATAAAATCCTGGACAAATTTAAGGCTAATTCACACAAGATTCTGATTCCAAATTTAGCTAAATTAGGTTTGATGATGAAGAGCAAGGTTGAATCAATATGTCTGTTGCATGACCTGAAGTTACAGGATGAGTATCCTTTATTAGAAACACTTAAAACCTAAATATTCCAAAACAGAAACATTTCAAAAGACAACAAGACAACAAGACATCACAAGTGGGAAATTCCACAACAGACATTATTGTAGTATTTCTTAAAGACAAGAGACGAGGCTGATTTCCAAGGCATTTAACTCATTCTGACTACATCAAAAGCATGGTTATCTTCATGTAACTCTTTAGAAATGTAAAAACATATTTACATCTCAAATGTTGAATGTCAAGACAAGTCCCAATCAGAAAAAATCATTGTCTCTGCTAAATCAAAATGCAATAATCACCGTATCTTTCGCTTATTCAAAAATATTGTTAAAAATGTCAAGAATGAGATATAGTGATAAGAAAAATAGAAAGTGTTTATGCTTATCTATAGCATAGAAAGTTAAATTATTGGAGAAACTGGATAGAAGTGCAAGTGTGATACCTCTTTATGTTTATGCAAATACTCCAAAATCCAAAAAAAATCCCAAATCTAAAACACTTCTGGTCCCAACCATTTTGGATAAAAGTTACTCAAACAGTATTAGCTAAATTTTGATCTGCTATTTTCACAGTCATGTTTTTGTTCTACGTAATTGATATTAAGCACTGAATTGAGTGCATTGACATGGAAAGGGGATAACTCTAAATCCATAAACATAAATAAAAAATCTCTAAAAACACTGGAAAAATAACTGGAATAATAATAAGAAGCCAATTCAATATCCTTGATACAAAAACATTTGAAATACTTTACACAATATATATAAGACTTAAATTAGAATACGCAATGCAAGCGTGGTCCACTCATTGCAAAAAAAGATGTGAAAGAGTCAGAAAACATCCAAAGAAGAGCAATAAAACTTGTTCCAGAACTTAAAAGCATCCTCTAAGAAAAAGAAAACTTGAAAAATTGAAACTAGCAGCACTAGAAAGGACAATTGAAAAAGACATGATACAAACATTTAGAGTAATGAAAGGTATCGACAAAATCCCAACCAAAAAATTCTTCAAAATGAATAAAAGAAAATATATATATATACACAGAAGAAAAAATATAAATATATATACAAAAAAAAAAAAAAAATTCAAGAATGGGATTCTTCTCACAAAGAGTTATCAACAATTGAAATAAATTGATGGAACAAAACCCAGGAATAATAGACGCTAAAACACTGAATAGCTTTAAAAATGAACATGACTATTATACAAAAAACAACAATTACGTAAAAAGACAAATAACAAAACTCACAAACAGACAACGAGATACAAGCACAAATATAAGATTTTTTCTTGCTATATGTCTTATCTTATTTTGAAAAAAAAATGCTTTTTTATCAGAAGGCTACGAACTTATTGGTGTTTCCCAACAAATCTTTATGAGACCCTCAAAAGAAACCAAGCAAAGAATCACCCTAGGATGGCAAACCTTTGGCAGAGCCAGCTCAATCTTCAAAAACAAGAAGATCCCGTTAATCCTAAAAAGGAAGGGTATAAAACCCATGCATCCTCCCAGATGTCAAATGGTTTTTAAATGTAAGGTTGAGCATAATTCTTTCATGTGCACGTTGCATGGTTCTCAACTAGCAGGTCTGTCTCTTGGTTAGGTTCCATGTGTTCAGCTCCATAAGTGACTATCGGGAGGATGCATTGGTTGTATACTCTTCTTTTTAAGATTATTGGGATTGTCTTGCTTTTGAAGGTTGAGCTTTATGTGTTAAAAATTTTCATCATTCGCAGTTGAGCCATAGCACTCCAATAACTTGAATTCCTATCATCTGCAATTAATGAGTCTTAAGCTCTCACAGGGATATATTAGTGATCGGATGTAAGTTGGTGTAACCAAATTCCATTCAAGATGAAGTTTCTTTGATTTAAAAAATAAATGCTTTATTTTTACTATTTTTAAATTGTCATATTTCCGCTTGAGGTATCAAGACGTCAAACAACAAATTATGAAGCAATGAAAGAGTTAAAAATACATTTTAAAGCACTTTATGCCTTCATTGGACAAACCATGAAATCTACTTCAAGTGTATAATTGTATAAATAGCATCAGTGGAAATCATGTCTGCTTCATACGCATTGAGACAAAATGGATGCTTTTTACTCGAGAATCATTTTTGGCTTGAAAGTTTTTATTTGGAAATAGGAAGAATGGAACAGGAAAGGTAGAAGAAAAGATTTAAAAACAAAATGGATCCCAAAATACAACTGCAAATTTCTGGCATTTCTTCTTATCTTTCTGCTTCTGATGAAGAAACAAATATGATTTTGTCTGAATTGTGTTAGACGGGTTGTGCAAATCATTGTATGTGGTTTACTCAAACTCTTCTCCTCGTCTATGCTCATCTTTTTGCAGAACAAAGGACACCTGAAGAAGACTGGAGAGTATATGGACAAAATGTTGTTAAAAAAACTGACTGCACTGATTAAGAAAATAGTCTAACTTAACTACATAGATTGAAACAAATAGGATTTTGAATATAAGTTTTGCTCCAATGTATTTAATGCTATTTTTTTTTCAAATCATTAGTACTATTTAATTCCTGAAGGCTCCTTTCAGAGCATAGAGCTGCAAACACACGGCTACAGTTTCAGTAGAAAGTAGGTTTTTATGGGGTTGAGCTGCAAGCCCAACACTCAATCCTCCTCCTTTACCCAGGCTTTGGACCACTTATGGTGACTACCGGGTTGTTGGTTTATTCTGTCAGAATAACATTCTCTTAGATGTACAGCCTATCAGGGCTAAAAGGCTCCAACTACCCTGTTATTTAGCCATAGCCGGGCTGGTGGATTCAGGCCTTTCCCAAGGGCATTAGTGTGAACGTAAAAAAGTCTGCGCCAAAAACTGAACTCAGTGAGCTAGGAGAGGTAAAGTTTCCTAGCCTAGTTTGTTCAACTTCTACAGGGTCATTCGTTGCACGTTGTTGTGGAGAGGAATTGGTCTCATTCGATTAACCAATATTGAACATAAATGTTGCAGTTCTTGGTGGATTTTGTGAATTTTCTCTACCGCTACTTCTTTGCTGTGATGGTTTCACCATGATCCAAGAAGTTGGATGATTCCACCTGCAGAACCACCAAACAGTGACCATAATCCTCTTTTGATACACTGATTGGGTTTGGAGAAGTGTTTTGGTGCTTTTCTATTGATTCACTGCACAGAGCTCTGCTGATCAGTGTACAGAACTCATTTTTGATCATACGTCAAAATGCGATCAAGAAATGAAATGTTTTTGTCGTGAAAAAGAACTGCAAAACTGATTTTGTTATGCCATTTTTTAAAAAATTTTTGCTCAGCGAATGCAGCTCCCGTTTGTCGAGCTTTTTTGCTTCTCCGATTAGGCACAAATGTCAACCAAGAGTTAAACGGTCAACTTCTAGTTCCTTTGCAACCTCTCAAATTTAGGTTTCTGGTTGTTGGAAATAAAAGCTTTTTTGACCTTTTTTGAGGCCTTATGCTGATGAGTTCATTAATAACATCCACATTCTCCCCAATCTTGATGTTTTTAGATGTTTTTCTCTATTCTAGATGTTTCCCTGTGGAAAACACCACTGATGTCATAAATAGAATTTATTCTGACCATATATATTTTTTGATGGAATTTTTTTTTCACATGACTTCAAATTAAGCTGCTATGGTTGTTCAATTATTCACTGTGATGACAAATAATTATCTTGTATGTTTATATTATAAGTTTTATGCATTAGGTTTTATATCAATGTTTTGTAAATTTTGTTTTCTCCCAAATAATTGATGCTCTTAATTGTAAAATCATTTTTGCGTATTACATTTTTGAGGTACGAATGACCTAATTCTCAACAGCATCAAGAGTGGAATTGGTGAACCGAATTTAAACTCCAGCTGAGATAGCTTACATTCACTCCATGCTAATGCCCTTGGGGAAAGTATGAATCCACTTCTCTCCCCCCAGCAATGAGTAAATAGCATAGCAACTGGAGCCTTTTAGCTCTAAGGCAGTTCATCCTTTGCATTGAGCCACCACCCTGGATATCCATGGATCATTTGAGAAATGGAGATAAAAACATTGCCTCATCTCTCGTTCAATATGGGAGCAACGAAGTTGAGCAGAATGTAAGGGTTTATGAACCAAAAAGATTGGTTACTTAACATAGTTCTCTCTAAGCTGTTCACATATGTTTGCATACATATAGTGCAATCAATGTACAAAGGAAATTAATGTTACCTAAAATAATGTAGTAATTAATATAATCATACTTATACTTACAATTATATGTATAATAATAATAATACATTAGAGTTATAGGAAATAATCTACTTCTGTTAACTAGTCGGTCGTTCTTTCTTCAAATCATCGCATTTTTACACAACTGATTTATTTTCCTGTTCCAGTTTGTACTGTACATCATTATTTGTTACATGGTCTGACTACTTTCCTTGTCTATGTGTTATTTATCCACAATGTTCTGGTCTCATTAAGTGTTCCTGGTTCTAGAATGTGGAATTACGACTCTTACCTGAACAGGAAATGTCATGTCCATTTTTTGTATATCCATGTTTGTTACATCGGGGCACCTCCGAGTTGCCTCTCCTGCATTAGAAATCTATTTTGCTTTTTTCTGAGAAGTTGCTTATGATGAGAGGCTCCCAGATGCTATCGATATCAAAGCTCAGTTTGATAAGTGGTTTGACTGAAGAAAGTATATGTGCTGCTCTCTTAAATCGTCAGATTTGATGTATCCAGTCCAATCAAACATTCACTCTGAGTAGTGATTCTGTATTCAAGTACCAAAAAACGGCCGATGAAGGCCGGTGGATATACAGCCAGAACATTATAAATGAATGAACACATAGACAATAAAAATTGAACTAGCATATAATACATAATGATTAATACACCTCATATTGTAAAGTTTTCTAATATTATATCAAAACATGCTAACACAGTTCCATTTGCCATGAGCATGGTTAATAAAACTATATTTGCATGGTTTAATATAATACAAGTAAAATAGCATTTAACGAAGTAATGTATTCAGTTAAGTTTTCATTTCATATTTTGAAGTCCTTTGTTTTGCTTGTTGTTCAATAAAATCAAACATCAAAGAGTTTTTCTTATTTTCATGTGATGCAATGTCGAAATAAATTGATAACAATAACACCCTTCAATCCACAGATTATTTGTATTTATTTCCCGATTTGTATCTCAATCTGGACAATTCTAGGTTAATGAGCTCAACTAATCAATTCCTACTGTAGTTCAGTATTTAGTTCAAAAATTCATACTCGAACATTTGGTGTCCAAGATTTTTTCTGAGATTTGATTTGAATATGTTTATGTTCGGAGAAGAAACCGTGGCTCCTGAAGGCTTGTTCCAGCTAGGAGCGGATCTGTTAGAGAAGAAGTGATTTTTAAGTTCAGTGGCTGTTTTGAATTGCAGCTTCTTCTCGTGTCTTCTGTTTGCACTGCTTAGGGGTGGCAGTAGTATGATTTCATCTAGGTAAATGCTGCACTTTCAGTCTTAGTCGATGGCGTGTAAACCTGATGTTATCCTGTTTATTTCCAGTACATCAGCATGGATTCCTCTGTAGGCAAGTATCTCCGAATCAAGCTTTTTTATTATTGTTTGAAGTTGCTGGAAATAATTAAATTAAAACTCATCCAATTACAAAGCTTGTTGACCGACTATCCAGAAGCTTAATGTGAAAATCTTCATACACAGCAAAGTTTATGTAAGTTTACAAAATATTTGACACCAATTCGCACAGAATGAATACAGTCATCCAAGAGATTATCTTTAATAAGTATAATTATGATATATTATTATTTACTTATAAGTATAATGATAAACGGGACACTTAAAAGAAACCATCACATGACCAATATCACGTTGGGGGTGATTAATTGAAAAAATGGCAAAAAGGCTGATCAATGAATAAGTCTCTTTTCTTAGCTTTTGTTGAGCTGAGATCACTGAAAAGTTTTGAATTTTTTAAAAAACAAGTATGAATGCTGACGGACAGAAAGTAAGGGATCAATTTAGCATAGATAAATGAAATGACCTCGGCATATAAAAGCTATTTAGGTGGAGGGGGAATAAAAAAATGGAAAAACTTTTTTTCTAGACATAATAAAGAGTAGATATTTAAATTTTCAGCCCTCTAGCTCCATTGGTTTGGTCTGAATGCATGAAACATATATGGCCTGCTAACCAGCCATATCAACTTAGAAAATAATGAAACCTATGTTGACAGTTTTTGGTGCCAGTTTCTACTTACTATATCATTTTAGGTAACTTACGTTTTGTGCACACATTGATTTTATTTGTGCACACTTTCAATTATACACATGATACACACTCACGTACACAATTTAGATCAGAGGTTCTCAACCAAGTGTAATTCTCCCCCAGAGGGAATTTTAAGGTTCCATGTGGGGCATTGAGACCAGAGATTGGCAGATTCAAACTGATGGAATATTGATCTTTTGGCCCTGCTAGTATAATTGAATTACTTTTTCTTTTTAAAAATAATTCAAGTTAATGTATTTGTGCCAATAAAGAAGAAATAAAAGATTTCCAATATGAAGTGCATATTATCTGGAATACACGTTACGAGTCAGACAAACTTCGAAAGAAGGAATGACGTTCTGAAATACCTTGAGGAGCTCTGGACCCCAATCACATTCTCCTGAGAAGTTTAATAGTGTCATAACTTTGACTAAATTCTATAAAGTGACTGAAAATGATAGAAAACAGAAAGGTTTGGGTTCATGCCTTTCCCAACCATGATAACATCAAAAACCCTGTTGACCAATAAAAAGAATTTAAAACTGTTTTGTCAGTTCTAAAATTTCAAAATACTCTCCATTCGGGCCTTTATTTTCTTTCTCAGGCCATTGTGAGAATTTATATATTTCGAAATTGTCTTGAGATAAGGCACCCCCAAATATTCTAACCCCTCTTCAAGTTACGATGACAGCAACAGAGACTGCCAAAATTGCTCAACCTAAAGGAAAATTCTGTACCATCTGAAATTATGATCTATTGAGACCTGTGCAAAATAATCAGAAGATTGCCATTAACTGAAAATTCTGGTCTATCACATCCAATTAAACAAGTTTCAATCTCTTTTCGTATAATGAAGTTGCCTGTTGTAAACTTTAGGCGAGGCAAGTTTAATAGACTGCTTGTATGCGGTTATATTCATCTTCTCCTTCCAAATGGTACATTGTAGACTTGAATAAAGGTACCCCTAAAATGTGCTCATTTTGAGAATGCATTTGACTTTGGACTGCTATGGAAGAGTAACAAGTATATAAAATCATGAGTGGAAATTATGACAAGATATTTGGTAACTTCATCAAAGAGTGGGAAGAAAATACACCAATGAACAGGAAACAAGGGAAATAACCAGAAAATATACCAACAAAGAGCAAGGCTGGATATACAAAAATATAGTTCCAATGCCAGCACAGTGTGGTTATGGAATAATCTACCTGATGAGATGGTATGTTCTGGAAATGTGAACTCTTTCAAGAATATATTTGATAGATATTGGAATAAACAGGAGATACTACAAAACTACAAATCCACAATCGACAATCATGTGAAAATCCAAAATGATTACAGGAGTCTGGAGAAGAGGATTTACCATAAAACCTGTTCCAGAAAATATCACTAAGCTCAGCAAAGCTAACATGATAAATAACTTTTCATGGAAATCCAATGTTCTTTATTATGTCAAATATACCTTCATTAACAATGATTCTGGGCCCTTTAAAGCTACTTTTCACTGCAGTGATTATAATCTAGACACATAATCTTGGAGTGAACGATTACATATCATGTACTTTTTTTTTCAGTTTGACAGGTTATGAAATCAATCCTCTTTGGGGGTCCAGTATTTGCAAGTATACAAATGATACTTGTTAAAAGAAAACTACATCAAAATTACTGGAAATAAAATGTGACTATAAACTCATAAAGATAGCATTCACTGTTTGCCATGGAAATCTAACTTATTTTGTCTACTTCATTTTTTTAATATCCATGAATTGAATCAATTCAAAGATGTCTGAATACGTACATATCTACACACACACACGCGCACGCACGCACACATACACACACACACACACACACACATACACACACACACATACACGAATGTAGAGGCAAGCACAGAGCAAAGTTATTGAGAAATGTTCAGGTTAAATAGTTTTCTAGGTTAGATTTCTTGGGCAATTATATTTGTTAAATCTGCATTTATTACAAAGGCAATTTGTATTCATGCAGTATGAATATGGAAAGGCATGTATCCATCTCTTCTCCACCCCACCCCCAATTTGTGGGTAGACTAGAAGAGCAGACTGGCCTCTTCAGTCTCTTGGGAGTCATTTACACTAGGAGAAGCAAAACTCTGAATTCAAAACCAGAAAATAGTCTTGAGTGGGCTTAATTAGTCACCACCTTCCCAGATATGGAAAAAGCCTTAGTTCAGCAGTAGACCTAAAATGGATGATCATTTGCTTGTCTGTCTGTTCGTCTGTCTGTCTGTCTGTCTGTCTGTTGATGTCTCTAGAGGCTTCTGGTCAAAATTTTGGGTTACAGCCTTGAAATTGTGCATGTGTACGCCATTAGGCGCCATCTGAAAACATTTTTTTTAATAAAAAAAGTATTTTTCTCGGTCTCTATGATCATTTTGGACCAATGATGCCCGAATTTTGTGCTGGTATTTATTTATTTTAGATAATTTCACATAAAAGATCTATTATTTTAGATAAATTTTTTAGATAATTAATTCTTGTTTCGGCTACATGATTCATTTATGTGAGGTAAAAATATTTACATGCATACATACATATATATATATATATATATATATATATATATATATATATATATATATATATATATATATATATATACATATATATATACATATATATATGTATATATATACATATATATATATACATATATATATATATACATATATATACATACATATATATACATATATATATATATATATATATATATATATATATATATATATATATATATATATATATATATATATATATAACTAAGTACATGCACAAGTACACATAGTTGTTTGTATCTATGTATCCATATATGTATTTATGTATACATTGATATAAGTTTATAGATATGGAATAGAATAAGTGAGCCTTTGTATGTACTAGAATAAATACAAAGATTCACTTATCCCATCCTGTATTTTCAGTAGCAAAGAAGTATCTTTATAAGTGAATATTATCTTAGGAGATAACCATTCTGGCCCGGATGCTGGGAAGGGGTCCCGGGGCTCTGTCGGAACCCCCCTCCTGGTTGGGCAAAGTACAATTAATTTGTTCATGAATCTAAGACATGAATTGTTATTTGGCCTTTTCATGTTTTGTTCGTATGTTTTTCCTTGCGAACATCATTAAACTTTTTGACTGCAATGACTGTTCCAAGAACGCCAGAGATTTCATGTTAAGACCAGATTTGAATAGGTTAATAGCATATATAAGGAATTAAGTAACCCAGAGAGAGAGAGAGTGTTCAAAGAGAGATAAACAATATTTTCAACAAAGAAAGGAAGCTGTTATCTTGATAAGAAGGGGAATGATAAAGCAGAAAAAGTAATTATTTCTTTTTTACATGACACTGTCATATTATTTCTTTTTTAAGAGTCAATTCTCAAGAAAAGAACAAGAAAAAGAAAAGACTGTTCAAAAACTGAAACATTGTATATACATTCTTTGACAGCAATTGTCTTTATTTGTGTCTCCGCTAAAACTATTTGCTTCCAATTGAATTTTCAAGCTAATACCCGTTGAAATGTTGGAAACAAAAAAATGATCGTATCAAAAATAAAACAAAAAATTCAGTCCAAAATACAACAGTTATAAATATATGTATGGATTGTGTCTAAACCCTGTCTGCTTTCTTTCCTACCCCCCCCCTCTCTCTCTCTCTCTCTCTCTCTCTCTCTCTCTATCTATCTCTTCCTATCTTCTCTCTCTTTCATGTACTCTCTGCTTTTTCATCTTGAGAATCGATCTGAAAAAGGAATTATATGATGTAGTGTGATGAGGAAATATTTCTCTTTCTTTGCCCACTCTCTATATTGTATCTTTCTATCTTTACAAACACTTTGTCTCTCTTATTATCCCCACTCTCATTAACATAATAGCTTTCTTTGTTGCAAATGCTGTCTACCACTCTTTAATCACTCTCCCTCAATTCACTCAATTCCTTACAAACGCTGATAACTGACTTGAAAATTGGTCTTGACATTGAGTTTTCCCCGTTCTGAGAAAATAGAATACAAAAAAGAGAGGAAGAAAGAGAGAAAGAAAAAAAACGAAAGTAGTCTAAACAGTGTTTATGATTAAACAGTGTTTATGATTAATGTATACACATCACGTATATATATTTATAACTTTTTCCTATGCCAATGAATGATATTGCATTTTGGACAATACTATTCCTTTCATTTTTGATGCAATGATCATTTTTTTGTCTTGGATGTTTTAGCAGGGAATAACTTGAAAAATAAATTGGAAATAGATATTTTTTTAATATTATTGATATGTCACAGAAACAAATGTTGATAAAAGTTGCCAAATTCTGTCAAAAATTGTGTAAACAATGTCCCAGGTTCTCAACAGAGTCTGTTCTTTTCTTCTTTATCAATAATCAACGAAACAATTAATTGTGAGTTTCTTGAGATAGTGTAAAAGATTATTAAACTGATCACCCTATATCAGTAGTTTCCAACTGGGGTCAGCAGACCATTGTGGGTCCATCAAATTATGCTTGGGGGTCTGCAGCAGTGTTCCCCTCTGAACCTGACATTGCGAATCTCATGGCAGAGAAACGTCATCATCCATTGCATAGCTATCAAAAGACATAATTATTGCACACAGACCTGTATCATGTATTCAAATTCAAAAGAATGTAATCAATTTTTAATGAAAATGTTTCCTAAAAATCAAAATTGTTTGTTTTTTTTTGTTTTTTTATTGTTGTTCATTAATTATTCTAAAAACTCAATGCCGAAATTAGGGGTAGGCCAGAATGTTTCCTCTATAGAAGAGGTACTTGATTTTCCAAAGTTCTGAAAACGCTACCTTACATGAATGACCTTGTTCAAGTCAAATCGTTTTGAAATAAGTTTTTTTCCGCTCAAAATTTGGGTCAATCTCTACATGGGTAATATTCACATATTTTTTTGATTTGGACCCCAACCTGCTCTAAATCCTGAATCTGCCCCCTTTTTTTCATTTACAGAGTTTTCCAAGAGGAGTATAGATTTTAAGGACATTTATAACACCTACACTTTAAAAAATCCCAATTTTTATATCTACTCAAAGTTTAATATTTTAACTGAATTGGACCACTACAAGCATGCATACAATATTGACCTTCACCTAGATAGGTATAATAACTCATCACGTTTACACTACCAACAAAACAAAAAAAAATTGAGGTGCAGTCATGTAAATCTCCTAATCTGGAAACCAATTAAAAAAAAGGATTGAATTTGTGCAATTACCGATAATAAGAGCCCTTAGCTTACAGATCAAATCGCTTTTTATCCCAATAAGTATCATACTTATCCCTTGTTTTCTCATTGAATAGATTTTGACTGCTACTTAATTTCATCTTAATTTTCAGTTATTTTTATCACAATTACGCTGAATTTAAATGACACTCAGAATGAATACAATGGACGTTAATACTTCATTTGATAAAAGATAAATGATTAAAAAATTCCCTAATTTTCTTTTTATGGATTTTGTGTTATCAATGCGAAAGGTCATGCTTTTCGATGACCTTTTAAAAGCTGTTATTTATGCAATACAAATTCATGCAATGAAATGAAGGCTTTCAAATGAAAACCAACGTTTATATCATTTGTTATACATTACATTAGATATCAAATCATAGTAGCTCCTAAAATGCCCCACCTGACCAACCAGTCAAATGGGCTATAAATTCTACTCCTGTTACTCCTCCGTGTGTATGTGTGGGTATGTGTATGTACAGTGCTCCTGGTCACATTTTTGGGGCTACAACTTTGAAAATCTGTATGAAAATACCACTAGGCTCCATCTAAAAGCTTTTTTTTTCTTTTTTTTTTTCTTTTTCAAAAAAGGACTTTTTTTGATCTATTTAGTCATTTTGAACCGAGGCTCAAATCTTGTGTTGGTGTTTTTTTTTTTGTTATTATTTTCAGATGAAAGATTTACTACTTTAGGTATTTTTTTCAGATGGTTAGTTCTAGTACATGTGCAGGCTATGGTGATTCATTTATGCAAGGTACAGATATATATATTATATTTATGAGAACTAATATAAGTCTGTATGTTAATGATTGTTTTGAATATGCATACAAGTACACAAAAAAATGATGATGAGTTTTTAAAAGGTGTTATTTATGCAATACAAATTTGTACAATGAAATAAAGGTTTGCACATGAGAATCAGCATTCATATTCTTTCATATTACAGATTTTAGAAGTACATGAATCCTTTGGGTGCAAAGAATGAAAGATGTACACAAAATATAGACGTGCACCCCGTAGGCTCAGACTTCTACCAACCATGTTTATACTAACATATCTTATAGACAATAACTACCACTTAAACTCAGAAAAACAACCCCAAAGGCTGAGTTATCATTTATGCAGTTCATGTATGTACAAATATATTGTTGTTATATAATCTCAGTAGATGATCTACTTTTTATAAAGATTTTTGCCCCACCGTCTTCATTGGTTCCTGGGGGCGAGTGATTTCAGATAGTCCCTCTCCCACTTCAGCTACAACTCTAGCTTGCAAAGGAGAATCAATATTTTTAATCTTTCGTGTTACGGATTTTAGAAGTACATGAATCAGTTGAGCACATAGAGAGAAATACTTGCACAAAATTTTGTAGCGTACCTCTAGGCTCAGTCTCATACCAACCATGTTTAGTCGAGCATATATCATAGGGAGCATGACAATAGCTTCATTTTTACATTTTTACATTTTATATCACTGTAAAATCTCTTTGTAACAGCACTTGTTAATAGCACTATTCAATGACATTCATTCTAACGGCAAGTTTGTTTTTATATTTCATGAATATATATGTTCATTCATTCTATTTGCACACCAGTAAGCTGTACGTAGGGCATTAGACTTTGTAAGGGTAATAAAAAGTCATTTTTGTTTGTAATTTTTGGTTTCACGTTATTGGTACACTTTGTATAAAATCCACCTGTTATAACGGCAAATTCATTCTATCGGCACTCTCCAGTTTGTGAGGGTACCGTAATAACAGGAATCTACTGTATATCCATGAAGACTTATTAGAAAAATAATAAAATTCTATTTCATCGAGAGGGCACTCCAGTTACCTAGATCTAATCAGGGAGGGTTGTTATGATTTTAAAAGAGCAGAAGTGACAAATTTAGAATAACAAAATGTCACACACATGTACACATGTAAAGACATGTGCACCCACATACATAATGTATGCATGTTGGTTTGTTTATATATATATATACAGATATATTGGCTTACACAGATGCTAACAAGAATAATAAAAAAATATATCTGTAAAAAATGAGAAAAAACTTTAAAATGAAATTGTCATTTCTGTGAAAATATATTATTTAGTCCAGAATATTAGGTTTCATTTTTGATACCATACACCTGACATTTTCATGTTAAATCAACACCCAGGTGTGAACTGTCTGACATTTTTGGGACATTTTTAAAGCATTTACTTTTAAGAATTTGATGCCTGTAGGAAATAAGAATTTAAAATTGACCTATCATTTCTGTGAAAATTTATATTTGATCCAGAATATTAAGTTTCATTTTTGATACAATAGATTTGACATTTTCACGTACATTCAAACCCAGGTGTGAACTGTCTGACATTTATAGAACAAGCGTTTGCTTTGAAGAACTTTATATAATAGACTATTTTTAGTACAATAAATTTTATTATCTACCGTCAACTTCCAATTTAAGATCTTGGAATTTCCAATTGTGGTGATAGTAGTTATAATAATGTGCAGGTATCTAAAAAGCTAATATGTTGTGAATGACCGCAGGTGTTCTTTCTTATCACATAAGCACTTTTTTTCAAACATACAGTGGTGTAGCGAGGATTTCTCAGCACTCAGGGACAAAGACAGTGCCTGGGGGCAGTTGTACTATATCCTAGGGTAGGGCATGATTATTAATTAACAGACCTTGTAGGCCAAGGGAAAATTTTGAGTCCATTCAAATCAGCGCCCAAAGGTGACTGCCCCTCCCCCCTACTACGCTCTGTAAACATGAAGCCCGAAAGAGAAAATAGCAAATTAAGAGAATGGTGTGCAGATTGAAAAATCCAGAAAAAGTCAAGAAAAAATGGAAATGTTTTTTTTTTTCTTTTATATGCAAAGAATAAGAAAAATTTTATCTTACCTGTTTTTGACCCCCAGTTGAGTTTGATATTGACCCTTTTTTTAATGAATCCAAGAGACATGGTTGAAAAATTTTAGCAGGTGGTGATGCACAGAAATATATAGATATATAGATATATAGACAGATAGATATATTTTGATATAGATATAGAAATGTATATATTTATATAAACACGTATATATATATATAAAGATATATATATATATATTTATGGATATGGAAATTTTATAAACTTTTTTTTTTTATAGTTGCTTTTTTTTTCAAGTTGCTTCTCTTCTATCAGTTACCTGCAAATCTGGAAAACTCTGCAGAATTGGGAGAAGAAAAATCAAAACAGAGAAACGTCCCGAACAGTTCACTTATTTGCTGTTCCAGCAAGATAAAGTCATCGATCCCATCAATGGAGAATATTTTTTTTTTAAGCTTGTGAAATCATAAACAGCAGCACATTGTTAGTCGGAAAAAAAACACGCATCTTGAGACAAGGCATGAATCTCAACTCTTGTAGCAGCCGTCTGTTGCTGACAATATAAACTGACTATGACTGCTAGTGCCTGCTTCAATGTCTCTCTACGAATATGTATATATATGTATGTATATGAATATGGAAGTATGTATCCTACCAGTGGTATCCAACACTTAAGTACTACAGTGCCAACATCCTAAGGAGTTACTTCCTCCTGTTTTAACACTTTCGACTTGAACATAGACTGCTACTGTTTTGAGTACCACTTACGAGCAAGCTGACAGGAGTAAATCTCTCATTACCTATTTCTACCTCACCACCTTTTTTTATTTTATTTATTCAATATGTACCTATCTACCTAAATAGCCGGTGGTTCCTCTCTCTCTCTCTGTCTCTCTTTCTCTCTCTCTGTCTCTCTCTCTCTCTCTGA
Organism: Thysanoteuthis rhombus; assembly: GCA_963457665.1. Classification (NCBI taxonomy): domain Eukaryota; kingdom Metazoa; phylum Mollusca; class Cephalopoda; order Oegopsida; family Thysanoteuthidae; genus Thysanoteuthis; species Thysanoteuthis major. Next base: position 14,118,738 of record OY735230.1, on the reverse strand, counting down.
TGTTGACCTTTCTTCTCAGCATCTCTTATGAACATCTCTTCCTCACCAGTTTTATCTTTCTCTCTATTCAATATATACCTATCTATTAACAAGCCTTTGGTTTCTCTCTCTTTCTCTCTCTCTCTCTCTCTCTCTATCTCTCTCTCTGTCTTTGTTTCACTTACTTTCACAATTCTCACTATTATGTTTTACCTGTATGTCTATCTCACTCTCACTCACTCACTCTCTCTCTCTCTCTCTCTCTCTCTCTCTCTCTCTCTCTCTGATATTGACCTTCTTTCTTCTGTGTATCATATATAAATATCTTTTCCTGACCCTTTTTACTTATTTTTTATTATGTCAATATGTACCCATATTCCTACATAGCCAGTGGTTACTCTCTCTCTGTCTGTCTCTCTCTCTCTATCCCTTTGTTATCATTATTCTCACCTTACTTTTATTGCTTATCTGTAAGTGTCTTTCTGATAAATAGATTTATGGGCTGATGGGTAGGGTGGACTCGGCCCTTTGAGGAGCCCCCGACCCACCTTTAGTGAGATTTGAGGAAAAAGGAATAAATAGACACTATAACTTGATTGGTGGAAAACAACCCGAAAGGCCGAATTATTATTTGTGCAATTCATGCATGTGCAAATATATATATATTGTTATTGTATGTCTGGAGAAATTCAGTAGGTGAACTATGATTTATAAAGCTTTTGAAGCTGCCCTCCATGACTTGCCCGGGGGGACGTTCTCAAATGCATCCCCCCCCTTCCTCAGCTACGCCTCTGGGTATTGGTCTTCTATTTCTACCACACCAGTTTTATTTATTTATTTAAAATCTACCTAACTAACTAGCCAGTGGTCTCTTTCTCTCTCTGTCTTCTATTTTTTACCTTTCTCACTATCATCGCTTATCTTTTCATCTCCATCTCTCTCTTGCTCTCTCTACCTCTGATATTGTCCTTCTCTGTGTATCACTCATCAACGTCTCTTTATCCACAACTCATCTCTTTCCTATCAATATCACCTTTACTTTTCGACTATGTATCTATGTCTCTCTCGACATTTATTTCATTCTAACCTCTCACTAATTGTTTGCCCATACGTCTCTCTCTAATATTGGCTTCCTCTCTCTCTTCCTTACCACTTTTTTTATTGAGTCAATATTTACCTAACTAACCAATGCTCTCTCTCTCTCTCTTCCCCTCTTGGTTTCTTTCATTTTCACTTTTCTAACTATTACTGTTTATGTCTATGTCTCTCTCTCTCTCTCTCTCTCTCTGATGTTTTTCTTCTTTTCTCTCCATTTTCATCTATTCATTCAATGTCAACCTATCTATCTAACTGGCCAGTGGTTTCTTTCTCCCTCTGTCTTTTATTTTCTCCTTTCTCACAATTATAGCTTACTTATTCATATCTCTCTGTCTCCCTCTATCTCTATGTCTTCCTTGGTCTCTCTCTGATACTAGCCTCCTGTGTCCTGGGTATCATTCAACATTATTATCCACAGGTCTTCTCTTTCCCATCTATAACCCTCTTACTCTCCAACTGCATCTGTTAGTATCTACCTATCTGCCTAACTAGCCAATGGTCTCTCTCTGTGTCTCTCTGTGTCTCTCTCTGTTTCTCTGTGTCTCTCTCTGATGTTGGTCTTCTTTTTTCTCAATATTCATCAACATCTCTTCTTCACCTTTTTTATTTGTTCATTTTATACCTACTTATCTAACTAACCAGTGGTTTCTTCCTATCTCTACCTCAATTCCAGCTTTCTCACAATCATTGTTTACCTGTGCATCTCTCTGTCTCTCTCTCTCTCTCTCTCTCTCTCTCTCTGTTCCTGTCTCTGTCTCTATCTCTGTCTGTCTCTCTGTCTCTCTCTCATATATTGGCATAGATAAGGAATTCGGAACTGAGGGGGCTTTGCACCCTGAGATTTAGTGAGATTTGATGAAAAAGGTAAAGTGGCAATAACAGCTATGCACCATCATTTGATTAGTGAAAAAACAACCCCAAAGGCTGAATTATTATTACTTATGCAATTAATGTACATACAAATATATCCTTATTGTATGATGCTATCAGAAATGTAATAGGTGAACCATTTATAAAGCTTTCAGGGCTGCCCTCCATTGAAGATAGGGGATGGGTTCAAATACCCCACTCTCCAGCACCAAACTATCCAGTGGTTTATCCCTCTCTCTCTCTCTCTCTCTCTCTGTTTCTTGCATTTTCACCTTTCTCACTATAATTTTTTACCTGTTCATCTCTCCACTGGCGTAGCAAGGGTTCTCAGCACTCGGGGGTCAGTTGCACTATATCCTAGGGGAGGTAGAGAAGAATCATTAATCAATAGGCCGAACAGAATTTTCACCTTTTTCCGCACTTGCATCAGTAGGTCTCTGTTCCCTATCGCACCCGTTCTCTGTTATGTCTCTTGTGTCTCTCTTCGTCATTTTTCCTATCCTTCAATTTTTCTTCTTCTTGTCTCTATGCAGCCTCTCTTTCTCTTTGTTATCCTTTTGCTAATCAGTCTCACTTCTTTCTCACCTTATTAATCTTTCTCTCTCTCTCTCTGCCTTATCTCTCTCCTTTTCTCTCTCCTTATCTCTCTCTCTCTCTCTCTAACTCTTTGGTATCTACCTTTCTTTTTCTTCTCACTTCTTCCTCATTCTTTCAATCTCTCTCTTTATATATATATATATATATGTATATATATTTTGTTTCTTTTTCTTCTGTCATATTTCTCACAGTCTCATTTTTTTCCTCTTTCTTTCAATGTCTCTCTCTGTCTCCTTCTCTCTGTCTTTCTCTCTGTGTCTCTGTCTGTCTGTCTCTCTCTCTGAACCACCTTTCTTCCTCTCCTCTCTGTTATATTTTTGTCGGTCTCACTCCTTCCTCACCCTCTCTCACTTTCACTTTCACCTTTCTCTCTCTGTGGTATCTTACCCCTGCCTATCTCTCCCCCCCCCAGTAGAAGAGAGACCGTGATGGATAGACATTTGTCAGTAGGGTGGGTGCAACTATATATATATATATATATATATATATATATATATATATATAGAGAGAGAGAGAGAGAGAGAGAGAGAGAGAGAGAGAGAGAGAGAGAAAGAAAGAGAGTTTAAGCATAGGTAAATTTGATCAGCTGCAGAGGTGCCTTTTAGATTAAAGAATTAATAAAAATGGAAATAAAGGATGAACAAACAAACAAACAAACAAACGTGAAAGTAAGAGCAGAAAAGTCTCTCTCTCTCTCTCTCTCGTCTACATTTGATGTTTTGATTTGGTGAAATGCTTTCATCTTGTTGCAACAGGAAATTTGCTTGTTCTTAACAAATCAATTCATGCTGTGGTACAAATAAAAGAATAAACGCACACATACATACATACATACATACATACATACATACACACACATATGCTTGGTAGCATAGCAAGGCTTCTTGGCATCCGGTGACCAAGGTAGCACCTGGGGGGCAATTGTACCATATCATTGATGGGGGCATAATTATTAAGTAACAAGCATTATAGGCCATGGAAAATTTTGCACCCCTTCAAATCCATACCCTGGGGTGACTGCCCCCTTCCCCACCATCTTGCTACACCTCTGCACATGCTCGCACCCACACTCATCCATATATGCTGGCCAGACTTGCAGTAATTCTGCAATGCATTTGTGCAACTTAGGAAAGGTGTACAAAATTTGGGGGGGAGGGGCCCGGGATAAAGCAGTTAACAGAACAGTAAATGGTATCAGTGAGCCAAGTCCAAACTCTGACCAAGACAATCTATGCTAGCTGCACACTAATGTTGTTGGGAAAGGCATGAATCCATCTTTTGCACCACTAGTGAGTGACAACACTTTGCATTGCTTGTCACCTCTCAGTCTATTTTCACATTTTGTAAATCTTGGAGAACTTCAAAGTCTTGCTGGAATCAGAGGAGCATGAAGAAAAATGGTGATGTGCAATGCTCAAGCAAGAATGGTTCTGCCATACCCAGCATAAGAGCAATATTTGATTTTTATAATTCATTTTTACATAGTATCCATGTATCTTATTAATAGAGAATAAAAGAAATATTCTTTAGTTTTCAATCGTGAAAGAACACCTGAAGATGTCTTGAGATGGACCTCAATTGGGAAGAGAATGCGAAGTAGGCCAAAGACCACCTGGTGGGGGACAGTGATGAGAGACTTTGAAGAGATGAGTCCATGGGCATCCATAAGGGGTGTAAAAGGGTGCATTTGCAACTCCCTGGAAAAGTAGTACAATTCATTTAATCTAAACCTTTACTCTATTAATTTATACTTGGAAAAGTAATATAGGTAATCTTCTGAAAAAAGACATCTCTGAATGAAGAATAAAAGTTCCAGAATTTGTAAATCATTTCTATTACTATACTAAACATAGAACAAATCATTGTTGGTAGAGTTTGTTGACATTATAGCTATGTGCGTTGCGTACATACTACGTGGACATATATCAACGCATTGACAGTTAATTCTTGTATTATTTTCACACTCCTTCCTCATAGACAAACAACAGAATTAAAATTCCTAAAATTACCTCTCAATTTCTAAACTTTTTTTTTGCATAACTACTGATTCCCTTAAGCTACTAAGAAAATAAGAAGTTTTCTGATCTTCAGTCTGTGCTGTTTCAGAAAGTGCATTAATCGGGGTCCTACATGGAAAATTTTGACCTGATCACCCAAATGAGAGCACAATCAGAAGTAAGGAGTAAGCCATTGCTGAGCATATCCTTTTGTACCCTCCACTGTAGATATAACCTTTTGTATCCCACCGCTCTGGAAATATACCCTTTTCTATCCAACTGCTCTGGAAATATATCCTTTTCTATCCAATTGCTCTGGAAATATATCCTTTTCTATCCAACTGCTCTGGAAATATACCCTTTTCTATGCCACCAATCTGGAAATATACCCTTTTGTATCCCCATGGAAAAGTGTCTGCAGATGCCCATGGATGCGTCTCACCGAGTGAAACAGAGTTTTTGAGGAGGGGCCAAGCCTCCTCATCTAGGGTGAGGGATTTAAAAGTTGGAACCTTATAGTTAGTAAACAATTGTACTGTACAATCATTTTAAGTAAATCCAACTGAATGTTTCCATATAAAAAGCCAGTTTTATTATTTGCTCATGCTCACTCCACTCACTTGTGTCAACCCCCCCCCCCCGGTCAGATCATGCATCTCTGTCAAGGGTCAAATGGGTTGTATTTTCTTACACTACAAATGGCAGATAGAATGCCTATCATGTAATGAGGTTGCCACAAGGATATATTCCAAACATACCCTTTTGCCCCCTCCCCAGATTATGTGTTTTTGTATGTGTGGGATGCACCAACAGAGTTAGGGGGTTCAAAATTCACTCTTTTTTAAGTTTAAGAAAATACGGGTTTTTAAGGGGTTTTTTTTTCTTATTCCTCATGATGACAGATTTTTTTTAGTGATGGCTGGGGTCAATTTGCATTTCAAGTTTTTGCTAAATTGGTACCTTAGTTTGTGTTTAGCCATATTCACACTTGTTTTTTTTTTCAATATTCAGAATCTTTTTAGCAATCACTGCTCCACAAAATGCGAGAAAAGTTACTTATTCATTGATCACCCCATTTTCCAACTTTTTAATTAATCACCCCCAACATGGTATGCTGCCAAAAGATGTTGATCAAATGATAGTTTCTATTGTATGGCTAACCAGACTTGTTTGATTATTATTTGTGTTGGATGAATAGAACAGCAATACAATCATTGTTACAATTTGCTACACAAATATTGTTACAATTATTGATCATTGTTCATGTCATTTGATATTAAAAAGAATTACTTGAAAATCATCCAGGGAAATTGAAAAACCCTCTAGTTAAAAAAGTATCTTTTTGCATAACTATTCCAAATCCATTTTTGCAATTCATTTAGCCTTCTCTACCAAACAAAAATTCTTTCCTCTCTTCAAGATAAAACCAGAGATCAACATTATGTTAAAGAAAAATTTCAAATGATACAGTAGTTGGTATCACATAACACAGATTCAGAGCCAAAATGGAGATTCTGTGTTGCTATAGCAAAAGGATTCTGATGTTGCTATTGTTACTGATTTTGCCCAGCAGCAAGATTAGTTTGCATGGTTCCTGATCAGGGCTGTACTTGAGGCAATGCAAACAGGCATCTGGACAAAGCCCCGAGATTTCAGGGAGCCCACCAAAAAATGGTTTCAAAAAGATTTTAGGGAGCTCACCAAAAAATAGTTTTAAAGATATTTCAGGGAGCCTATCAAAAAATAGTTTTAAAGAGATTTTAGGGAGCCTACCAAAAAATAGTTTTAAAGAGATTTTAGGGAGCCCACCAAAAAATAGTTTTAAAGAGATTTCAAGGAGCCCACCAGAAAATGGTTTTAAAGAGATTTTAGGGAGCCCACCAAAAAATAGTTTTAAAGAGATTTTAAGGAGCCCACCAAAAAATGGTTTTAAAGAGATTTTAGGGAGCCTACCAAAAATGGTTTTAAAAAGATTTTAGGGAGCCCACCAAAAAAAATGGTTTTAAAAATATTGAACCATTGTAGCCCTTCTAAAAACGTTTTTTCTTTATCAATAACATTAAGATATCCGGAACCTAGATATTTCTTTTGTCTATTTTAGATGTTTTCTAGTGGAAAACACCAGTGATATCATGAATAGAATTTATTCTGACTGTATAAATTCTTTGATTTTTTTCCACATGATTTCAAATTTTGGTGCCTCAGTTGTTCAATAATTGACCGAGATGGTGAGTCTTAACGTCTCCTATTTTTTTGTGGGTAAAAAAGTCAATTGTCCCAACTCAACTTGTTTCAGGATTTGCTATGTAATATAGGAATAGATCATTGATCTATGAAGAACTAGTGTTTACATTAAATTAAATATATTTTCATGAATATTTCATTTTTGTTTTGATTTGCTTGGAAATAATAGCTCAATATCATAAATATAGAAGTCCATCAATATAATAGCAATCATTACTGCAGATATGTTTTGTTCAGTAATTGTTTAAAACAGAGCAACAACTGTTGGTGCTGCTCAACAAAGCTGAATTGACTAATGAAGGATTCAAGATAAGACAGATGGAACACCATTGTTGCAATTAGTCATGTAATTATTATTATAATATTCATAATCGTTCGTGCCATTCGATATTAAAAGATAAGAGGTCTGGTTAGTTATTCAGTAGGAACAGTCATGCAACCAATGAGCTTTGGCAGCATGCTGTGTTGGGGGGGATCAATTAAAAAATTGCATAAAAACGGACTGATCTATTCATAAGTTGATTCTCTCATCTTTTGTTGGGCATTGATCACTGAAAAATAATAAAATATCTCTATTGTAGATTGAACCCCCACGAAAAATCTGTGAAGCGGACGGTGAAAAAAAAAAGCTTTTCCTTGATGTAATAAATGTTGAAAGTTTCAGCCTTATAGCTCCATTGGGATGGCCTGTAGACATGATGCATACATAGCCATCCAGACTAAATTAAAAACTGAAGAAACTTCAGTTGATAATTCTGGTGACAGTTTTGGTTTGATGATATGAGGCATCAAAGAAAATTAAAAGATTATAGAAGATAAGGAAGTATTTTAGAAGAAAAAATTATCATTCTCTTCTATTTACAGTCGAGATTTCTCTTACTAGTGAATACACATTGCAAATGGTATACCTGAAGATTGTTGTCTAGAATTCTCGAATACATGTTGGCTATACAGGAAATAGACACATAGGCAACAGTAGCAGTAGTTGTAGTTATACTATCAGCAGCCAATGGAGTAACACAAACACATACGCACTCATAGTAGAATGACCAATTCTGTGTTCATGCGTTAGCAATACCCCTTTCCTCTCTTTCTGTTTGTTGTGTCACAGACAGACTGGCAACTTACATATTAAAAGAGATTAGAAGAAAAAAATTATATATAAAACAAACAATAAGTCCATTCCAGAAAAATATTCATTCTATTCTTTATTGAACTGCTATAGCCATCAAAGATGGTAAAAGGTCTTATCTTTTTTTTTTTTGCACATGTATTTGTTCGGCTGTTTGTTTGTGTGTGCCAGCACTCCTGGCCATACTGTTTTGTCTACAGACTTGAAAATTGGCATCAGTACACCACTAAACTCCTTCTAAAAAGTGTCTATTCATATTTTTCGAAAAAAAGCTTTTTGACCTTATGGAGGCCTTATTTAGACTGTTTTAATTATAACATCGAGATTCTCCAGAATCTAGATGTCTCTAGATGATTTTTTTTACTCTATTCTAGATGTTTTTTCTGTGGAAAACATCAGTGATGTCATAAATAGAATTCATTCTGATCATATTTATTCTTTGATGGAATTTTTCTACAAGACTTAGAATTTTGCCACTATGTTGAGTCTATGATGAGTCTTATTTTTTTTTATTCAACTCTGATCCAAAGCATTATAAAAAAAAACAAAAGTAAGGTAAAGAGTCTATCCTTCAAGAGACAACTTCCAATGGAGTATGAGCGGCTGATGACCAAATTCCGTTTTCTTTTGCATGCATCAGCTTAGTGATTGTTGCAAGTCTCAAGTCTGATTGAGACCAGGACTTAATTCCTACAAGTTTTCATGACCTCACCTTTAGCAGGATGCAAGTCCTCCAAAGGGATACCTCCATCTTAATCAGGGGACTCTTTGGTAAAAAATATTGATACTAGTAAAGATCATTACCGATTATAGGATAAACATGAATTTACTGCATTGTACAATTGCTTACCATTACCTATCTTAATAAATCTTTTTAGTTCTTTTATTCTGTTCTTTTAGAAGTACATCATGTACATTCAGAGGTGTAGTGGAGGGAGGGGGATCCCCCCCCAGTCCCCAAAAGCTTGTATGAATAGTAGTTCATTTTCTACATTTCTATTATGCTGCTTACTCCAAAAATCATTTCACACTAAATTGATCTCAAAAAAGAATCAAAAACCACTGAAATACTCTGAAAAATACCATTAGCTTTTATGGCCATTTTATGTCCAAAAAATCGCTAGATCAATCTGAAATGGCTAGGAAATAGCTGAAATTTAACTAGAATTACTAAAAAAAAAAGTAAGTTGAATTTTTGCTAAATTTAGTACAAAAAACACTAAATTGGAAAAACTGTTTCTACTAACACTATATAATGAATCTCTCTAGTTGTTGGAAGGGGCCCACTTCAAGGAGCCTAGCCTCCTGGGCCCACAAATCTCCAGCTGCACCCCTGGGAACACTACTTGTATATACCCATGCATTTATAATATGTATTTAACACTGATTATAAAAATACTGAACGAGCAGTTTGAAATGGGGCCTCAACTTCCTACCTGGCCTGGGCCTATTACCAGCTTTGCACAGGCCTTTCTATTGGTGCTGTTTATGCCACTTAATATCCTCTATTTATTTTCTATTCTGCTTTGCTCGATCTAGTTTTGTTCAGCAATATTATCAGGATTATCCTAATCCATCTTTGTTCCCCGGCCATTCACCTGAAGCATCTTTCCATACTATGTTCACCAGCTGAGCCAGCAGTGAATGCTGTTGCCTTCCCACAATGCACCTCTGCTTTCATCTTCACCAACAACTCAAAAACCTGACCTTAGTCATCCCCGGCTAGCTTTGAAAAAAATACGCTTCATTCTCTGGCTTCCTTGAGACTCGGGCTGATAGTTTTTTTGTTTTTTTTCTTCTTCTTTTACCTAGGCTTGGATCCTCATCCTGCCTCTTATGTATAACTCAGTCAAAGATTATTGTGATGTGCAGCAGTACGAGTGGCCAAGTGGTTAACAGTATTTACAATGGGATCAGCAAGCCAAGTTCAAACTCTGGCTGAGATAGTTTTCATACACTTTGCGTTAGTGCTCTTGGGAAAGGCATGTATCTACCCCATTCCCCTTTCAATATGTCATGGTCCAGCATGGCTGGGTAAAGCCCATCAACCCTGCTTTGAAATGAATAGATAAATAAAATGGAAATACAAGAAAGAAAGAGAAGATAGAGAAAGAAAGAAAACAGACTCTACTGTTTTTTTTATAACTAATGTATGCACTTCATATACTTTTTGATTTCCCAATGAATTACAGCAGTTTCTTGAATTTCATACGGGGTTGGGCTGCAGACTCCTCATGAAATTGAAATTCGCCAAATGACTTTTAAACTCTCCCTATTCATAGGTTGCATAAGATTAGACACAAACAACTGATGAATGTAGCTATTCAAAATGATGATCATTTAATCATTTATTCAGTGGATTGGGAAAATAAACATTGTGACGTATGTAAACAAGAAATGTGTGGTGGAGAAAAATTTCCAGTTTTTTATGTGCAAAAACACCCAGGTTTTAGAAATTACAAAAATCAACTACTTTTAGGAGTTTTATAAAATTTTCAGTACCTATCAAATAAAGGTTGAAATTTATTTTAGATGAGTTTCAAATCGAAAGATTTTTTTAAGCTATTTCAAAATCTTTTAAATAATTTGATTGTTTTTTTTAGATTCCAGTTTTATTATTCTACTTTGGTTCAACACTAAGCTTTTATTAATCATAATACAATGATGTGATTAATCAAATATAACCAGTGAAAAAAGAATAATGGGTTGGAAATATAGGGGGGTCAGCAGAAGTATTTTTTGGAAATATAGAAGGCCAGAGAGGTCAACTCACACATTTCAGCATTTTGTTTTTTTTGTTTGATTTCTTATTAATTGAATTCTTATTAATTCTAGATATGATTCAGATATAATCCTAATCAATTTTTCCTAGTGTTTATTCCTGTTAAGCCTTCTACAACTGAAATTTAAATTTGATTTTAAATTAACATTTAATAATGTTTCCATCAGCCATTTTTTCAAAGTTAGTCAATAAACTATCAACATCTATTATTGATGTTTTGGGGGTAATACCAGAAATACTGAATTAAAACAGCCCGATTCTACATAATCATTGATGAAAACTTGCTTTTCAGACAATATTTTTCATTTTATTTTTTATGCAAGAATTATTCATTTTTTATGTTTCAACAGGATTAACTTGAAAAATCAATTGGAAACAAATAGTTTTTTTTTAACAAGGACAAGTGTAGAAAAATGTTGCAAAATGTCAAAAATTGTACAGAACTAATTCTATTGATGACATTTTATTAAACTCATCAGAATAAGGCCCCCAAAAGATCAAGATGCTTTTTCTCCAAAAATCAAACAAAACATTTTTAGAGGGGTCTAGGAGAATACTGATGTCGATTTTCAAGTCTGTAGACTTGATAGTATGGCGAGGACCACCGGACCATGCAAACAGACTTATGACCATTTTGAGATATGATCTGCCTGTCAGAACGGAACCCTGTCATAAGTTAGGGAGTAGGTACAGTGAGGAAGACTGGCACAGTATCTCCTAAGCTTGTTCTTTGTGACAATAACAAGTCAATAGTCAAGATCAATAGGACAAGGTGCATATAAGTTTGTTTCCCCACCGAAGCAGTAACATATAAATGAGATTGGTGGCCATGATTGTAATAGGAAAATGCCAACCAAAACTGTCTACATAAATTTCTACAATTTTTAAGTTGGTCTGGCTGGCTGGCTGGCTGTCTGGCTGGTTGGCTGGCTATCTGTACATGTATGAATCTATCACATGTACAGGCTGGGCCAATGAAGTTAGGTGTTGAAAATTCAAACATTTACTCCTTATTATATCAAAGAAAAAGTTTTTTATCCTGTTTTTGAAAATTCCCCTCCGAAATAAGTTTTTAGTCGGAGGTTCAATTTGCAATCTAAGTTTATGCTAAATTGGTCACTTAATTTGTGTCTTGCAGCAGTCATGCTTTTTTTGAAAATTTGGAATTTTTAGTGATCACCACCCAACAAAATGCGAGAGAAGTAACTTATCCATTGATCACCCTTTTTTCCAATTTTTTTAATTGATCACCCTCAACACAGCCTGCTGTCAAAGGACATCGGTTGCATAATGGCTTTTTATTTTCTAAGTGTAGTTTTTGAGTGTTATTTATCAAGTTGATGCCAACTGTGAAAATTTGTGTCTTCATTATCGGCCCCCTATGTATGCGTCGATCCTATAATTCAAGAACAATTCATTGGATCTTGAGATATAAGAAGTGTGTCCACTAGAAGGGAGCAGATGGGGCCCAGTGCATCCCCCCTCCCAATCAGGTCTTCTCACCTGGGGAGAGGGAGTTTGAAAATTTGAACCTGACAATCAATAAAAGATAATGGTACAGTACGATTGTTTTATGCAAGCCTAACTTGATGCAACCATTAAAAAAGACTGTACTATAACTCACTGGTAACAGGATTACCATTATAATATATTCCGAATATACCCTTTTGCCGCCCTCTAGAAATATACCCTTTTGCTACCCCCTGGGGAAGGGGCAGCGAACGCCCATGTATGTATTGCCTCTATAATGGTTTGCAGCAAAAAAGACAGAAATTCACTATTTTATTTCTAGGCAAACATTTCCGAACTAGAGAGAAAATTTGTGGAGCTCTCTAGATATAAAATAACAAACAAGTGAGTCCTTCATTTTAGTTCCACTTCGTATGCATCCATTTTGTTGTCCTTGATCTTTAGCTGGTTAGTGGCTTAAGTGGCCAATTAAATTTCCTACTTCTTTTTCTTTTTAATGTTTTACAAGTAAAAAGATTGATGCCTTTTGAAAGTGTAAGTTACAGTTAGTGATGAAATTAACTGCCACCAACTTGCTTTTATGGTTCAGTGGTAGTGCTATGAACTCAATGTCAGTTTTATACCAATGGACGGGGTTAGTGAGATTCATCTCTACATACACAGCTGAATTTAACATTGATGGGGCCCAATGCATAAGATTTCTGGGGGCCCTTCTATTTTAGTATCAATGCCTTCAATCAAAACTATCACTATCAACATAAATTTCTTCAGTTTTTAAGTTGCGCTGACTGGCTGGCTGGCTATTTATGTATCATGCATACAGGCTGTACTAATGGAGCTAGAGGGCTGAAAATTGAAACATATACTCCTTATTAAGTCAAGAAAAAAATGTGTTTTTTTCTTTTGATACAACCCCACGTAAACAGGTTTTTAGTCAGGTGGTGGGGGGTAGCAATGTAGGTTCAGCTAAATTGGATCCCTTCAGGCTCCTTTAATTTTTACTAAGTCAGACTTTTTCGTGATCACTGCCAAACAAAGGTGAGAGATGTAACTTGTTCATTGATTACATTTTTTCCAATGTTTTGATTGATCACCTCCAACATAGCATGCTGCAAGAAGAAGCTGGTTATGTGATGGTTTCTATTGAATGACAAACCAGACCTGTTGAATATTCATGAAAGTATGATGTTTGCTTTAACATGAACTCCTTTCTGGATTAATAATGAATCTCTAAGTAACATGATAGATTCTCATACACATTTACTCAAGGCATTTCACTTTTTTATCAGCAAAAAATATCAAAATATTTTTTAAAACATATGGGGGATACTAAAATCTTGAGGCCTTGAGTATCACCCTAATGCTCTGACTGAAGATCACAATTCCTGTTTCATACACATTGCTGGACTCAGCCGGTGAGATTCATCTCTACATCTTATATTATTCACCTTCTCATGTATACCAGTAATCTCATGACAACAAGCAAAAATGCAGCCCATACGCCTATCTGTGCTTTCAAATCAAAGTATAAAGTTCTTTTCTCAAACAGTTATAAAATCTTTTGTAATAATTGTATGAACCATCTAAATCATTATAAAGAGAATATCACATTATTGATCAATTTGACCAAGGATTTTGAAGGATAAAATATTAGACTAAACACTTGTCTTAACAGGCAGGGTGAATTTCTGCCAAAAAAACCCCAAAAAACAATAAAATAGAAAGGTAGATAGATGAAAATCATAGAGTTTAATTTAATCTGTTTTTACAAAGTGATATTTGTGACATTTAGAGTGTTTTTTTTTTTACAATTCTGGAAAATTATATGTGTATATATGCTTTACAAAAAAAAACCCGGAGCCATTCTTCTCCTTACACTCAGCCCCTCTCTCTGAATGTTATCAAAGTGCCCACTGTTTTAGATGATGATTAGATAGTTTTTAAATTGATTTGTTTTTTAAAAGTGATTGTGGCTATTAGAGTTTTTTTCAATGATTACAGAAAAATACTGCTTAACAGAAAAGAAACACACAAGAAAAAATGTGTTGATTTTAGCCTAAAATTAGTTGTAAATCAAAGTCTCTCTAAAAACATATTTTGGGGGGGTGATTTTCCAGAACTAATTTGCTAAAAATCTTTACTCGGATCATATTGGTACTCACAGAAAGTTTTATGTGCTTATATTGAGTGGTTTTTGCATTTGACAGTCACATACAGACAGACATTTGCTTAATTCATAAGATAGAGAATAATCTAGGGCAGGGTAAGGGTTCTTGAACTTTTTCTTCTAGAGTAACCTTTTGTCCTGTCTGGGAGTGCTGGCATGCCCCTTGTGAAGAATATAGTATAAAATGTTTGAATACAATGACACATAGTATTTATTAGAGATTTCATTTAATTTAATATTACATTTTTCATGAGATGGATGAGATTGACTCTTTCAACCAAGTAACTGAATTCTAAGCGCAGTTACAGAGAGTCAAACCCACATATCATTCAAAATTGACAGTTTTGCAAGAAATTTGTTTCGGGCTGCACATCCAAAAAAACCTTGTACACAATGGTAAAGTGGATAGACTCTTTACACCAGTGGTTCTTAACCTTTTTACCACCCACCTTTTGTGGTTGGATTTTGCTTCCAAACCCCTGCTCACAGTTTAAAATAAATCATTAGTTTGAGATGGTTTCTGCAAATTCCTGAAAAAAATTTTTTTATACATCATGTCCATCACAATATTATGCAGACATCTCTCAAGAGAATGTCCAAAAAGAGAAATTCTTACTTTTTCTCCTGCGGACTCACGTCCCCTTTTAAAATTACTTACACCCCCTTGCAAGGCATGCCCCCTGGTTAAGACCCACTACTCTACCCATCTTTTAGGCACTGATGGTTAGGACTTTGCCATGGAACACTAGCATTTTGTTAGAGAAGAGGCTTTAGAAAGATCTTTGTTTGTAGAGTCATTCATAGATTCCCCAAATTCATTTTGCAGATTGTCTGGAAGTAATCTGGGATTGATTCTAAAGGGTTTTTGAATGAGTTGATAATCCAATTCACTAAGATTAGAAAAATGGGAATCTAACTCTTCGTGTAGCAAAACTAAGAGCTTCAGGGCTGAAACACTGAATTCATTGATTCCCTCCACTTCCAGCAGCGTAATGCTTTCTCTCATAATCTCAAAAATGTCTTTACGGACGGTTCACCGACTTTTCAGCACAAATCTTCTCAGAGCCAACATACAGCTGCTACACGCGAATAAAAGGTGATTTTAATATTTTAAAAAATAATCTTATAGTTTATTTACAAACTCATTCAGCCATTCTGCTGACTCAAAATAATTTCAATTTTTAAAATAAATTGTTTTAACTCAATAGTTTGTTCTTGGGAACAATAAATTATCAAACTGAACTACGGAAGTAAATTAATTCGCAAAAATTATTCAACTCAGAAAATAATTCTGATTTTTGTATCTCATTAAATTGTTTCAATTCCATAACTTGTTTTTGTTGTTTCCAGTACGTTGAATTATCCTTGTGCCTAGCAGTCATGTGCCAAGAAGTCAGTATTCAGATGTCGGTGCTGGGAAGACATGTGTCAAGGAGTTGGGTCATGATAACAGCCTGCCTTTGGTCTTTTTCTTCAATGACTCATGTTTCATTTGAAATGATTTGAATTTGTCAACGAGGTCTACAAAAGTAGATATGTTACCTTGAAATGCTGTCTTAGCAGCATTAAGTCATGAAAAATATACTTCAGGTGAGGCTAGTTTTACCCTCTGTTGAGAGAAAATTTAGCTGCAGATCTAATTGCTTTATTCTCAGGATTTCTGAAAGAGAATTCTTTCAGTACATCTTTCATTCCTGCAATATTAGCACATTCACTGGTTACTACACAACACCATTATTTTGTTTGAGAATTTTTTCTTACTACAGGACGCTATCATTTTATATAAGATCTTTTCTTCACCACTGGACACTATTATTTTGTATAAGAACTTTTTTTCTATACTACAGGACACTATTATTTTGAATAAGATCTCTTCTCTTCCCTACTGGACACTATTATTCTGATAAAATCATTTTTTTCATCACAGGACACTATTATTTTGTATAAGTTGCTTTTTTACTTCAGGAAAATATTCATTTTATTAAAAAGTTTTGTTTATCTTACTTTTCACGTCGTAAATTGGAGATAATGGTAATCATTGGTCTTAACAATGTAAAATGTGGTCATTAAACACAGCATAAAAAAGTACAAAAAAGTTGTACAAAGGCTCCAAAAAGTATGTATCAATCAGATATTAACACAATAATGAAGTTAAAAGCCATTATTTCATACTTTATCAGATACCCAGACTGCCAAAAACCTCTGGATGTGCCACAAAAAGTAATTACGATGACAGTCTATGTCAGACATTTCCAAAATTCTGAAGAGGAGGATAATCTAGACACGAAGTGGGGGTGGAGGGGCAACAAGATATTATTGGGGTCCACTGTACCTAAATGAATCCACGGTGCACAATTGATATTCTGATAAAGGCTTTTGACTTTAATAATGTGTTAATATCTGATCAACACATTATATAGTAATACTTTTGAGGTCTTTGTGCAGCCTTCTGTTGTTTTTGTGTGCTCTGCTTGGAAATCGAATCCAGACCAACCAAGTCCCCTGCATTTCACGTTAGACTCTCACTTTTGAGGTGTTGTCTTCCCTGCTCCTACATGTAATGACTTTGTGGGAATCTCCAACATCGACAAAATAAAAAAAAATATGCCCATAAAAAATGTTTTTCCTCTAATTTGCCGACCTACCAAGTCTCCCGCATTTTGCGATGAAAAATTATGCTAAGATGGGTTTTTGATACACTGCAATAAAGCTTATAAAAGTGAGCATTTTCTTGGTCCTCCCCCCCCCCAATGTCATAGTGGGGCGGGGGGAATTATTCAGGCAATCTCCCTCCTGAGAATTTCTTAACCTCAACAGGTCTGTATACTTTATACCAAGAGGCCAATTTATGAATTTCGTGATAAGTAAGATTAATCGAACGAGTTGACTGTATTTTCCTATGACGTCTCTTTTCCAACTGCACAATAGCGTACATTGTGACTTTTCTTTATTTTTTTCCCTGTGTCATTTTTTTTCCGGTCGCCTTCCTCTTTCCATGGACGTTTGTGCACACTATAAGGGGGAAAGGAAGTACGATGAGACAAGTTGAAGGGACAGAGGTCCGGCTTCACGCCGGAGGGTCTGGCTTTCGGCGCTTTATACTCCGTAAGCCGGACGTAAATTGTCCTCCTTTCAGGAATCGGTCTAAAAAAAGACTTGCATGAAAAAAATTACCTCATATATTCCTTGAAACTGTGGGAACTGAAAGCTGTAACAACAGTTAACGCATTTTTATTAATACAAGTGGTTGTTGTTGTCAACATTCAAACTGCTGACAATTCGTTGTTCAGAGTCACGATGTCAACACGTCCAAGAGGGTCAGGCTAGAACAAGTGGTTCCCAACCTTTTCATTACCCAAGGTCAAAGGACCCCTTTAAATGAATTTGCCCACGGACACAAAGCTTTTGAAAAAGTTTGCTTTTTCGACAAGCTCACCGAGTCCAGTAATATCTTTGCAGACACCCCCACCCCACTCCGCTCCGCTGGGTCTGCGGACCCAGGGTTGGAAATCTCTGGTCTAGACTGACCTCCTCTTCTGTAATGGCCACCGTAGTCTGATGAAAAATAACGAGGAAGAACTAATGACGTTTTACTCAAGTTTTTTTTTTCTAATGAAATAAGTATGACATTTTTCCATTGAAATTCTTTAAAAAAGAGAAAATTTCATGAATCAAAAAAGGTTTCGTATTGAAGACAATTGTTAATAAAACGGTGGGTAGATAGTGGGATCCGACTGTGAACACTCATTCAAAACCCCCAAACAAACAAAATAGGTGTTCCGTGCGAGAACTGTCAAATATAAGGTGATTTTTCGTCTTATGCTGCTAAAAAGTGACTGAAAATACTAGTTACAGCTGGATATAAAGCATATAATGGACTGTGAAATCAAGCTGTAATAAATCATAAAATCAGCTTCGTTTTAATTTTTATAATTTAATTTCAGTCCTTAGTTTTAATGATGGACCAGTCGCCTTCAATAGTGATCGCAGGCGCTGAGGAAAAATTGAATCAACGAAGCTAATATCATGGTTTACTACGGCATTATTCCTGTATCCCTTTCCACACTTTCTAACCACCCGTAATTATTTTTGGTTGACTGTTCTACCAAGTTGGGGTGATATGCCCTTTTAGCTACATGAAACGAAGGATCGCCAAAATTACCACAAATCATTAAAGGTTTCTTTACATTTCAACAACCCGAAGGAAGACTTTTCAAAGAAGAGGAAAATTTATAATCATTATTTATTGGTGTTAACTGTTTTCATAACTATTATTGATTCAAATTTAGCTTAGTAGTAGTAAGACGTCAACCTAAATCGAGAGAAAGGGGGTGTAAGATCTTCTAAGCCGAAAGAGCCTACCTCGAAAATCGGCATTGTAATTCTAGTTTACCTCGGCTCGATTTTTTGAAGACTATCTTTTTAACGGATTTACTTTTGGGATTGGCAACTATTATCAACTATAAACATTATTAAGTGGATAATAATGAATGTTACATATCAATAGATAATATTATTAATAAATAGTAATAAGATAGATAATAATAAAGATTATTAGATTAATAAACATTTTTTTAATTGTAGTCCATTTTATACTTTCCATCCATCCGTAATATTTTTGTATGATTGTTTCCACCTAGTTGGAGTGATCTGCAGTCTTAACGACGTGAAACGATTAAATTTTAAGGAAGTAATTGAACTAAATACTCTTTTACAAAATCTACCCCAGAAATCTTATGATTGAAAACAAGATCATCACAACTACTCCTGACTTCATGCAACAAGGAATGTTTTTGTTACAAAATGTTGAGGCTACCCGACATTAGCGATGTGAAAAAAAATCTTCTGAAGTTTTGTGATGTTTTTAAAAAAATGCCCAAGTTTAGTCTTACTTTTTAATGAACAACAATGTGATGATGTTGTTTCTAACTTATCTCCACGTTCAACGATATCGTACATATTGTGGGGCTTTTTTATTTAGTCGTTTTATTCATGTATAAGATCGTGGTTTTATAAGTAACTACTTTCTAACCAGTGCCAAGGCTGTAAAAGTACAATTAGTGAACACACGCACATGCGCGCACACACTTACACAAATGTACAACAGGCGATTCTAGGATTTTGACCAGGATGCTGTGGGGGGACAGGTTACGAGTCGGGGTTCCAAACAGCAAAAAAAATTTTTTTAAGGAGAAATTTTACGTAAAAACGTAGAAAGAGTTTTTTTCGTATTAAGGTAGCTCTTTAGCACTATGGAATTAGAACTAGCAGAAGATAAAAAGGGAAAATGTATAAAAGAAATTCACCAAAGGACAGATAAATTTCATTTTTCAAAATAATAAGACGTAAGATACTTATATTAGATTAAAAGAAAAATAATGAATTTTCGTATTTTAATTTTTATTTATTGTTATAATTTATTTATTTATTTTTTTAATATTCATACAAGTTTTCAGTAATCCGTGGTTCGATGTTGCCTAACTTCGGTTTGGTATAAAATGGCTATTTCCGGTTAACTTTGGCTATAAAGATGGCTATTTCTGATCTTAACGTTAGACGTTATCTGAACCTAGCAGACGACATGAGGGGGGGGGGGAGACTGAGAGGGGTAATTTAAAGTGAGCGAGTGCAGACCTGTCAACTTCCAATGATAATGAGTGAGATCGTATACCCGCCCCCATTTTTTCCTAGAGCGCAAGATGGGGGTAGGGGAACTTAAGGGGGCTCTTTAGGGAAGTCTGTATGTTCCCTCAGAAAATTTGGAGACTCTGTCTCCAAGATGGGCTGAAATTGCGTTTCAGGGCATATCGGCTACTGAAATTTAGTGTTGTCAAAAAGTCTATTGAAAACATACTTCATCTAAGAAGAGCTTTTGATTAGAAAAATCTAAATCAATTTGATAAATCTAAATAGATTGAACACTTTTTATAAAATGCGTGAGAATTTTCCTTTCATGCTCGTGAAGGTCAGCGAGTGCGAATGTGTGGACTCCGTTTTTCTTTCGTGAATTTTCTACACACTCGCTCACTCGATGTTTCTGTGGTGCGACGGAACTTGACAATTTCGGGGGCGGGTAGCCTTTTTATAGCCATTTATTTACATTAAGAGTAGCCATTTTATAGCCAACCGAAATTTGGCAGCGTCAAACCAGGGATTAGCAAATTCTTTAAATACTTGGAAAATTTTTCTTATTGTGCTTCGCCTGCGCAGGTGGGAGGTCCGGACCCCCTGGGCCCACGCCTGTGTATGTCTGTACGTAAATCCGTACTTGACAAGACAATGTGTTTATTTTATGTAAGGGAAGGAAAGGCAGGACGACGAAAATACAAACAAGGGAGATAAGTCAGTCGTTCAAGGAAATGTAGGTGGCGCCTGTGAATGGGTGCGTGGCAATAAATCTGTGTGAACTTGTACGGTTTGAAATTGTTGATATAGTTTTCTTTTAGTTTTTCCTTTATTCAATCATGATCCAGAAATGAGCTAGAATGCAAGAAAGTCTTTCAGTGCTTACTGCAATATTCCCAATCATTTACTTTCTAAATTTGCGACTCAATTAAATAAGAGCTAGCAGTCGAAAGACATGAAGGGGATAATTAAGATGTAGCTCAGCCGGCAGAGTAGATGGTAGCCATGTGCATCCGTTTGGGGACAGGGGAGGACAAATGAACCAGGCCTTCCTACCGAAAGCGGAGGGGTTGAAAGTTGGAACCTTGTGGAAGATGGAGAATAAGGGGTCGCTATGAGTGACAGCTTAGTCACTCCCTAGTCCCTACCCAAAAAACTAATATCAAGATGTATGTTTTTGCCCTTCCCCTATCCCAGTATATACCCCATCCGGGTGGCTGTAGCAATGAACGCCCGTGTTGGTAGCCAAATGCCCCCGAGCAATCAGTCTTGGATACATCAACTAGTACATTAAAGGACAGTTTTTTGTTTTTGTGCTATGTATTAACAATTAACAGTTCTCTCCCTTAGTTTGAACAGCAGTTGTGTAGCAAGGGCTCCCAGTGCCTGATCGAAAAGAAAGCGCCCGGGGGCAGAGACAGCGTCTCGGAGAGAGTTGCGCGTTATCAAGGGGGAGAGAGAATAATTCTTGATTAGGTATTGTAGGTCAAGGAAATTTTGTGCCCTGGGGCTACTGACCCTTCTCGGTACGCCGCTAATTATCTTTCCTTGTCCATTTTACGATTCTTTTTCGATGACACAACAAAAATGGAAGATAATTTTTTAAAACTAATTAGGTGAACTTCTGACAGCATTGATATTGCCTGTAGTCTCCTTACAAAACAAATAGAATTTATGAACAGTAAGGGAATATAAATATAGAAACCGAACATTTCTGTGGGTTAGATTCACTTGAAGAGAAGAAATTAACTAGGCTCAAGTTAAAAAGTAAAATATTTGCATAATTGGGCGGGGTTTTATGATAGCGTAAGAAAAACGTCATTCTGTTCAATACTTCTGCGTTTGATTATTGAAAATATTGAAATAGGCCATTTTTTGAACTCCTTAATCTTCAAGATAAAGCTATCATGGCTGTATATCTCGAGATAAAACGTATTCAACTCTCTGAGTTGAAAAGTTTTTTTCGCATAAAAAGTTAGTGTATTTTTGCTTTGTAGCTCACGACCTAAAAATGATGAAAGCGGTCAAAAACAGTGTTGCTGTTGACAACTCAAATGAGATTTTTTTCCGGCTAAAACTGCTATATTTGGCTAAAATCGGCTAAATATTCTCCAGTTTCAGATAACTTTATGGCTAAATATGTTTTATACTTATTTAAAGCCCAGTTCTCATATCGATATAAATAACGAAAATTATGAAAAAAGTTTTTTTCCAATATAGTTTAATTTGCTTTGAATGACCTTCAAAAGAATGGCTATACTAGGCAAAAATTTACCCATTCTTAGCTAACTTTATGGCTAAAAATATAAGATATATTTGTTTTGAGATGGTTACTGAATAAAATATTTTTCTTAAATGTACAGATTTTTGGCTATCTGCTCTTGCAGATTTTTATCGACTAAATTGGGGGAAATCGGCTACTTTTAGCCGGAAATGGGTGATTTGGCACCCCCGGTCAAAAGCACGCACTTCGGAGATGCCAAAAAAGCCATTTCCAGCCAAATCTAATCGATGACAATTGGTGATAGCCAAAATCTGTCTATTTTTTTTTTTAAATTTTGAAGGGCCGATTTCACTTTATTTTACAGCTAACTAAAAACAAAAACAAAAAAAAAACACTCTGAATTAAGCCATAAATTCAGCCGAAAGTAAAAAAGTCATCCGTTTTAGCCATTTTTAAAGCAATTTTAGCCGAAAAATATCAAAGTAAGTGTAAAGTTAAGCAGATATATTGTAAATGGAACATCGGATGTTGCGAAGACAGATAAAAGTTTTACATTATACATACATTGAAAATCAGTCACCTGTTTTTGAGCCAATTCACTCGCTCCCTTCCCCCTATGGTTTATAGGCTATAAAAGTTACCTTTTTTCTTGAAAAACGAAAAATTTCGGGAAGAAACTAGTCATAAAGTTAGCCGAAAGTGGGAAATATATAAGCTGAAGAAGATGTCCAATTTTTCCTATCTACAATTTATTGTGAAGTCTTGGTACATATATATATTTATTTGATAATTAGGCTTTAAATAAGTATACAACATTTTTAGCCATAAAGTTAGCCGAAAGTGGGAAATATATAAGCTGATTTTAGCCATTTTTTTCAAAGCAGTTTCTGCCGAAAAAAAATCAAATTTAAGTTGGCGACACTGACTTACACACACACACGGAAATAATCATGGCTTCGAGTTAACATCTTTTAGTGAAATAATAGATTAATGAATAAGTTAACTTGGAATTACTTCTATTCCTTTCTTTCTTAGTAGAAAAGACACACACGCACAATAACTGAGACAACAAAATATAACCACTTTTTTAATTCAACAACCAAACTATTTACTTTTCTCCACAGCAGCAAACTCTTGGTTTTCAAAGTTTCTCCGTTTTGTTGATACTACTCCTTCTTGGTACTTGTATGGGCGAAAGTTGCCTATTCTCTTTTCATATAGATCTCTTTCTCCATTACATTATTCGTTCTCTTACCGTAGGCACGTACCTCCACTCACTTGTGACAACAGGCGATAAAAACGCCCAAAATTTCTCAACATGTTAGTTTTATCGTAATCATCTTTGCTTCATTAGTAATGAGAAAGATCTGAGGAAATCCTGATATAAAAATTATTTGTGTATACTGTATGAACCTTAAGATATTTGTGTTTTAAAAAGTTGTTTACACTGTGCAAAATGGTGTGACGTAATAATAACGCTATAATAATTTTTATTAGGAAATTTCAAGGCGGAAATACAGCAAGATTTTGACATTCTACCAAAACAAAACACGTCTTAAATGACTATTTCCTCCCATTCATAGTTTTATTAGAATTTACCCGACCATAACATATTCGAATAGATATTTGGCATAAATTATCGGAGCCATTTTGGAGATGTTAGAAACCGTTAAACTAAACTGTCACCCAAACTTTTAACATAAGTTTTTTTCAGGTTTTAAACTGGTCTAGCTGGCTAGCTGGCTATGCATGAATCACACATACAGCCTGAGCCAATGGAGCTACAGTGCTGAAAAATTTAACATTTACTTCTTATGCGTAAAAGAAACTTTTTTCCCTTGAAAATTCCCCTTCAAAATAGGTTCTGGTTTCAAGGGGGCGGGGGTCAATTTGCAATGTAAGTTTGTATAAAGCTTGCTTTCTGAATATTCAAACATTTTAGTGATCACTTGCCAACAAAAGGAATTGTTAAAAAAAAAATAATCACTCTAAAAATGGCATGCTGCCAAAAGGCGTTGATCAAATGACGATTTCTATTGAGTGACTAACCGGACCTGTTTACGTTTTCTCTTTTAGAAAATACAAAATACAGTTTTTTTTTAGCAACCCTTTGGGGAAAAAAATCTAGTAATTTTAAACGTCATTGTTGAGACTTTTTTTGTTGGTGATCACAAATACTTTCTTTTTTTTTTTTATTCATTAAAATGTCTTCCAAGATGGCTGACTTGACAGTTAACAGTTTTTATGGAGGTTCAAATAACCCTTTAAAAAGTGACACCAACATTAGCGATTGACATAACTATGACATCAAAAACAATTGACAACATTGTTTTGACCGAGGAATTTCATCCTCCTCTTAGACAGAGGAATAAAGACATCCCGTCTTCACAGTCTGAAAGCGACTACCAAAACTGTTCCAGTTTACAACATCCGCCTGAAGAAGGCCATAGGTTACCACAGCCGAAACATCGTGTTCAAAAGATTATCCAAGATAAGGATAACAGTCCGAAAATATTCATATATAAAAATTTCTTCATCTAGACATTTGAATATTTTTTAAAATTGTGCTTTGTCCAAGCAGAAGATTAGGGTCCTGGCTGCCAGGACCCTTCCCTGCACCAAGAAAAACTAAAGAGCAATTGTAATAATTCAATTTAGCATTTACTTTTATGAGGAAATTTTTAAATTTATATTTGTAAATGTTATGTAAGAACTCAAAGGCAATTATATCAAATAACAGCAGTAACTATGCGATAAGTTTCAATGAAAATATTTACAGGCAATTGTATAATTTGGGTCAGAATTCCCTTTTCTCTTTATGGAATTTCATTTCTCATGAAAAAAAAAACAACAATCCATATAATGGTGCAAACATTATTAGTTTGAGGAGGTATTCCGTCTAAGTGCATTTGTGAATTGGAATAATCATATTTTAATAATTCATAATTTTTATAAACCTATATTTTTGTTGTCTGAATTTTTTTAGATGGGATAGATCGATCATTAGGTATGATATGGTGAGTTGCTTTTCCTTGTCTGTGTGTTGATTTGTTCACAATGTTTTGGCCTTGTACCCTCCAACCTTCATGGGGTGTTGTTGGTTTTAGAATGTGGAATTGCTACTCAGTGCACGTGCACAATTGGATTGGACACGTTATTTCTTGTTTTGTTTTTTTGCATACCCTAGTTGTGTTATTGGGGAAAAGAATTTAGTCCAACCATATCTTGCATAATGACCTAAATTTTGATTTCTAATTTTTTCTTCATGTCCATTTTAATATCAGGAAGCAATATAACTGTGTTACAGGCCTACTATTTCCTAAAATTATCCCAGCAGATGAGCGGATAAAACATTTTGAAAAATGATTTGTTAATTTTTTAAATACTTTTTAAATATGTTCACGCACATTTTTTGGTCTGTCAGTTCCTAATGCATTAAATATAAATTTTATCCGTCATATCATATTGGGTTGATATGAAACTTGGTACAGACCTTCAGATGAACCATCCTCATCTTCTTCTTCTTCCTTCTCCTACAACTATTATCATATCTAGTAATGCTACTACTACTACTTCATTTAGAATTCCTTTGAAAACGGAAATCATTTTTTATAGAAGTAAATGTCAGTAATTATTACAGTTGATAATTATTGGGTATTGGTAAGAAGTTCCTTACTAAAAAGTTTGTCACTAATCGTAAGTTGCTTGTAATTGAGGCAATCACATCGACAGATATGGACGAGAGGATGGTGGACACATCATTGATCATATGATCCTTGTTTTCTTTCTTTCTTTTTTCCTTTTGAGCAGGTAGGGCACTGTTTGATAGAAACCCTGATATACATGTATGACCATGCGGAAAACATATTTGCATCAAAACACACATGCAGGTCTGAAGAGAAGCTTTTGTAAATTAAACAGTCTGATGGAGTCACAAAGATACTCCTGAATAATAAAGATAAAAATATGAAAAAAAAAAGGTGGACTAAGATTTGAGAGAGAAAATGAGGAGTTCAAATTGAACAGAAGTGAAAAAAGTTCAACAAAACTTTTATTGAACAAAATTCCTGCGTATTCATAGTTGGACCAATAATCCACAAGCTACTTCTATTGGAGCAGAAATGCTAAACAAAATGTACCCTAACTTCCTAGTTAGATCTTTTACTATTATCCCATTGCCTTGATGTGTCCCTTCTAGTATCTTCCTCCCAACTGCCACAATAAAATTAAAATTTCCCTGCTGCTGACACTGTCGATCAGAGTGTCTTTGTTTCAGAGTTACTCTCAAACTGTACTCTGGTTAGCTAGGTGAGTCAAAACTTCTCATAAGGGAGACTGTGATAGACCGATCAACCCCACAACTAATTCCCACAAAAATAAATGGTTTCCTTCATTCAATGTGCCAACATGTGTTTCACTACACATAGACAGATCTACAAAAAGTAAATGTCATTTGAATTAACACACACTTGTATCTGAGTGTGACTCAATGTAATTTGCATGATTCAAAGATTTGGTCAACTCTACACTGGTGTCGCTCAAAAGGGCCAACCAGAGTCAGTGATTACAGCAGTCTAACTAATGAATATATCAATATAAGCTGGAACCGTACGAAGATCTGCAAAAACAGTGTATGAGACATGTTTGGACAACAAACATATTTTCTATGAAAGTCAGATGCTAAGGTTTTGTTACCAACTTGGGCCTCAACATACCTAATTATTATCATCAACACAAAAGAGGAAATATCTCCATCTGTATTAGTCTGGACATTCTTTTTTAATATCAGCGGACAATTGTAGGCTCTATGATACAAGCATGGTAACCATGAAATATTGTTTTGATGAAATGATATTTTCAAAACTTGGAAATATATGATTAAATAAAAATTGAAAACCTGCTGTGTTTTTTTAATTTAATAATTATTGTGAGTTCAGTAAAATATACTGATGCCCAAAGCAACAGGTTAGTCTATAAAATGCATAATTAACCACATTATTCCCTCCCTCTTCCTACTTCTGATAGCTAATTACTACTGACTACAGTCCAAATTCTCAGATTGTCAATATGAGCATCACCACTCCCATAATGTTTCCTCTTTGGAGGGTCAGGGACGAACCATGTTGCCAAGTAAAATAGTAAATAAGATTTAAAAGCAGTCAGTACTAATGTTGTGATTTATGAAAATTTGTTTTTCTTTTTATAGGCAAAAATTCAGTCTTTTTCTTTCCTAGCAAAAAACAAACTCCAGAACAACATTTTAAAAATTTTAAATACGATAAAAAAATCATTAGGATCATCAGAGAAATCTTATATATCAATGTATCACCAGACTGAGAAATATTGTGATATATCAATGAACCTGTGAATTGTTGCACCTCTACTGCTGGGGTGCCCTTGGTTAGAGGTGATGATACTAGCCCCCCCCCAACCATGTCTGACTCAAGAGTCATCATCTGATAGATGTGCTGCTGCTGTTTCACTGCAGAAGTTGTATTAATCTATTTATCACATGAAGTGGTTGTAAATCTGAATCTTTCTCACCAGGAATGAATTCAAAGACATATTGTAAAAAATCTTTTACCTTGTTCTGTGGAGTCCTTACCAAGTTGGTTCTCAGCCTTTTTGACTAAGAACTAAAATCAATTACTTGGGCTGAACCCTGATTCATTACGCCTATAAGGGAAGATTAAAGAGAATTTAGTCGTAATGTATGTTTGGGGGAAAAAAAAATCATGAAATATTTTTCTATAAACTAATTTCATTTTTATTGTAAAATTTTTATGTACTATCATTGATATTGGATCTCTAGAAAGAAGCATTTGTAATTTTTTTCCAACACAGTTTTAATGCATCAATACCGTCAATGTAGGTTTCTTCAGTTTTTAAGCTGGTCTGGCCATGTATGTATTGCATGTACCAGCTACATCAATTGAGATAGAGGGCTGAAAATTTCAACATTTACACCATATCGTGTCTGAAAAAAATGTTCTCTTTCGTTTTTAATACTTACCCCGACATAGCTTTATAGTTGAAAGTTCTATTACCAATGAAAGTTTAAGCTAACTTGATTCCTCAGTTTATGTCTGGCAGCATTCACACTTTTTTTTCCTTAAATTCAGACTCTTTTAGTGATCATTGTCCAACAAAAGTCAAGAGAAATAACTTATTCAATGATCACCCCTTTTCCCAATATTTTAATTGGTCACCCCCAACACGATGGTCGCATGATAATTTCTATTGAATGATCAACTACAGCGGCTTAATTCATTTTTGTATCCTGTTAAATTTGATCCTCTACATGTGATTTTGAATATATCCGGTAATACTCTCGCCAGACTCTCGTCTGAGTGAGACAAGACTTTGCTGCATTGTAAGCCCCTAAATAATTATTTAGAGAAAAAAAATGACTTGAATCTATTAGTATTCCTAAAAGAATATCTTTTCTGAAATAATACATGGAATTAGCTTTTCTTAAAAGTCCGACGAAAGTCGCTTGTACTTCTACAAGAAGAGAACATGTGTTAAGAATTCGGACCCTGTTATGCCAAAAATTTTGATGTTGCTTTTTTTTTTCTTCAATGGATGTAGATAAAAGCTGAGTTTACAGAAATTATTAAACAAAGAGTTTTGGGTGTTAGGAGAACTAATTATGATTCACCTTAACAAACAACAAACAGGGCCTCGGAGAGGAGGGTGTAGTCAGGGCTTTGCAAATCTTTCAAGTCAACACTATATACCCATTAATAAAATAGGTTGATTCTATCGTTAACCAATGAGTAAACAAAGTATGTACCAAAAGGGTTATAGGAGATTAAATCAGGATGGCCAAAGGACCAGGGTTTGCAAGCTTTTATTTATGAAATTTGTTTGGAAACTTTAAAAGAGGTAGTCTAGAAAAATACTTCACTTGGAAAATAGATTTTAAAATATTGTATGCTTATTTTTTTAAACTATGAATGGAAACAAATCATCATTTTGAGGGTATTTTGTTTTGATAGAGTTATTAAAAATCATTAGATGAAGATCAGTCAACCCAACCCGATCAGGCCTTCTCACTGTTGGCGAAGGGGTTAGAAAGCTGGAACCTTATAATCAATAAAGGATGATGGTGCAGTACAATTGTTTCATGTAAGCCCAATTTAATTAAAATACTATTATTATTCACAAGTAATAGAGATGCCACTAAGATATAGGCCGAATATATCCTCCCTTGTCCCTGCAAAGTAGTAGGGGTCGCTCTTGGATGAAATATTGTAAAACATTGAATTAATTCTGACTACTATTTACGTTCATCTTAATTTTAAAAAAAAAAGATTTTTTTCTAAACAGCTATCTTTAAATAGAGGAGTTATTTCTTCTTGCGATTTATTCTCTTTGAGAGTTGAAAATTCTAACAAAGGAAAGTATGTCAAGTTAGAAAATTCTGGCAGCATTTGGTAACCTTGCTGGTAAACTCAGAGGATACACCCTGTGGCGGCACCTTCTCATTCAACTTGAAGAGGAGGGTCTGAAGGTGAAGGACATCTCTGACGCCTGTGTGACACTAGTCACGGGGGTCGGGCATTTTTTGTCTTAGCTCCCACGTACGCGTGTGGGTCAACATGCATACGTGAGGGATCGCACATCTAACTCGACCTAGTGTCACATTCCACCCTCGTGAGGGTAGGTCGCTAAATACCAGAGACTGTAGTAATATAAATAACTTGTCAAACTTTTAACCGGACCTCATCGAATATGCATACATTGCGTCATATGGGGTGGGGGTCGGTATACTCCTGACGCCTTCGTAAGTTCGTGACAATAATGGTCACGAGGACCGGGTAGTTATTGTCTCGTATCGGTCCCCACGTTCAACCAAATTCGTGTCAAATTACGTGGTAGAATTTTCCACCGAAAATGCAAAATACAATCACATACACCCCACGAACATACACATAGACATGTGTGTGCATGCTAAGTGTAATAATGTATGTTATGGCAAGAGCGCATATGTGTATGTGTGGTGGTACGCATACATGACCTGTGTGTGTATGTGTTGAGTATGTGTAACGATATCACTGGCACGAGTGTGTGTGTATAGGTGAGTGCTAGTAGCGTGTATGTGTATTTTGAATATACGACGAAACGTCGTGGTACTGGTTAAACATTGGCCTGGTTGGTTGGCAAATGAAACTCCCACAGAAGTAAACTCTGAGAGTGGAGGAGGAGAGAGAAAGAGATAGAAAGCGTATTCACTAAGATGATTTCATCACCGAATGAAATTGATAAGCGAACAGCGGTTCATTTTATGCTGGTCTATAAACAGCCGACCAATCAGAATGCAGAATCGGTGGCGTTTATTTTTAGATTAACCATTGGCACCACATATTCTCTGAGTCATTATATGGCCTTTATTATGGCTTTAATTTCTGAAAAAAATATTTTCTTCCATGTTCGTCGCGTGACTTATATTTATATATATATATATATATATATATATATATATATATATATATATATATATATATATATTTTATCACTGATGATAATATTTGGTGACTTGGGCAACTACTGAAAAACAGCGGGAATGATAGTTACGTCAATGACTTACTTCATTGTATTTCATCACTGATATCAGTTTTCATTTTATGTTGATCGGACAATGGAGGAGAAGTTCTCTGGGAACGTTGGTTTTTCCGGTCGTGCCATGATTCATCATCACAAATGCACGCGTATACGCTGACGCACACGCATATACACGTGCGCATACATACACGCACACACACGCACACACACGTACACCTAAAACGTGCATATATATATATATATATATATATATATATATATATATATATATATATATACTCACATAGAGTAATATTACATACATAATATCTAACATTTCTGTATATAAGTAACGATATAGTATGTGTGTATGTGTATACATACACACACACACACGCACACAAGCATATATATATATATATACGTACACACACATACATACGCATATACAATAGCATTACATATTACAGTATAATTACATACATTTAACACACATGCACATACATGTAGGTACATGTATATGCTGACAACATGCTCTCAGCTTAAATATATATATATATATACATATAAGAGATATATCCTTTCGTATATATATAATGTACAAACACTCACATACACATTTTCTTGAAAAAAATAATTATTGTAAATTCAATTTTTAATGGTGCTAGGGTGTCTGCTGGTGTGAAGTAAGATTTTTCAGGAATATCTAACAGTTGAATATGTCACGAATCCAAGAGAAACAATCAAAGTAAAGCAAAGTCTCATGACTGATTACAAGTTCTATCAAGCTATCCTAGTTTGTTGAGATAGGGTGCAATACATAGGTGTCCTTCGTAGGAGGAGCCAAGAGCTATATTCCTGGTGGGGTAGGGATGAAAGGCTATATTCCAGGACAAAACAATACATCTGGGTGTTGGTTATCAGGTAAGGGACCAGTTAATTGATTATGAGTCTACAAAATTAAGGCCATAAAAACGTTCAATTCTGGATTTTTTTTCATATTCATAAACACAAAAAAAAATACATTTAGGAATTTATTATCACATTTTAATTCAAAATTCAAAGGAAATTTAATAAAAATATTGCGAATAATAAATTTTAATGGATCTGTATAATATTGTTCTAAATTACATTAATATGAAAGTATTTTGTCAAAGTAATTTTTGAGACAATCATGTAAAGCAAATGGCTCTATATTACTAACACATAACTTCTCTAATCTTTGTAACTTCTCAGATATTTTGCTCAAAAATTGGCGTCTGGTAACCAGCCATATGTAGATCTATTGTGTCCCTAGGAAATCATCCAGCAGGGGCCTGCCATCATACTGATATCCCAATGTTCCTTTTAGCTTTGTTCTTGATATACCAATGAAGTCTTTTAACCTGTTCCTGACTCACCATTCAAAGATCTTCAACAGAAAATTATAAGTACAATCTAAAAAATAAACTTAGAGGCTTGTGTTGCAACCCAACTCCTCAGACTTGACTGATAAATTTTTAAAGATTTTTCTGTCGCTCAAAATTTGAGAGTTCATTCAGAGTGGATCATCAAATTCTGTTTCAGAAATGAGTTCTTTGATATCAGGCGCAGTAAAATTTCAATTCAACTTCAGACAGACTAGAAAACTTTTGGCACTAATACATCAACAGGTTCCATCTATTGACAGGGCTGTAACAAAGTACTTTATCAATCAAGTTTAATATGAACTTGTAGTAGCAGCACTATTTCATCTGGATTCATTAAACTAGGTCTGATGATGTTTTTGACATCAAGCTATAGATTTCATTCTAATAAAGCATTTCTTCTAAACTCAGGGTAAATCCTTGGCTTTGCTATTTCACTCACAGAAAAAAAAGACATGAAAGTGTTTTACATCCTGACAGCAGAGTGCCGACCCAGTAAGATAGATTGAACCCATAGGTCCCCACGTACGAATCAACTGTGTTCATTGTAATTTACTTTCTCAAGAAAATTTTCCAAATTTTGGTATATTTCTATTAAATGTACAGAATCAGCAATAGTCATTGGTATGTATTCATTAAAATTATTAAAATAACCTACGATCAGGACTTGATTCAAACATATTGTCATTGAAATAAAATATACACGTGTTTATGTAAAATTGTACAAACGTCTATAAATGAAAACTGAAAAAAAATGTTACTTTTTAAGTATTGCATGATGGAGAAAAATGGTTTTCATTTTTCAATTCAATGCCCCAAAATATATGAAAATCAACTGAAATGATCAAAACAATTGTACCAGCATCCTGTCCAATGAGACCTTCTGATGGAGGTTTCATAAAAAGGATTACGTACACCAAACTAAAGATTAAACACACATTCACAAATGTTACAATTATCTAATGCTAGAATAATACAATATTCTTGAGAGAAAAGGAAAATGGTTTCTGTTGGATTTATAAAATCATCAAAATTTGACATCTCGAAAAAACCATAGTCACAGGAGACTATCTAAGGGAGGTAACTTTGATATCCGTTCAAAATTAAAAAGTAAAAATCGCACAATTCATGTTTTGAATTGTTTTCCTTATATACTAAAGTTTTCTTAGATCTAATAAGAACTTCAAGCTAAACATTCTATCCATCCATTT
Organism: Thysanoteuthis rhombus; assembly: GCA_963457665.1. Lineage (NCBI taxonomy): Eukaryota > Metazoa > Mollusca > Cephalopoda > Oegopsida > Thysanoteuthidae > Thysanoteuthis > Thysanoteuthis major. Next base: position 14,085,389 of record OY735230.1, on the reverse strand, counting down.
ATCCATCCTAATGTTCTTCATAAAACAAATTTTCTGCCACAAACTATACTTTTATATTACTTTTAAATATTGTGATAGCTCTTCCTCACATCTGAATTGGTTGAGCAGTCCAATGGACACTGAGATAATAAAAAACATATCATTGGCCAAGCAGCATCACAACTGAAAACAATTTAGGACTGTCACCGTACATGCTGATATCCGATTTTTGTAAAACTCCGGTCCGAGTTAAGAATTGACTTCGTTTTTTCCCTTGTAACAAGACCTTCAAAAACACGGGTGCAAAACACTCCTTACCCGATTCAAGGGAGAAAACTCTTCCCTATTTGTCAAAACGTCATGTTGAACCAAATTGATATATAGAATTAACATTTCTCTATGAAATCACTACAAGGTGATTGCTAGGTAGCTCTGTTGCCAATTGAGCTAAACTGTCAAGTCTTATAAACCAACAAATTTATTTTATTTTATATTCAATACAAAAGCTCCAGGGTAATTATTGCATACATAGATGTAAATCGGCTGCTGTAAATAAGAAGTAGAGTTGTTCCCCCTTAAAGATGACTGAACGTGACTGAAAGTTGCTGGATTTTTCTATTTTTCATTCCCAGCTATTTTCAGCTAACTTCCAAGCTAAAAGTATTTGGTACAAAAATGTTGAATACTCAAATCTTCAGATATCTAAATTCTATATTCATGAATATATCATTTGAAGAATATCAAGTATGCTAGCTCCTGAAATATAAAAAAAACCCCAAAAACATTAATTATGAGAACCTTCGTATGATTTTCCAAGTTTACTTTGAAATTCAAACATCCAAGGATTTTTTTTTTTTGAGTGCACTCAACATTTTTAGCCATAAAGTTAGCTGGGGATGAAGGGTTGAAAAATCCAGCAACTTTCAGCCAGGTTCAGCCATCTTTGAGGAACCAGGGGAGGTAACTTTTGTTAATATTTACGGCAGCCTAATTACATCCGTGCGTGTGAGGATTACCAGTTACAGTAATCATCTTCTATCAGAATAGAAATTGAAGTGACTTTAATTCTGAGGGTTCTAACAAAGAAAGTAAGATCACTACAAATCTTTCCGATTCTAACTTTGTAGTTTGGAATATTATCGTTTTTTGAGTAATAATATTCTCTTTCAAAGCAAAAATACAATTTTTAAAGGTCCAGTTCTGAGGAAGATATCTGTATTAGACAAATAAAGAGATGTGTGCACAATTGATGGAACAGCAATACAATTAGAATCTAATTCTTGGGTTTTTTTCTCAAAATTATCATTATTTAAAAAAATGATTTTATTCAGTTGATGTATATCAACCGAAAAATTTTACATTCGTGCTACTGAAACGATTATGCTCTTAGAGTTTAGGAAGAAAAAGAATCGCTCGTCTAGGTCAGTAAATTAAACTGTTGATTGGTCAAGGGAGCTAACTCTGTATTTATTAGGTGATTACCTCCCTTAACATCAGAAACTACATGGATTTATTGCATATTTTTTTCTCTTAAAAACGGACATGAATTAAACTAGAAATGAACGAAAATATACGACAAAGATTTTTTTTTAGAACCTACTGAATTCGAAGAATTTTCTTTTTTTAATCGGTTTTACGAATTTGGAAAAGTCTCTCGCATCGATCTCTTGAGGTAATTCTAAAATGACTTATTGACATGTCTGAGTAGTCACTCAATAGAAACAGTCACATGACCAGCGTCTTTCGACAATATGCCATGTCATGTTGGTGGTGATCAGTTCACAAAATTGGAAAAAAGGGGTGATCAAGGAATGAGTTACTTCTCTTGCCGTTTGTTGGATTATGATCACTTGAAAAAAATTTGAATTCAAAAAAAAAAAAAATATACAAAATTCAGATACAAACTATGGAACCAATTTAGCATAAACCTATTTTGCAAATGCCCCCCCCACACTTAAAATCTATCGTTTTTGTTTTTTTTCAAAAACCTCAAAAGAAAAAAAACTGTTTTCCCCTGACATAATAAGGGGTAGAGTTAAAATATATAGCCATCTAGTCCAATTGGTATGGCCTGTATGTGTAGCTTGCACATAGCCAGATAGTCAGCCAAATCCACTTATAAAAACTCGAAAAACCTATTTTGATAGTCTTGGTGACAGATTTGACCAACAGATTCCACCAGTGAGCACTGTGTGCAGGAGAAAAAGATATTGACAGGGACTTTGAACTTGGCTTTTTAACTTATGATTTACTTGTATAGGAGAAGATCTTGAAATTAATGAATGTTGTCAATATTCCTTTGAAATTTTGCTGTTTGGAACAATGAATATGCTTAATCCCTCCGAAAACAATTAAGCATCCATTCAGAGATAACTCCTATCCCGAGCTCACACCCTTTGATATGTAACTTACAACCACCAACAAAAACATTCACTCCACTAAAAACAATAAAACAATTGAGAACTCCTCCTACTCATAGTGACATCCAAAAGATTCTCACCAAATTCCTTCAGCTAGAATCTAAAAACACATTCGGTCATTCACCTGATGAGGCCCAGAGTGGGCAGAAACATAAACTTGTTTATGTAGCGAATCCACTTCCTATTTTTATATATATATATATATATATATATATATATATATATATATGTGTGTGTGTGTGTGTGTGTGTGTGTGTGTGTATGTGTGTGTGTGTGTGTGTGTGTGTGTGTGTGTGTGTGTGTGCGTGTGGGTGAATAAGGAAAGACAGTTTTAGGAACAAATGCAGACCTAGGCTACACAGGTGCCTCTATGCTAATGGGTATGGGTTTAAATTTCACCCGGTGCTCATTTCTTTATTTTCTGATCATTGCCCATTGTTTAATTCACTTACGTTATCAATTTGGTATGAGCATAATCCAATTCTTAAAAAAATAGAGAAAACAGTAAAAAAAAAAAAAATGTTCATTTTCTATATCTGAAATGTCCAGTGCAATTCAAAATAACTTGAAACTAGAAAAGAAAGAATAAAAAATATATATCTATAAACATTATGCAACTGATACAAGTAAGTGTTTTATGTTTGTTGTGATTTCAAATTATCCTAAGTAATCAAAACAGTCAGTATAAACAAACAAGCAAATTCAGTAATTAAAAGTAGCATTGGTCAATATTAGTCCCCGAATTGTGTTGATCTCATATCCTGTTCTGACCCTGAAATGGTCCTTAACTTCCTGTAGCTTTTCTGATTATAAAAAGTAGTGTTTGAACACTCTGGCTCTTTTTCTTCTTTCTGCTTCTGCCATTCCAGACACGCATGTTCATAGGGACACATCTTCCAAAAAGAGCAGATGCCTTCTTGATCCAAAATGTAAATAGAATTTGATTTTTCTTACTCTGTACTCATACGAGAACATAGACCGATAAAAAGATAATTGATTAATTTGCATTCACTTTTACCTTCAGAAACAATACCAAAATATTACAAGGACTTATGTAAAAAAGGTATTTATAAAAATATGTATTTTCTTGTTTGTTGGAAAAGGAATAAATAATTAATTTCCTCAAGGTTGTGCTTCCATCTTTTATCACCATGCTATTACTGTCCCTTATGATTAGATCACATGAAACTGAAATATTCGGTCTGACACATGGTCACGCTTTAATACAATATATGATCACTTATACCGCCATATATTCAGATAATCTGATCATCTTCCTCATGATTGGTTAAAGCAGTGTTTTTTGATTTGGGATACACACACCTCCAAGTGGTGCATAAGGTAATTTTTTGTGGTGTGAGAATTTTCTTTGTCTCATTGCTGATGAATACAACTTTGTGTTCCAAATCAGCAAATGATTTTTCAATTCTGTGGCCTGAGTCAGTAAATAGTGTTTTTTTTTATGAACCTAATAAATTAGAAAGTAAATCAAAATTGTTTTGACATTCACTCACTAAATTATTTTTCAATAATCAATATTTTTTTGTTCATAGACCCATGACGCTGAAGAAAAGAAAGGGGAATCAAGATTAAAATCATTTGACTTGGTTTGGAAAATCTCGATTCTTCCAAAAATTCTCAATTCATCTTATCTCAATCGTAGTGTTTTTGATACAGTGTGAACTGTTATGGGCATTTTCATGTTCACTGCATTTCTCAGTTACCAGGCAAGGTTCTGTTATTTTTTCACAATTTTCATTGCCAAATACTCTTCTTTTATTCTGACATCTTATAAATTTAACGCTTTGTTATTCACACTTTCCAATATTATTTTCGCCAATTCTGGCATTTTGAAATTTATATTTTTCAGTTTCAAGATGAAGGAGAGCAAGATTTTGAAATCTGGAAGGGATACGATTTTCGGGCCTTGAAAAAAATTGAAGACTCCCTGGGTTGAAGCGTTATACTGTGCAGCCATTCCCAAGGGAAGTAACTCATAATTTTTATCGCAGAGATTATTCTCCTTAGAAAAGGAGGCTATGTTGGGAGTTTTCTTGAGAGACGGTATAATACTTCTCACAGTTACGTATAAATAGCTCATTCAAAATGTTTATGTCATTCATGGAAACACATAAGTCACACTAAATCAAATTCATAAGTGAATTAATTAGAATTGGTTTTTTAAAAAAACAACACAAGCCGTGTAAAATCAAGAGCAGTGTGTATTCAATTAAATCAATCTAGAGTTTTATGTAGATTTTACTTTATTTGTATTAGGGGAGCGATGGGTATATAAGGGAGATAACTCACCTATCACAAATGTAGAGTTATCTACCCTGGGGTCATCATTTGTTGATTTGTTCAAGATGTTTACAGCGTCGAGTTTAACCTGACAGAATCACTCGGGAGAAAAAATGTCTCCCTAGTGGTAAATCTGCTTGCTTTGAAATGGACTACTAGTGCTGGTGTAAAATACTTAATTACCTCATCTATCAAACTGACCCATGGGTAACCTATTCTAAACTGATATAGAAGTTACTTCACTGGGTCCCTAAATGATTTTTTTTTCAATGCACGCCAGTTCTAAGGGAAATCATGTTTTTTTTTCACGCCAGACATCAGTTTTAAAATTTGATGATTCTTGCTGATTAACCAGATAAGCTAGCACTAAGCAAATAAAAAAAAGAGTATCTGTTTTATTTTATTAACTTATACAGAATATTTACGTGTTCAGAGGATGATGTATTAAATATCAAAATAAAGAAAATCACTCGCTCTATTTTGTTGATTGAACATTATCAACAATCATATTTTCATAATTAACTAGAAGCATTTAATTTTTTTTCCCTTGTAAGAGTTCAAAAGCAGAAGGAAACTTTTTTACTTGTTGAAAATTTAACCCAGGTCATAGGTACTTCATCTAGTACTATGATTCTCAATGTTGGGGGGGGGGGGGGGTAACAGCCCATTGGGGGCATTGTGAACTCTCAAGGGGACAGTGGGTATTCAGGGGTGCTATGATATATGCAATGATTTTAAGTGCACTGAGAGAGAGATTCGCAAGAAGTTGTTTGATTTCCTCAAATCCCAAACTTCAAATGCCTGCAATTTTCATTTATCTCTTGATGTTTTTATAAAATCTGGCACAATGGAGAAGAGGCTTGTCATCTTTCACTATATTACACTTAAGTAAATCTTTTCTTGTAGTGGTAGCCATTAGAAGTTAGCTTCTGCAACAAGTGACATCAAATGACTATGACTGAAACAAACACCGAGCCATGCTTTCGTCATATCTGTTATAACATTGTTTTTTTTTTTGTTACTCATGGATTCAGAAAAAAAATTGTCTTATTCCATGAAATACCAGAGTTTAAATAGCTACAAATGAATCATGAATAAAATTTTGTCAAGTCTTGATAATTGCATTAATCAATTTAGAGAATCGTATTTAATCAATTTTGATTATTATATTTATCAATTTATATAATTCCCCATTTTGATAATTGTATTTGTTGATTTTGAATTTCAATAATTATGAATTCTAATTTAGATGAATGCATTTATCCATTTCAGTGATTGTAATTATCGATTCAATTCTTAAATTGAAATTATTGAAATTAATAATATTTAATAATGGTAATTATTGAAATTGATGGTTTTTGTCAATTTTGATAATTACAGTTATCAAATCAAAAATTTCCTTATTTTGATAATCACATTTATCAATTGATAATTATGAGTTGCCTGATGAATATGGTATTTACTTTGCCAGAAGGTTTGAATCACGGCAAAAAACATTAATGCATAAAATATCTCTTCTGTATGAGCAAAAATCAACGAACTTACAAGCAACTGAAATGAGATTTTATATATATGGATAAATATCTTCATTTTTCCATTCACCAACTATCTATTGCCATTTAACAGTGCAATTTCAACAGGGGGGATGGCTACACATGTAGAAAAAGGCATAGGGGGAAAAATGGTCAAGAATCATTGATCTAATATATGTATATGTACATGCATAATATATGTATATATATATATATACATATATATATACATACATATATATATATATATATATATATATATATATATATATATATATATATATATATGAATATATGTATATATATGTATGTATATAGATGCATAATATATATATATATATATATATATATATACATATATGTATACATATATAGTGTCTAGAAAGCTTTACTGCTTTAAACACCTGACACATTAAAAAAAACTTTTTCTATATTTTTGTGTCACTTCAGTCAATTATATATATATATATATATATATATATATATATATATAATAATTGATAATTGTGTAATAATAAATATATATATATAATAATTAATAATTGTGTAATAAATATATATAAATATATATATATATATATATATATATATATATATATATATATATATGTATATATATATATATATATATATATAAAGTTGTAATACAACGAAACAGCTCTCTGTGGATGACACAATTATTAATTGTTATCATAATTAATGTTCCCTTCTTTAGGGTTGAGCATTCTTACGTAGTGCACTCGTCTACTATGAGCTGCTATGCACTGCTCTTCCAACTCTGGAATGGAGCACTCCGGTAGATGGGGAATTATAAGTAAGTAAATTTATTGCTTAATTCGGTTCTACTGACCGTCCAGTTCTGCGTAGGGCAGGAGTAGAGCATCTACCTCAGGGTCTGAAGCGACATACTTAGTGGCATTTGTAGGGATACTGAATAGTCTATAGCCCCATTGAAGAGTTGTAACACAACAAAACAGCTCTCTGTGGATGACACAATTATTAATTATTACATATATATATATATATATATATATACATATATATACATATATATATATATATATATTAATTGATAATTGTGTAATAATAAATATATATATATATATATATAATAATTAATAATTGTGTAATAAATATATATATATATATATATATATATATATATATATAAAGAAATGGACACATGATCTGACAGAATGATTATGAATGATCTGAATAAAATAATTAAAGGAAATGGTGCTGCTGCAGGAATCAAACCTGTGAGCGGCTACCCCATCAGTCACAGGTTTGATTCCTGTAGCAGCTCCGTTTTCTTCAATTGTTTATTCTATTCGTAATGTCTAGGCCAAGTGATATATTAATCGTGTAATGACGGTAGATCATTTCAAATGAGGGTTTCAATATGATATAACACAATTTATAATCCTTCTCTTGGATCATGTATCCATTTCTTGATATATAACTGTTGCGTTGAGAGAAACAAATAGAGCAGATATAGACAGTGAACAAAGAGATGAGTATTTGGAGTAAATCCAGTTATTTGTGCCTTTGTATTACCAGCAACTGTTTGGCTCAATGGTAACAGCAATGGCATGTTGAAGCAGCTACCATATTAGTCACAGGTTTGATTCCTATAGCAGCTCAATTTTCTTCAATCGTTTATTCTATTTATGTAGTCTAGGCCGAGTGATATATTAACTGTGTAATGACAAGAGATCGGTTCAAATAAGAGTTTCAATATAATACAATGCAATTCATAATATTATATATATATATATATATATGAATATATAGATACTTGTGTGTGTGTGTGTGTGTGTGTGGAGAGAGATAGGTAGATGGATAAACAGATAGATAGTGAAGCTGAAAGAATATTCTTTAATCATACAAAGGATTATATCAGAACCAAAATAGAAAAGAAAATATTAAAAATCAATAAGTCTCCCCATCACAGTCAATAATTGAACAATTGTTGCATCAAATTTAGAAGTCATGTAAAAAAATTCGATCAAAGATATAAATTCTAGTCATAAGATCACTATCTAGAATAGAGTACAAAACATCTAGAAACATCTAGAATCTGGAGAATCTAAATTTTATTAATAAACCTATCAAAATAAAACCCACCAGAAGTCAAAAAAGCTTTTTTTTTTCATAAAATAAGATGAGCATTTTTAGAAGAGGTCTTCTGGAGTATTGATGCCAATTTTCACGTCTGTAGACAGAACAGTATGGCAAGGCGCATTGAAACACACAAACAAACATAAACAAAAACTCGTAAATATAAAAAAAGGATAGTATTCGTTGCTATTTTTGATGACTATGGTTGTTCAAATATTTTGTTGCAATCCAGTAGTACGTAAATAACAGTCTATTTTACACCTTTGTTTTACCCAACCTCACCTCCAAACGAAACTTTACACATCACGAACTGCTGATACGCATGGCTAGAGATCTGAGCATTTCTAAGTTAGATGTTGCCAGCTGTGGATTTTGCACCCTTCCCCACAAAATGGCTCCTCTTACACAAATCTACACATTGTTAAGAACAATTATCTCTTCAATGATGATATTTATAAATTTTGGCTCTGTTTTGCAGATATTTGCACAGCTTGTAGTGAAAGCAAATTGAGAAAGTCTTTGATTTCAGGTTTTCTATAGACAAGTGGTTCTCAGACTTTATTGTATGACGGCACACTAAAAAATATTGTAAATGTTCTGATTATACCCATATAGAAGTCAGGGGCTTTGGAGAGGGTGTTTTTAAATCGTCTTCTGGGTCCCGAATGGAAGGGTGCCCCCAAAGCTATACTTCTATGTTTCTACTAAGATTATACAATAATAACTTTTATTAAATGTTGGAGAGGGCATCTCAAAGAGCCAAGCCCCTTGACCTGGCCCTCGAATTTTTAACTTTACAGCTTTTGAAAGAACTTCCCACTCAACAACCTCACAGACCCCAAGCTTTTGAAAGGTCTGCCTACTAACTGTTGAAGGAAAGAGCTCTTCAAGGAGCCAAGCTGCCTCCCCAAATCACCAGATATTCTCCGTGTAGGAGTGAACTGATATTTGTAAAAAAACTTTATCTGTCAATTAACCCTGTAGAATCGAATTACCGTAGCCCCATAATTGGCCCAACCAACCAGCCAAGTGGGCTACAGATTCTTCTTGATTTGAGCGTCTATGTCCCTGTGTCTATCTACGTGTGTGTGTCTCTCTGTGTTCCTGGTTACATTTCTTTGACAACCTTGTAAATTTACATGAGTACACCACGACGCACCATCTAAAAATGTTTTTTTTATTTTTCCAAAAAATACTTTTTTTTGGTCTCTATGGTCATTTTGGGACCATCAATGCTTGAATGTTGTGCTAATATTTTTTTTAGATCTTTTTTCAAAGAGAAAATTTTAGACAAAAGATCTATTTTTGTAGCTAATTCTAGATCACTTTTTTAGATAATATTTTAGATAATTAGTTCTGGTACATCATAGGCTATGGGGGCTCATTTATGGTGTGATGTGGATATACAGTGATTTGAATTCTTAAAAGATTTTCAAAATAGTAAAGATAATTCATGGCTGCCCTGTATTTGATTTATACGGCACACCAACTATAAAATTGACATGAATGTTCTTGTTCTCGATCTGGTAGAAAAATGAAGTCAACTTCAGTTTCGGAGTTAGACAAAAATTCACCAAATGGTTAAAAGGGAAAAATTCTAATCAGGAGTTACTTCCCTTGAAAATGACATTTCATTTTTCATATGAATTTAAGAGTTAATAAAGCCATCCTCTCAAAATCTGTCAATGAGTCAACTTTGGTTAAACTGCAAACTCAACATCCATTTTGATCATGATCGTTTGATATCAGTTGCTGGTGAAGTTCCTCTCCCAAAATGTGCTGTTACCAATAAGTGTGTTGTGCTACTGTCAGGACAACACGGGCGGTCATCCAGGGTACCAACTGCTTGTCGGAGTCTGTGTCCAAGACAATTAAACTTTCCAAGCATGGGAAAATTAATAAATTGAACAGGATAAAAAGTCAAAATGAGAAAATTCTCTGATGTGAAATCAGATGTTTGTTTTTCAATATCTGACAGCTTAATACATTCTGTTATCTCTAATATTATTAAGAGGTTCATCATTAAAATTAACAACTTTTGTCAACTTTGGAAGGGAAACTTTGAATTGAAGAAATAAAACTTCCATGATTTTTGTTCCCACTGGGAAAAGGCCACCTGCGACTATTATTTGCTATTGGTGTCTGTCGTCATTGACATCGTTGTTGTCAATGTCATTGTTGTCATCATTGCCATTGTCTCAATTTGATAACTTTGTTATTCCTTAATGTATTTCAATGAAATTTTGTATGTGGAGTTGTAGAGATATTCAACAGGGGGTATGGTGAGTTATGACTAATCCGATTGTTTGTTTACATTTTATAAGCAAAAACAAAGTATCCCGGAGTCAGTGGTTCTAATGAACAACTAATTGCCACTCTCTCTCCCTATTTCAACTGTTTTCTTTTAAGAATTTTTGCCTTTCCTTCTGTTAAGACATATTTGCCCACATTGCTATGTTGAATTTGATCAGACACGACAAAATTAGCCATAAACAAGTTCTTTGAATACAATGGGGAGGTTTTGTCTAGATTCACAGTAGCAATGCACTTTGTAATTTCACCCAGAAAACAATTCAACTCTCCATCACAGTCAATGATTCAACAACCATAATGTTGAAATTTGAAGCCATGCAAAAAAATTCAATTGAAGAATAAATATGGTCAGAATAAATTCTATTTATGACATCACAGGCGTTTTCCACAAGAAAACATCTAAAATAGAGTAAAAAACATTCAGAAACATCTAGATTCCCCAGAATCTAGATGGCATTATTAAACCTGTCAGATTAGGGCCTCAAAAAAGGTCTAAAAGGCTTTTTGGAAAAATTAAAAAAAAAAATTTTTAGAAGTGGTTTAGCAGAGTAGTAATGCCGATTTCCAAGTCTGTTGACAAAATGGTATTGCCAGGAATGCTGAAACACAAAACACACAACTGTGCATATGTATAAAAAGGGATAGAACCCTTTACCACCGGTCGTTCAGTGGAATTCTTTTTGTGAATTGAATAGAAATAAAGGTTTTAAAAATCACCAAATAGTCAAAAGTGTGTGTGTGTGTGTGTGGGGGGGGTAATTTTAATCAAGAGTTATTTCCCTTGATAATGCTGTTCAATATCCTTTTTATGAATTCAAGACTTAAGTCTTAGTAATAAATCAAAATTTTAAAAACTTAAGTTCCACCTGACATCATTGATAATAAAACCTATTGAGTCCATAGCAATTCCCTGATGCATGAAAACTTGGAAGTTGAATACAAAATAATTCCCTTATTCTAAATTATATTTTTTATGTTTAAAAAGCTAATGGGGTCCACCAGGTATGCCATTCATAAGGGTAACAACTATTCAATGTAAATCTCTTTAATGTGATGTTTTTATATGTGCCAGACTTACATTAAAGAAATTTGATATGCTCATTGGAATCCGTCAACCAAAACAGTCGCCAAAGTTTTCAAGCGGGTCTGGTTGGCTGGCTGGCTATATAAGTATGCATCATGCGTGCAGACCAAACCAATGGAGCTAGAGGGCCAAAGATTTTAACATTTACTCCCTATTAGGTCTAGGAAAAAAAAACAAGTGTTTTTTGTTTTTTGAGAATACCTCCGAAAATATTTTTTTGGGGGAGGGGAGGTCAATTTACAATGTAAGTTAATGCTTATGTTTCTAGTTCGAATAAAAATCCATTTGATGTAATGTTTTTATGGATGCCAGACGTATATAATAGAAATTTAATATATCTATTTTGAAATAAAATGTTATATAAAAGTATCATTATATAGGTAGACAAAATAAGGACCCAAAAAGGTCAGTTTCGTTTCATTGGCCCAACTGACACAAAATAACTTGAAAAGTTAATTCTTCTCAAAAAATGGTAAATGACCTAAAATGTTACGTTCATTCAAAGCCCATAAAAACTGGTCCAGTTAGTCACTGTTTAGGGACTTTCACGTGACCCAACATCTTTTGGCAGTAAACTAGGGGTGATCTTTTAAAAAAATTAGAAAAAAATGTGGTGATCAATGAATTGAGTACTTCTCTCTCTCTTTTTCAAGAAACAGGCATGAACACTGCCAGACACAAACTAAGGGACCGATCTAGCATAAATTTGTAATTTGTAAATCATGGCATAAATTAGGACTAAATTTTCAGTTGTTCAGCCCTCTAACTCCAGTGGCATGACCTGTACGCATAAAGCACACATGCATACATACATACATCGCCAGCTAGCCAGAATCCCTCAAAAACTGAAGAAACCCATGTTGACATTTTTGGTTGACGGTTTCTATTACATATTTTTTCTTATCAAAATGCTTCCCTTAGAATCAGCATAGCTGGTGGGCCTAACGTTTATAAAAAGTATAACCCTTTTATTATATATTATGCAAAATAAAACATAGAAATGAAGATGATAAAACCATATAAGTAAAAGATTCCTAGGGAAATTATGAATCACTGCTACCCTTGTATGCTTTTTTTACATTGTAAATTAAGCAGTGGTGGTGGTAGATTTCAGAAACCTCGATGAAAATGTAACAAGTATGGTTTGAATCATAAATTTATTATAAAAATAAAAAACCAAAAATGGATCTGGTCAGTCATTTAATCAAAATTGTCATGACCAATGTCTTCAAGCAGCATGCCTTGTTGAAGGTGACCAATCGAAAAATTCAAAAAAAGGGTGATCAATGAATAAGTTACATCTCTCACATTTTGGTGGAAATGTCTGAATTTTTAGAAAACAAGTGTAAATGCTGCTGGGTACAAAAAACAGTATAGTTTAGGATAAACTTAAATTGCAAATAGAACCTTCCCTTTCAAAAAACAATTTAGGTGGGGAATTTTCAAAATGTAAATAAACCGTCTCTCCTACTCATTGAGGGGAATGTGTGTGCTGAATTCCAAGTTCCTACTATGAACAAATAGGGCTGGAAAAAGTTGGGATACATAGATACATATAAATGTTAGAACACATGAATAACCTAAACCCAGCAACAGTGTTCAAACCAGTCGGTTGTGGGTAGTGGTGATTACTTATTTACTGTTTTAAATTGCCGATTATCCATTTATATGTACTTCATGATGACAGAGAGTTATTCATAATTTAAGAAATTTCACTAGAAGGCAGTACACTTGGTGAAAAGTATTCTGCTTCTTCGACTTTTCTATTCTTCTCTCTTTGTTCGAATAATCTATTTTTGCGATGTTTGAGCTGGGTAAAAAAAACACCACGAAGCTGTCGATGGTTGAATTGTGACAATTATTTAGTTGCTACAAATGGAATGATTTTTTAGAATAATAAAATGAAGGATGATCAGAATGAGATGAAGTGGTAAATATTTCATTGTAATACAATCCATTTGAAGCAATAACTTTTTTCAAACAATCCCCTAGTCAGAGAACCAAGTGCCAACTGAGACGGTTTGTGTTCACTTTACACTAATGCCCTCGGAAAGGGCATGAATCCATATTCACCCCCCAGGTTTGGATAAATGGCAAGGCAAACTGGATTCTCTAGCCATGGCTGGCGACCAGGAGGTAGGAGCACAAGTAGTCTTTGAATCCATTGGTTCTTGCACTTGTAAAATATTGCGGTATGGAAATATCCTCAAAGTTTTATTTCCAATAAAAACCTTAAATGGTCTTTTTTGGCTTTTTTTCTAAGTACAAAATATCTACTATTACATCAATATCAGCAAGTAAAAAAATAGCGTTCTTTTAATGACTCCTTCTTTTAATGACATCACAGTTCTTCCTTCCTTCCTATTTCTGTTGTTTAACATAACTGGGACTGACTGACCAACCAACTGACTGAGCAAACAGAACAACATGTCAACAGAAAAGTCTCTAATAGAGAAACGTGGAGACATCTAGGAAATATTGATTTGAGTTTTGACTTTATAGAATATTATTTTGAAAGTTAATTTGAAAGTTAATCCAAGTCAAGCATAAGTCGAGGCTTCAGACCCTGAAGCTATGGTCATATTTGACAACAAAAGAAGAATGTGATGATCTCCAGAAATTATGATGCCAGCCAAAAATCAAAAGATCAACATATATAATTAGAAAGAAACTGAAGACTGAATACGTCTATCAACGCAATTGTCACAAAAGACAGTGAATATCAGTTCATATTTAGCTATGATTTAGGGGAGGTGTCTGTAGAAAATGCCTTAAAATTATATCACTTTTTCCACACTTTTACAGAATGTCATTGAAATTCATTGAGAACTTTTGGAGATATTGTGTGGATAAACATAAGTGAATACCTATGTTTAAGAGAAAAAAATGATCTATTGGCAGAGATGAAAATATATTGCTCGTTTTTAATCAGCAGAATTCTGTTTCTGCGATTGATACTAATGGAGAGAATTGAACTAGAGTGAAGGGCAGTAGCACAGTTAGAGGGGAGGTTGGGGAGTTGTCACTCTCCCTGTGCACATTCCCCAATAGAGCCATCTTTTCTTTATTTCTTTTAACACTTGTTCTCTTGGCAGATAAAAGTGGAATCTCATTATTTTTTTATTGGTATTTCTTACCTTATTGGATGGCCTTGGAAGATCTTTCTCGACTTACTATTTTATCCGACTACCCTGCCCCTGATGTTTTGATCGGTGTGTTTCATATATCTTATTATTTTGATATTGCTTCATTTTATTTTCAATTCATTGTTAAAATAAAGATAATTAAAAGACTTGATTTTATGATGTTTTGATTTCAGATTTATGAACTGACGATAATAACTTTTATTTTTATTGTGTTTTGATTTTAAATACAAAATATGAAATAAATGTAGAAATGAATTGAAAAATCATTTGGCACTTGTCCCGGCAACATTTCAAGTGCCTGCTCGACCCCCCCCCCATCAACTCTAGAAACTGGCTACACCCCCTTCCCTCCCTAGTGAAAGGTACTTGAACAGCATCTCCCTCACTCTTTTCTCTGTCTCACTTTTTGAATATTGAGGCTGTACTGGAAGACCCAGGTCTCATCCCCAGTAACGACATTGTTGAGGAGCTTGGGGGTGTTGTCATTCAGCTACTGCGAAATGTCACAGGGCGTGACCATGCCTTGTGGTCCACAAAGAAAGAGCAATTGATGGTATTACAGAGTTTGAAACCCACCTGGGAGAAGATGAATAAGAGGGTTAATAGTACAGAAATCGGGCTTATAGAGCATTCAGATGTTGTGCAATTCTGTAATATAATCCATTAGTGTGAGACTTGAGTGAGGTTTGTTCAGTATCCAGCGGTGGAGACAGGACAAATTTTTTTCTTTTTTTTGTGGGGAGTGGGCTCACAGGCACGCCAAATCAATTTCAGAAAAGTGTCCAAAAAAAGCCAAACCGCATTTTTTAAGCCATCTAATTATCATTCAAATGGCTAAGAAAGACTAGGTCAGTCTTTAAATGGCAAGAAAATCACTAAAAATAAGCAAAAATTGCTAAAGAAATGGTGCTAAATTGGGTTAAGAATGAGGCTTCTCATTGAATTTTTGCACTGCCAAAAAAAAAAAACAAATGCAGTAAATTTAGTGTGAAAAGAGCTAAATTGGCAACTCTTAGTTTCAAAATAATTATCCAAGTTTTTTCAAAACGTAACCTTCTGGTGAAATGTCATGATTTTTAAAATCTTAAAAACTTATTCCTCTGTTCCTGCTGGACTAGCCTCACCCTATCCACATCCCCCACTGTATGAATAACAAGGGTCAGTCTTGAAGAAGTTGGTGGTGTCTGGAACCGCCATTCCCCACTCTGGATCAATCAGTGTCACTCTCATTCTCCTTTTATATTGTACTGGTCCATGTTAATTACAAGACTTACATTAAGATGATTGAACAGGCTTTGGCAATTTACAGCCTGTGGCCTTATTTCATTAGGCCTGTCAACTTCATTGAATAACTTCCATTGCATATAAAAAATTTTTGTTTTTGTCATCTATTTCAAACTGTTGAGCAAAATTGTCACCATAACTGTTCACATAGGATTCTTCAGTTTTCAAGTTGGGCTGGTTGGCTGGCTGGCTGGCTGGCCCCAATTGAGTTAAAGGGCTGAAAATTTAAATGTTTACATCTTATTATGTCTAGGAAAACAATTTTTTTGTTTCTTTTTAAATCCACTCCCCGGAAATAGGTTTTCTGTTAGGGGTTCAATTTGCGATGAAAATTCATGCTAAATCAGTTCCTTGATTTGTGTGGTAGCATTCATGCTTGTTTTTTGAAAATTCAGATTTTTTTGGTGAGCACTGCCCCCACAAAAGGCGAGTGAAGTAACTCATTTATTGATAAAGCCTTTTTCAAATTTTTTACTTGATTACCCCAACACGGCATGCTGCCTAAAAACATTGGTTACATGATGGTTTCAACTGAGTGACTAACCAGACCTGTCTTTGATTAGTTAACAATAGAATAAAAAAATAGAGCAAAAGTCTCAATTTCATTGTGGTCTTCTCAAATAAATCAGTGTGTTATAGCTGGAAAAAGGTCAGAATTTACAGATCACCTCTTGCAGTCAGTTTTAATTAGAGGAACCACAAAATTCAAACCCCAATTTTACAATATTTCATCCCTAACACACACACAAAAGAATTTCATGGTTATCATTCATTGATGTACATGGAACTTTGTGGAGTTATATACTTCTATAATGAAAAACATTAAATTACGTGTCTGCCTTGACCAGTGAAACATGAAAACGTTTCAAACAAAAGTTTGCTGATCCTTGATCTTGACCAGTAATCTTGAAACTGGGATCCGTGGGCCCTTGGGGTTCCAACAAATAATCCACAGGGGTCCACTGCAGTGTCGGCTCTAAACCTTACATTGCAAATCTTGAAGCAGAGAAACAACATTACCTATTGCATAGCTATCAACAACAATTATTGTATACAAACTTGTACAACATATTAGAATTTGAATAAATGTAATCCATTTTAGATGAATATGATTTTTTAAAGATCAGAAACTGCTTTTTCTTATAGTTCATTATTAGTCTAAAAGCTAAATGCTGAAAACTGACCCATGACAATATTTTTTCTATTGCAGGGTTCTTGAGTTTTCAAAGTTTCAAAACTGATCTAGGATATAAACACTGAATACTGATCAGAATTAGAAACAATCTGGTTTGCTATTAAAGAATTAAATAACCTGAAGAGTAACATCTGTACAAATATTGGACTCTTCTGTTTGTGTATTTGTATGTCTGAGCCACTACTACACTCAAACGACAAGACCTATTAATCTAATGTTTGGCATGAAGTCTCACAAGACATCCAGTCAAGTCATAGGCTATGTGAAGTTGATCTCAGAGGTCATTCAAGGTCACCAGATATCATCAAAAAGCTCAGTATGCCATTCTATCCAACTGAAGCAGTTTCCAGCAAAATGACACGATACTTTGAATTTCCTAAGTAGTTTGTTTTTTTTACCTCACAAATGGTCCGGCTGACCAGATTTAAATTTGGCCTCCAAGGTTGCTGGACATCATCAGAGGTAGAAATAGTTTGTGGCCTTTTATGATCTGTATTGCACTGAAACAATTATATTCTTGGAGGTATTTATTAAGTGGGGGTAATTTGGACAGGAAAATATGATTGGTCAGGTAGTGTAGATCTCCAAGGTCATTAGAGGTCACCAGGGGTCAATTCGGATTTGAATAGATTTTTTTTTGGTCACTTGAAAAGATTTGAAGTGCTAAAAAAAGTAGATTTTTTTCTTTATTTGTAAGATGTGGTGTAACTCTGATAAACATTTTTAGAAAAAGAAATTCTCAAAACAACTTTTTTATAAGGCACCCAGTGAGAGAAGCACTCAGTTTGTGTATCTGGAAGTCATGTAAAAGTAAAGGACAACATTATTTGTGTCTTTTTTTCTTTTCAGTCAAGGACACATTTTTTTTTGTCTGTGTTCTTATGTTTGAAATTTTTTCTCCTGGGCAATGCCAGTATCCCAGCTGGTCATCTTTCTAACTGATTGTTATGCGAATATACATTGAAATATTTAAAAAAAATCAATGAAATTCTTGTTTGTTAATTATGTTCATCAACAAGAATGATTGTAATTACTTTCACACTTCATAAAAACTATGGATTTTATATCAATTAATTCAGTTTTTCAGACCGTCTCATACTTCCTGCAAAAATATAAGCATGGTCTATGTCCAATGGTGGATTAACCATTAGATTGAGTAGGCCTAGAAACCTAGGGGGGAAGGGACCTGAGAACAAAAAAAAAATTATTAAGTTGAGGGTAAAAACAATGGTTGGATGATATTTTTGTACTTAACTTTTGCATACATATTTTTGTATCTGGAATATTGCAAATACTATTTTGTTTTCTAAGATGAAACCTAATTTGCCATCACATTCAATAATTGAAATACCACAGTGTTAAAATTTGAAGTTGGGTTGAAAAATTCCATCGAAGAATAAATATGGTCAGAATAAATTCTATCTATGACATCACTGGCATTTTCCACTGGAAAACATATAAAATAGAGTTGAAAAACTGAATCAAACAAAAGAAGCGTCTCAATTCTGGAGAATTTTGGTGTTATGAATAAAACTGTTAAAATGAAGTCCCCAAAGAGGTTAAATAAGGCTTTTTTTCCTGAAATTGAAAATCTCATTTTCATAAGTGGTCTAGTGGAGTACTGATGCCAATTTTCAAGTCTGTAGACAAAACAGTATGGCCAGGAGCGCTGAAACATACCAACCAAAGCACGTATTAAAAAAAGGAGAGAGAACCCATTGCCACCGTTGGTGATAACAGTTGTTGAGTTGATTCATTCAACCATATGACACTTGTACATAATACAACGATATAAGTTATCTAACGGTGACAACGACACTTCATTTTACCAAGAAAGGATGGGGCAGGGGTACAAAGCCGGGGGGGGGGGGTAGCATTACAGAAGTTCAGCCAAGGGACGACGTGCGGGGGTGAGGGGTGGCGATAATAATCCGTCACAATCTATGTCCGTTAATCATCCATCTACCCCTGAGTACAGATTTGGCCTCCATTCCAAACGGCCCGTTGTGTGACCCATTAGGCGTTTCCACTCAATGAACCCACAGCAGGTGATGGGTATGCGTGCACGGGGCTCTTTCTTGGCAGGTGATTGGCTAACGATTCCGTGGTGACTGGTCTCAGCAACGCAAAATCCTGTATCACTTCATCAGCAGCACATCTGGTCTCTGGGGGCCGCGGTCGACCATTTCCTTTCCCTAACCCTGCCCGTCTCACCAGCAAAACCAACCACTAAATCAATACAGAATGTTGCCCCTACCCCAACTTCGCCAAATGTACACACACTAGTTCCCCAGACATTTTCAACACTTAACACAATATTTTAATAATGTGTAATGCTTTGAAAACATTTACTCTTTCATTATAAAATTTACTAAATAAATAGAAACATAATCGTTGCAATTAACACTCAAAGTGAGCGTGAGGTAGCGCGCGCCCGTCCGTCCGTAAAGTAGGCGCGAACCCAGTGGAATTTGCAAGAAGTGGGGAAAAAGGAAGTGGGGTATTAGAAAAGATGAATGTATAATGAGTTTGAGATTTAAGCGTATTTTTCCCTGGGCAACTGTCAGCGGTGGAAATGGGCGGGGATACGGTGTATACCTACGAGTTTTGTATACGTCCCAGCCTCACCGAATACTTAATTCCCCAAACCCTTTTGTTTAGTTTTCATCAGCAGCAGCCTTTTAGCGTCCGTTGATGGATTATAGACCTTCCCCCCAAATTCGACAGAGCCTCTCATATTTTGCCGGCTGCAGATTCGCATATGATCTCTGGGTACCCACGTTGTGAGTTGTGATGTCCAGCGGTTGTCTGACAATCTTGCAACATGACCAGCCCATTGCCATTCGAGTTCTCTAATTGATTCTTTGATATCTTGGACTCATGTTTTTTCTTTAATATGCTGTGCTGTCTTGTGATCTTTCAATGTCATGTTGAGCACGATTTTCTCCTGTTCACCTTGCATGGTTCTCAGTGTGAGGGTCGATCTTTTGGTTATGTTCCGTGTTTCAGCTCCAGATATGCGGTATAATGCATTTCCACTATTCATTTTACTTTTAGTGAATTCAATTACTAATAAATTAGCCGTTGCTTTGCCAATGGTGTATCTTGGAGTGGAAATCTAAAGCACTGCAGTATCTGTAAAAGACTCATAGGGGCTGTCTGAAGAGACCATTCGCAGCACTTAACCAAATCTCCCACTCACAGACACTCAAAGGTGAGTTCAATTCCACTTCATTTTACTTTTTTTGCCAATCTTTTTTTTCGACTTTGGTCGTTCTTTACCGAATATCTTTATCTCTCCTCCCACCCTTTGACACGCGCCTCACGTTGCTCCTCTCTCCCTCTCCTTAGTCTATTCACAGTCTTTGAGTTGCGATTCCGTTCCAAGAACCTCTCCTCTACCCTCGACCCTTTCAACGCGAAATTTTTTTTTCGTAAAGTGTGACGGACGGACTGACTGAAAGGTATGACAGACTGACAGACGGACACCTTCCTAATTATAATGTATCAGTGATTCAATACGGAAAAATCGGGAGAAAAGGGATCAGTAGAAGAGTGGGAGGAAGAGGGAGGGGAATGTGTGAGGGAGAAGGGTGAAGTGAATAAAGAGCTTGTAGAAGAATGAACGTGGAAGAGAGAGAGAGAGAGAGAGAGAGAGAGAGAGAGAGAGAGAGAGAAGGAGAAAAGAAGTTATAATTAATTTGGTGTGTGTAGGGGGGGGGGAGAAACAGAGCCGGCTTTAGGGCTCCTTGTACACCGGGTAAGCTGAACAAATCACCCTTTGAAATAGAGTGTTACAAAAAAAATTATTTATGTTCTAAATCGAGAAAAATTAATACATAGGAATAATAAGTTTATTACAATATTCAGATGAACGAAAGTTCCGATACAGAATTAGAGTTTGATATCAACATTTAATGAATATAACATATTTGTTATAATAACAAGGCGAATGTCCATTTACCGTCTCATACACATGCCAGGCGCTCCCAAGCACTTGGTTCCCTGGGTGACTGACCGTGCTACCGGTACCTTGAGCCGGCCCTGGTCGGAAAGGCTGTGAGAATCAAGATGGCTGAAGGAGGGAGTATGCATTGTAAAAATGCGTGGAGGAAGAGGAAGAGGAAGAATGAAACCAGGAGGAAGAAAGAAGAGTTGGAGGAAAGAAAAATACAAAGAGAAAGAGGAGGTTGAGGTGGTCGAGGAGGAGGAGGAGGAGGGGGGGAGAACGTTGAGGAGGAGGAGGAGAAGAAGAAGGTTGAGCAGGAGGAGGAGGAGTCACATGAAAAGATATTTATACCCAGAGAGACCTTTGAATTGTAAGGCCCTTCCGGCTCACATCCAGGGTGAATGCCCAGCCCTCCGCTCACCTGTCCGGGCAAAGAACAATTAATTAATTTTTAAAAATTTCTTTTTGACGTATTTATTTGCAAAAATAACGCCCTTTCGTTTGGAACCCCTGCTCAAAATCCTGCATGTAATATTTGAAATCAAAATGTTTCTTTCTCAAAATATAGATTTGGCATTTATCCGTTTTTTTCTTCTTCCCGCAGCAGGAATGGTAAATGATAGTGGGGCGGGGCTACGGCGTATACTTACTTCTCAATTTCCAGGTTTCTTTGTAGATTCAATGTCAATGTCTACGACCTGACATTACCGTATACCTAGTTCCCCAAAGCCATTTCATTCAATGAATACATCCTCTTTTCCGACTTCGCAGTCGTTAGCAGTGTTGCCGATTGAGCGCTTTTCGTGCTAAATTTAGCGCGTTTCTTATTTTGGCAGCGCAAAAATTCAACATTTAACATTTGCCCTTTTTTTTACGCTGTTTTCAGCAATTTTAGCCAACTTCCAGTGATTTTTATCCAGCAACGTGGGGAAAATCTAGCTGTTTCTAGCTACTAAAATGGCTACAAAATGGCTTGCTGTTTTTTTTTCTATGAAGCGTATTGTGGGAGTTTTTTTTTAACGCTTTTTCGAGGTCGATTCAGCGTGAAAAATTCGAGTTGGCAACACTTGTCGTCAGCTGATCTGGCGAACAGTTTGTTGGTTGCTTCAAGAAGTAACTGGCAAACAATGGGCTTTAGAAAACGAAATGGTAAAACAAACAAACGCATAAACGGAAGGCTTAAAACTTGGGTCTTTTCATCTAATCGTCAATTTAGCTTTTATTATCTGATGCAATTTTGGAGGGGGGGGTACGAAGGTAAAAACATCCACAACCGAAACAACAAATCTCCTTTCAGTACAATCAGTAACTTGATCAATCCATTCAATACCAATAACCCCCCCCCCCCAACTCGACTGAGGCGTACGTGGAGATTCGGGGGACCCCCTGGGGGGCACTCTCTGCTTCATGAGTGGGCCCCCTCGTAACATTTAGTGTAGTGGTTCCCAACCATATGGGAAATACTCCAGGTGAAGTATTCGTGAAGCTCTTCTCCCCCTCCATTGGGGGGCCCCACCCCGGTCGATTCTAAATCAACCCCGTCTCTCCCTCAGCTACACGCCCCTGCAACCAAATTCTCAAATTTGCAATCAATAAAGTAAAAAAAGAACCCAGGCAAGAAAGAGGAGAGAGTAGCGAAACGGCTTCTTCAATGCAATGTGTCAGGGACCGGATGTATTATCTTTGCCAAATTATTATTACATTTACATATTCGTAACACTGATATTATTCTTTATCGGAAAAATGTAATGAGTACTAATTAGTTGATAAAAATCCACGGATATATCTAGATTTCTTTGAGATTATTTCTCTTTCATAGTAAAGAAACCATGGTTTCAGTGAAAAAAAGAGTCCATTGTTTGAAATAGTGATTTTTACCAGCAGAACTGTAACCATTAAGTGGAAGAGTCAATTGTCATGGCCAAAGAAACTGGAGAAAAAAATTCCACTGCAATTGAAAGATATTTTTTCAAAATCCATATTTGTTTAAAATATTTTGTAGACAAAAAAAATAGTACAAAATTGCAACAAAAACAGAAAAAAATGATTGGATAATAGAAAAAATTAGCAAACCTTTCAGCAAAAATCTAAAAGCTTATGTTAATAAGAAATCAAATAGATTAATAATGAATGAAGTAGATTGAAAACAATATACAGTTGCTTTATTGTTAAAATAATGTCCAAGCTTGGCCATGAAACGTTATTTAGTTATAACGTATCAAAGGTCGGAAATTTAATCGAAAAACCGAAGTCAAAAATGGGGTAGCATTGTACCCGAGGGTGCCAAAAAATGATAATGAATATTTATTTAGATCGACTACTGATTTTTTGACACAATAAGTAGAGGTCGCATATTGGATATCGCATTGTATTCGGGTAAATACGTTATACATAGAACGTCATTATGAAAACGTGCCGCGTACCGGCAGTCTATGGTTCGCGTACTGATGCCGGTACGCGAGCCACTCTCTTTTGAATAGCACAGTAGCATTGTTTTAGTCTATCTAGCAATAATACTTTGATAGGCTTAAAAATTAAAAAAAAAATGGTTTTCCTGATTTGGGTAGAGAAATGTGTGGTAAATAGCCTCACAAATCCGGTACCTTGGAAAAGGAAAATAGTCACTATATCCAGCTGGTCAGAAGGCGAGAAAGAACCAAGGAGAAGTATATCGGAATCAATGAATGAAAGAAGGGCGGAAAAGGGAGTTTTGGAAAGAGAGAAAAGAGAAAAAAATGAATGGAAGAGAGATAGGAATAGGGAAGAGATCCGATGCCAGAAGTGAATGAGTACAAGTGAGACTGGGGTAAGGAAGAGGCGAGAAATAGGGGTGGGTTCAGAAACAGATAAAAGGGTTTTCACGCTGCCTTCCCCTCTACTCCGATAAATGAACCCGGAACTTATGAATCGGTTGATGTGGCATACGAGTATTGTTAATTGGGGTGGGAGCTACTGTTAACGGGTTTAATGTGACAAGGCAACACAACCCTAGCAGCAGCGGCAGCAACAGGGGGAAAAAAAGAAGACGCGGGGGAGAGGGAAGAAATGGGGGAAGAATAGGGGGGGGGCATTGAATCGCGCACTCGCGTGCGTGGGAGTGCGTGTGTGTGTGCATGTGTGGTGATGTAGTGTGTGGAGCGCGTATAAATTATAGACGCGTATGAATGAACGGAAAAGACGAAACAAAAGATGAAAGAAAGACGAACGCAAGGTGCCAGTTTCGTTGAGTGCATACGCACGCATGCGCGCTCACCTCCAAACACACACACACACACATACACACACACACACACACACATACATACATATATACACGCTCGCACACTTATAGACGTGCGCAACCACACATACATACAAAAGCTCACTCAACTCACACACACATACACACACACACACACACATACGCACGCGCCCATAATCCGAACATAGCAAGACACTTACCCTAACACACGCACTCACGCATACACGCACGGTCGCATACACAAATACACACACACACACACACACATACAAACCCTTACCCTGATACACATACATGCATATGCACACATACACATACACACACACACACACCCTGGCCCTAACTCATACCGTAACAATGCACTCCCGCACGCGCGCACACACATACACAAGCTCACATAAAACCAACCCATACCCTAACATACATTCGTGTGCGCACGTGCATACGCACATACGCTTACACACACCCTAGCACTAACCCATACCTCAACACAGACGCGCACTTACATGCACACACACATACACACGCACGCACACACTGGCACACGCTGAAACACTCCCTGGCCCAAATACACACGCGTATGCACACATGCATACATAGGCACAAACGCGTGTGCCCAAGTATATCTTCCTGCTAAAGTGTTGCACAATCATACACGCGTATTCAAAGGTGTGCAAATACAATAAATTGGGTACTGACACATTGTAATTCGGGTTGGCGTTTGAATAACAAAGATGAACCTATTCAATTCAAGTGTGTGTATATCAAGTATCTCTTTCCCTTACCGGCTTGCACATTTTTCACATACACACACAAATAGACCTACGTGCACGAGTATACGATTCGCCACATTCATAATTTCTCCCTTCACTACATCAATTCGTGATCAACGACACCATATAAAGGTTCGCTTACAGGCAACAAAGAGTGAAATATAGGTATAACTTGATCAGTGTTGCTAATTCGTTCCAAAATACTGTTCAGACCCGCAAAAACTTATTATGATTTAATGTGTTTTTGCAATTCAATTAGTATGCACAGCAACTCCTTAAACATCCTACAAAACCCGCACTAATCAAAAACCGTACTATGCAAGGTGTTGCTGTACAAATAATTTGACTGATACAATTGCCTGAACACATAGGAACACACCCATAAAATAACTGTGACACACATACACACATACACACACGCGGGCTCACCTGTGACAAGTTCTAAAATTGATTTTATCAAAATTCTAAAATCTGTTTCTTACAACAAGAAGTCATGCATATAAATGCCCCCCTGCTTTTCTCTTTGTCTTTCTTCCTCTATCTCTCTCTCAGGTATTGATCTAGGTGTATTTTAATCAAACAACAGGTAAAACATTTAAAACAACAAATTATAACCCCACCTTCTCTCTCGCTGGGTTTGAAACCCGCTTTCTCAATGGAACAAAAATTATGAATCAATTGTAAGAAGACACGAACTCATGTGTGTGCGTGCATAAACATGCCCATTTTGAGAGAGAGAGAGAGAGAGAGAGAGAGAGAGAGAGAGAGAGAGAGAGAGAGAGAGAGAGAGAGAGAGAGAGAGAAAAGGGGATACATGAGAGAGGGAAAAGGGAGATTCATCTGCACATTTACGTCCTTAAAACAGGAAAATATACACATGCATACACAATATCCCTAATTTCTCCACCATCAAGACCCAAATGAATGAATGAATCGCTACACATGAACACACACACACACACGCACGCGGTTTATATATATATATATATATATATATATATATATATATATATATATGTTGTGTGAGTTGTCAGGAATAGTGCTCTGTGCGTACATTCGCAGCAATAAACTAAAAAAAAACGAATATAAATAAATAGATAAATAAAAATGAAAATAAAAATAAGTAAAAAGATTTGATAAATTCATTCATTTATTGTGTCTGTTGGTGGAGGTATTAACTAGTGCTTTGTGTGTTCATGTGTGAGTGTGCATGTCTATATGTTTGTGTATACATGCACATACATATATACATACATACACGTGCTGATTAATAAAACCCATTAACACTATTGGAGACAAAAGAAGATACGTCGTCATCGACATTTACGCATGAATGAATAATATTTACATACCTAAGTGTTTTTTTTTCTTCCAAATTAACATGCAAGAAACATACACACGTCTCAGGCAATCACGCACACACACGCACATACACACAGAGACCCACTCGCACACAATTGTTTACACACGCACTTACACAATCACCGGTCGCGGTTCATTGAACTAACGCGCGTGCGCACACTCACACGTACTTCTACGCACGCGCAGAAACGCAGGCACACTCTCAAACGATCAAATAAATAAACAATCTCACGCAAGCCCTGAAATTCATATGCACGCACATGGGTAAAGCAAAGCTCCCTGGCTCCCCGTCCCTCATGCCGGTTTGAAAACCTCCCATTTACATTGATCCGTTCTTTCCTCACAGTGTGAAAAAAAAAAAAAAAAAAGAAAAAAGAGAGAAAAAGAAAGAGAAAACAATGCACTATGATGATGTGTCTCCTCGGCTGAGCGCCCTTCTTTCGAGAGCTGCCTCAACAATGAACAGAGAAGTGATATCTATGAATGGGTTTACAGTAGCTGTGGTGAAAGGAATCGGATGCCTGAATTAATATCCCTCTCCCTCCCTAAAGATAGCGTATAAGGACAGGGACTCTTGCTCGTCTAATAATACGTCAGTAGCCCTGGAATCAGCTGATTCATACCCGGATCTAGCACTGGGTATCAAGACCACCCGTAAACGATGAATCTCTCACACACCACTCTATTGTTTTCAATTAAATTGTATACGTCTAAAATCTAAACGCACACCTCGGAACATAGTGTGGGACAGAGACTCTTGCTCATATAATAAAAGTAAACGCTCTTGAAATCAGCTGATTTAAAACGGGACCAAGGAGCCGGGTATCAAGACCACCCATAAACGATAAACCTCTTATATTCCTTTCCCCTGTAGAGTTCGATTTCATGGTATACCACTAAAATCCACAAAACGCTCTCTCCTTGAAGATAGCGTAAGTGTACAGAATCTTGCTCAACTAATAATGAAGTCAGTGCACCCGAAATCAGCTGACTTGAACTGGGACCTAGCAGCTCGATATGAAGACCACCCGTAAACGATAAACCCCTTACACTCTACTCTTATATAGTGTTTCATCATCATCATCATCATCATCATCATCATCATCACCACCACCATCATCATCATCATCATCCTTTTAATGCCCGTTAGACATAGACCTTTCCCAAGATTCACCAGACCTCTCTATCATGAGCGTCGCAGAGCCAATACTTTCTGAACTTGCCTAGTTCTAATATTTTTCGCACTGGTTTCCGGCGATTAGATTTGGGTATCATAGATTTTAGTAGTATACAATAAAATTGAACAACACCAGGGAAGCGGATTGCGAGAGATTTATCATTTACGGGTGGTCTTGACACCCGTTGCTAGGACACTGATTATATCAGCTGATTTCGGGAGTACTGACTTCATCTGATATGCAAGAGTCCGTGTGAGCTAGCTCTCACGCTATTTCCAGGGATTTATGTTTCATGGATTTTGATAGCATACAATTTAATTGATCACCATTGGGGAATAGAGTGCAAGAGTGTTATCGAATACGGATGGTTTTGATATACCTGTCGTTTCTCAAAAATACTGTGTTGTCTCTTGATCTCTCCATGTGACGTTGAGCATGATTCTCTGTTGGGCTCGTTACATAATGGTATACTACTAAAATATACATAACGCCCTCTCCCTGGAGAGCATGGACTATTGCTCATGTGATAAAGTCAGCAGCCTCGAAGTCAGCTGATTTATATCGGGTCCTAGCAACGGGTCTCAAGAACACCCGTAAACGATAAATCTCTTAGCCCCACCCCTCGCATTGTGTTCAATCGAATTGTTCACCGCTAAAATCTACGCGCACTTTCTACCTGAAGATAGCGTAAGGGTACCTACTGTTGCTCATCCAATAAAGTCAACACTCCCGAAATCAGCTGATTTATACCGGGACCAAACACCGGGTATCAAGACCACCCGTAAAACAATAAATCCCTCACACTCGTGGCTATCCGCCATTATGTTCAATTGAATTTTATACTACTAAAATCTACAGAAGATTCTCTCCCTGAACGCAAGGGCGCAGTCTATTGCTCATCTAATAAAAATCAAAATCAGCTGATTTATTCCTGGACCTACCCGCGGGTATCAAGACCACCCGCAAATGATCAATATCTTACACTCTACTCAAAATTCGGGTTCAATTTAATAGTATACTATTAAAACCAGAAAACTTTAAACCCCGGGAGATAACATGAGGGTACAGACTCTTGCTTATCTAATAAAGTCAGCACTCCCGAAATCAGCTGATTTATATCCGAGCCCTACCCGCGGGTATCAAGACCATCCATAAACGATAAATCTCTTACACTCTATTCCACCATATTGTGTTCAATTATATGCTACTAAAATCTAAAAACCACAAATCCGTGAAGAGCATAAGGGTACAGACTCTTGCTCATCTAATAAAGTCAACATCCCTGAAATCAGCTGATTTATACCCGGACCCAGCGCCGGGTATCAATAACTCTCTTGCTCTCCAATCCCCAATAGTGTTCAAATTAAATTGTATACTACTTAAATCCATGAAACATGAACCCCTGGAAATAGCGTAAGAGCACACACAGACTCTTGCATATCAAATGAAGCCAGTACTCCCGAAATCAGCTGACGTATACAAGGTCCTAGTAACGGGTATCAGAACCACAATAAATCTCTTACAATCCACATTGTGTTCAATCTAATCGTGTACTACTAAAATCTACAAAACTCGAGTTTAATCACCGGAAACCTGTCCTACTACTACTGTAGCTCACCGGGAGGAAAAAGGTTTTTTGTTGATTCTGATATAGGTTTGTTTCGAGAGGGAAGCTATCTAAATCTCACGTGCTGGTCTCCTGTTTATTTCATGTTCACCGTGGTTAGTCTTGTACTCGAATTTTAATCAGATACCCGGATCCTGCCAACCAGGTTTAGTGTCATTGCTCATCTGGTAAAGACATCCCCACCTTTTTTCTCTCTTCGGTCAGCTGATTCAGATCTGAGGCGAAGAGAAGGTATCAAGAGGCTTTTAGGCATGAATTTTGCAGCACAACTAACACTATGAACATTTTATTTGTACGCTAATAAAATTTGCAATACCACCACCACCACTACCACCACCACCATCATCATCATGAGTCCACTCTTGGACAAAGGCCTTTCCCAGCTCCTTCCATGACGACCGTAGCTGTGCCAACCTCGGCCATGTCTTACCGGCAGACCTTTCCATCTCTTCTCTCCATCAATTGACTAAAACCTTTCTCGCAATCTATTATCCTTCCTTATTGCTATGTGTCCATCCCATCACCATTTTGTCGCTTGATCACTTCTATGATACCGTCACAGTATAAATTAATACGAAACATGACGACTATCAAGAAGGTGGTGTCGTGGCTCAACAGGTAAAGACGAGTATCTCCAACCGGCTGATTTACACACACACACGCACACATGCACGCACACGCGCTCTTACACAAACGCATACTGAACTAAGTACTATGTAAGTAAAGAAAAAAAATAAATATCAGTAAATCTATTCTAGCAAATACCCGTTGTGGTCAGTCTTATACTGACAAAAATGACAACATCCAACCTGTTTGTAGGGTGCGTAAAACCCTTGCGCAAATTTTGAGTCTCGCCTAGGAACGATGTTTTGCTTTGAGGAAAATCTTCGAATGCCCACTGTGGTCGGTCTTGTGCAACAAGAGCAGGTATGATGGATGGGTGAGTTGGGTCGAAGCGGTGGTGACAAGAGATTGTTTTAACGAAGAGAGAAGTAACGATATGAAATGTTAATTGTTATGGTGTGCACGAGGTGGGTGGGGGTGAAAAGGATTTATTTAAATGAAATGCAGATTTATTTGGGCCATAAAAAGGCGACAAGGCCCAAATTAATATTCTGATGAATTAGCGTAAAACCTGAAACCATGCCGACCACCACAAGCAATCAATAAGAATAGACACGTTCATTCATGGACATTTCCCACTGTTGCACGCGCGTGCACACACACACATACATACATACATACACACACACGTGCACGCATGCACACGCATACACGCTCCCCCCTTCTCCGTCTAAACGGATTAGCCGGCGTGAAAATACGCGCGTACACACGCACAAACGCACAAGAATTGCATACACACACACACACGCACACACACACACACACACACACACACACATATACACACACAAACACATACGTCCCCCCTTCCGTCTCTAAATGAATCAACCGGCGAAAAAAGACGCACACTAGCAAACGCTCACATGCATTTACATAAAAGACGCACACGTCGAAGTATACACGTAATATGTACACACGAGTTTGCACTTACCAGATCTATATAGTAACTTCTCTCTCTCTCTTTCTTAAGCGTATGCATACATTGTAAAGTACGTTGAGGGGTTATCATGTGTTTGTGTGAAGATCTACCCCAATAATGAGCCAATACAACAAGAATATGAAAACGTACACATACATGTAAAATATACAGCATATCTTTCAAAAGCTTTTCTTTTATAACCACACACAAACACATTCACACACACACACGCACGCACACACACACACACACACACACACACACACATATATATATATATATATAAAGAAAGAAATATATACAAATAGACGTATTCATCACAAAGAAATACACAGAGATATGTACAAATACACACACATATGCCCACAAAAACGAACACACAGAGAAAGGGGTGTACTTGCATATTTATATACCTGTTGAAGAAGTATGATTATGCGCACATATCTGAATGAACATATGTACTGAAACCGGTATACACATGTATGCAAACATGCACAAATATATGGACTAACCAACGTAGACATATTTGAACAAACTTACACACACAAACACACACATATACTCACACACACAAACAATTATGAACAAGACACATATTCACAAGAAAATCCACTAAAAACATGTACACTTGAATACACACTTGCATATACACACATACTTAGGAAAGACCGAAAAAGTTATATGCACATACGCACTTTGGAACAAAGGGGCACACTCCCACTCAAATCCTTTGATATGATTGGTTGATTGCAAAAGGAGGATGTTTGAAGGCACCTTTTTCTTTGACAACTACTACTTATACATGGGGCAAGGAAGGGTGTTCACTATTTCCCTAGATGCATTTTGCCGGCTTTTGTCCAAACCGGTAACCACAATGTGTATCTGTGCGGGTGTGTGTGTTTTTTGAACCGACGGGAGGTAAGAAAGTTCTGAACATACACTCAGGTAAATGTGTGTGTGTGTGTGTATATGTATGAGCACACACACACACACACACACATACACATACTTAGGCATACGGACGTAAGTACGTATCCTGTAACCAAGTGCAGGGTCGTTGGGGCTCTTCAGAAGATTTTTATCATGGGTGTGTCAAGGGCGAGATAGCCTGACGAAGCCAATCCCTCTTGATTGACTCAAGCATACAAAGAATTTAATTATTTATAAGTACGTGCATTCATACTTCTCCCTCTCAAACACATACTCAGGTGTGTATACATATACATACATATGCATGCATAAATAAGTACCTAGTTAAATAGTAACTGATTTATGTATATCAGTATATATATATATATATATATATATATATATATATATATATATATATATATATATATTACGTACACACACAGTAGCACATATTCAATGCATGCACACATCGTCGGCTTTTATCAAAACCGACAACCACATATCAATACACACACACACACACACACACACACACACACACACACACACACACATATATATATATATATACCTATTTTTCTATTTTTGTATGTACCTACTATTCATGTACAACAATTGAGACTCACACAAACACACACGCACACACACACATATGTATACATATAAGAATGCATGTATATGTATGTGTATATTTGTACATTTATACACTTGCACACATACGTGCTCATGTGTATGCACACACGCACACGCACACGTAAGATCTAAACAATGAAATACACGTACCAACATTCATTGTAGAAATAATCATTTTATACACATATAAACCCTGGAACCTGGAAAAACAGACTGGGGGTTGCTGATACTAGTATATTCACACACACACACACACACACACACACATATATATATATATATATATATATATATATATATATATATAT
Source organism: Thysanoteuthis rhombus (assembly GCA_963457665.1). Lineage (NCBI taxonomy): Eukaryota > Metazoa > Mollusca > Cephalopoda > Oegopsida > Thysanoteuthidae > Thysanoteuthis > Thysanoteuthis major. Next base: position 14,052,488 of record OY735230.1, on the reverse strand, counting down.
ATATATTCACACCAACACTCATGCTCAGATTCACACATATCGTACGTACTGATGCAACCAAATGAATAATTACATATTTCTATGAAAATACACACACGTACGTCAATAAACCCTTGCAACAAAGGCATTCATATAAAAATACATTAGACTCGAGGATTTCAGGGTGCCGTTATAACGAATTTGCCGTGATAACGGGCAGATTCTATACGAGATGTATCAATAATGAGAAACCAAAAAGTACAGAGAAATATAACTTTTTATCACCGTTTCACAGTCTAATGTCCCATATACGTACAATAATGCCCTGAAATTTTCAGCTGCTGTTGCCGCAAACTAATCCCCGACAATAGTTTTGAGTAAATAGAAAAACCGTCGTGCCGTTAAAAGGCGCTTGTCATTGAAGAGGGCCGTTAGAACGAGTGCCGCTACAACGAGTGTCGTTAAAACGAGAGTACACTGTACATGTTTAGGTGAAGACACACATGAATGCATTTATGTGAATATGCACACGTACACCGGTTTCTCTTTGTGTACAACCAACACACAGACACAAGAAACATGTGACTGCTGCAGAACCCCAATCATGTGACTGTCGAAACCCTGATCACATGACCAGCATCGAACCCCAGTCAGGTGATGCTCAAAACCCCCATTCATGTGATCGATTTTGGAACCCCATTCATGTGACTGACTGACTGGCTGACTGACTGGCTGGCTGAGTGAAAATGTAGGAAGCCCTTCTTCTTTCAGTCAATTCATTCTACGCTCCCTCATTCAATACTGAGGAAATGAATAAAAACCGATAAGTAGATGAGGACCCTAATCGAATAAAACGCTGAGGTTAGCAGCAGGAAGAGCACCTGGGTAGAACAACACACACACACACACATCCAAACCTTACCCCACCCTATCTTCTCCGTACATCAGACGCACACACACGCACGCAAGCTCGAGCACGTGCACACACGCACGCTCGAGCGCGCACACACACTATGAGCACATGCACACTGATGATTACATAGATATAAACAGGGAAGTAAGTACATATGCACACACGCGTGTGTGCACACACGCGTGTGTGCACACACGCGAATATGTATTCTAGTACTTGGCGCCTCTTGGTCTATTCAACATATATAGCAAACCCCAAAGAATTAGTTCATGATGTGTGGATTCTGGGTAAAGACGGCTGTAACCGTAGCCAGCATACGTATTTACTCACTTACTTATATATATATATATATATATATATATATATATATATATATATATATATATATATATATATATATATATATATGTGTGTGTGTGTGTGTGTGTGTAAATAGCGATGCTTTTACCATTGAGCAAAATAGCCCCCGGTAATGCAACGACCCAAATAACCGCTTTCACACCTATTTCTCATCACGTTTATATATATATATATATATATATATATATATATATATATATATATATATATGGGGGAGTGCATGTGTGTACCAAAAATTAATATCTAATGTACTGAATCTATTTTGGATTTTATTTCTTTATTTGTTATCGTTACTTTGGAACTGTTTGAAAAATGACAATAGCCTCTGCACATCACGTGCTGACCTGTTTAAACGGGGACCCTGGGAAATGAGGTAGACTTTCCGGTTGCTAGTTCCTACATTTATCTCCTCCAGGCACCGCTCTACCTCTAACGTGTGTATGCAAGCCGACCCAAAGCCAAGTGGAATATAAGGACTTATGCTAAGTTAAAACATGTGAACTCCATGGTATACGAACTGTAATTTTGCTGAGGTTTTTCCACGGAACAATCTCAGCAAAGAAGTGGCAACGACATGAAACCTGAACCAATTCCGATTGGCAATCCTTCTGTACACGCCGTGTAAAAAACTTGCCTGTCTTTTGTGGGGGCCCCGTTTCTGTGACAGACATAGACCCCCCCCCCCCGAAATCTTCGTCTGCAAAGTCAAGCCATTATGATGATACACAGTATATATATTCATTCATGTAATATTTTATAGATAATTCAGAAAGACAATTATATTTGTCTGCCTGTTTTTATCTATGTATTTACGAATGTTCATACGTATGGATCATCTTCCTTTATCAATAAATGTGTGTGTGTGTGTGTGTGTGTGTGTGTGTGAGAGAGAGAGAGAGAGAGAGAAAGAGAGAGAGAGAGAGAGAGTATGTATGTTTTTAGCTGATGGATAGTTATAGAAATATATTTGATAATTTCAACACCCCCAAAACATGCACGTATACACTGGAACACACACACATTTATATAGAGAGAGATGAAAATGAATTATGATGGCCTCAAATATGTACGTCAGCAATGAAAATGAACATTGAAATATTATAAAATAATTGATGAATAAAATTCGTCCACAGAGTCAATAATTGAACAACCATTGCGTCAAAAGTTGAAAACATGTAAACAGAATTACACCGAAGAATAAATAAGGTCAAAATAAATTCTATCTATGACATCACTGACATTTCACAGTGGAAATCATCTAGAATAGACAAAAGGGTATGCCCTGTAGCGCTGGAATACACGAATACATGAGCAAATACACAAACTAACGCACATATAAAAGAGGATAGAACCCTTGGCCACCTTTGGTGGCTACGGTTATTCAATATCTGCATGTCTCGACATGATTTGAGCGAACAGATACTGGCTAGAGAAGCGTTTATCTAATCTCTTCCCTCAGCCGAGAACAATGGTTCTCAAACTTTATTGTAAATCGACACACTAAGGAATGCATCTGACTTACGCGGACACCAACTGTAAAAATGAAATGAATTAGACAGAAACATTTCAGTAGTTAATGAACGAAACTTTTATATCAGCATAACCGATAAACATATTGATCGAACCTTTTTATTTCGCCTGTCGCTAAAAAGATTCAGATCTTATATAAAATCTTGTGATGAAACAACTTGATTTGTAATTCTGTGGTGGAAACTAGACAGACACAATACCCGGAATGGACGCGTGCTGCAGTACACAGTTTGGGAAACACTGGCTTAGAATAAAACTGACCTTTCTCTAAATCTTCGTTTTCCAAACCTTCTGCATTTGCGAAGCACTTATCAAAAATAGAATTCATTGCGACACTTTTCTGAAGTTTAATCAGCCCAACCAAACATATTATGTCATTGTCATCCCGGCAATTCAACAGACTCGGTAAAAGTATATTCTGAAAGATTAACAAAATTATTCTTTATTCCTATTCCTATTTATACCTAGAGATTATCAGTGACTCACAAAAGTGTCATGATACACAGTTTAGAAAACTCTGTCCTAAATTAATGTTTTAATTCATACATTTATATCGTAAGAAATTCTGGAATACGTCTTTCCCAGAAGCATTGACACTATATATTACATAAACTTGAGAACAAAACATAAGTACGTCATATTTATCGGTATATAAGATTCACATTCAAATGAGTGAACAAATATGCAAATTTTATACTATGTTCAGTGCGTTGGTTTTATGACTAGGGGGCCGTCAATTGAAGTTCGATATGGACACATAGACGGGGATTGGATGAGTTGCTGATTGTGGTTGTTCTCCAAGTATTATTTACAATGTACCTATCAGCAAATACAGTAAGGTAATCCCCATTTAACGCGGTTAATGCACCCATCAAGTGTCGAGCTATCAGTTGGCTTTTAAGCCTATAGGAAATAGTGTGATTTTAGATTCGAAAAAAGGTTCTAAGTGAATTCGAAGACAATTTTGTTTATAGATAATAACAAAGGATTATGTAAAAAAAGTTTCAGTCTTATAGGTTTATTGAAAAGAAAATGGCCTTCTATTTTCTGATTTCTCAAAGATATTTCCCCCCTCCTCTATTTTTTGTACGTCTCGTAGTATGGACGCCCAGTTGCTTCCATCATCATCAGTCTTTCAATGTCCATCGTTGGACATAGACCTTCCCCAGGAACCGCCACATTTCTCTATCGTGGGTGTCGCAAGGGCCAGTATTTTCTAAATTTGTCTAGTTCATCTCTCCATCTTGTATTTTGTCGGCCTCGGTTTCGCATGTGATCTCTGGGGATCCATGTTACGAGTCGTGATATCCATCGGTTGTCTTCCATTCTTGCAACATGGCCTGCCCATTGCCACTTGAGTTTTCTGATAGATTCTATGATGTGTCGGACTCCCGTTTTCTTCCTGACATTCTTTGCCATCTTGTGATCTCTCCATGTGAGGTTGAGCATGGGTTCTCTCATGCACGCATTGCATGCTTCTCAGTTCACGAGTCTCGCGGCAAATTTTGGTAGATTTTTAAACTCTCGCATGGTTCGCGTGTCTCCGTTGTCAAAAGTACGTTTACACGCACATGAGGTCCCTGCTGTAAAATAACAAAAAACGTTCTGACAAAAAATCGTTTGAAAGAAAATTTATTTTATCACAAACTAAATTATTTTGAATTAATCTTCAATTACCGACCTTATTGAATTTTGGGGCCCGTTATTCGATTTTTGGATGATAAATTGTCAGTGTGTTAATCGAAAACGCTCTATTGGGAACCGTGTAAATAGGAGAGTTGCCTGTAATCTACGTTAAATTTGATAAGATAAGACAACTGAGAATATATTTGTAAATAATTATATAATGATGACTTAGACATTAAAAACTTGAAAAATACTCTAGAATGATATTTTAAAAAATGTTAATTATTCATTATAAAAACTAAAGTAGAATCATATTCAAATTTTTTCAGTCATGCTAATCGATACATTCGTGGTCATCGTCATCTATCTTCCTCCAAGTCATATGATTTTTCACGGTCATCATATCTATTCTTTTGTGTTGCCTATTTTATGTCAATGGGATTCTGGCTGGCCGATCTGTTGTATATATTATGTGTCCTGCTTGTTCTCTGGTCGTACAAAATAGCAAAGAACTTCTGGTTACTTGGACCGTACTTCCAGTTCACAGATGTATTGCTTACGAAGCAGCTCACTTATTCCTTCTCTCACCCGTTCACTATGATTTAAACCTCTGCTTCCTGAACGAGGCTATGCTTAAAAAGAGACTTCGTACAAAAGTGAGACTTAAAACTCAAGGCTCCACAGACTATACTTCTCCATTTATGCACCCAGCCGAACAAGACGTGGTCGGAGGTGATGTTAAAGTTGTAGTGAGAGTACCCAACATCTCACTTTTTTTTTTTTTAGAGCAAACTGTGGTCTTTTGGGGGTTAACTTTCAAAAACTTAGTCTTGGTCAGTTTTTTCTTTGACCGTCTTGGACTCGAAACCAGACCTTGTGTCTCAGGTGCTGGTGTAGTTATCTGAAATGTATCACGTAGAAGATCTAGCAGCAAAGTTTGTTTCCTGATTCTAAGTCTACCATTCTTGGGCGAATTTGCTTCACGTGTCTTTGGTGTAAGTATTCACCTACTTTTATCAGGGGCCATCCCGTCATTAGGCGAGCATAGGCGGTCGCCTAAGACACCGGAGTCCAAGGGGTTCTCTCCAAATTCGAAAAAAAGACGCTGGAATACAATGAAAGCGCAAATTTTGAGTCGCCTAGGGCACAAGAAACCCTTGCACCGGCCCTGCTTTCATAGTATAGGTCAACCACTTTTGTCTTGCATCTGTAATATTCAAAAATACAAGGAACTCCCGATTAACCTGGTTCCAATTAGCTGGCTTCCGATAAATAGCATGCCCCTAAATCGATTAGAGTGGTAATTAAAGACTAATTAAAAATTATTTAGTTTGCGACAAAATAAATTTTCTATTGTACTTCTATTTACGGCAAGGACCTTTGGTGCGCATGTGCGTACTTTACATAACAGCGACAGGCGAACCACAATGACGTATCAAAAATCTACCAAGTCTTGCCTTAATGTAGAAGCGGCTGTACGAAAAAAGATGGAAGGGAAAAAAATCTACCTAACTACCCTCGATAATTTTTTATCAAAAAATAAAATGCTCTTTTCCTTTCAATTAACTTTTAATCCTGAAACTTTTTTCCATTATCCTTTGCTATTATGTATTTTGAATAAAATGTCTTTAAAATCATTTTTAGTTTTCGTAACATTTGAAGTTATGGATTAATTACACTATTTCCCGTACGTTTTTGAGGCAAACAAACGTAATCCCGAATAACGCAGCCCTTTGAGGGTACATTAAGCGCGTTAATCGGATACTTCTTGTCTCATAGGCATCTGCTATCACTTTGCCAGGTAGGGAGCAAAAGGATATTTTGCGTGGGAGGCAAAAAGATGCATTTTGAGAATATTTTTGCTGTAACCTTGTTACTAATGAAGAAAAACGTCTTTATTTTATGCGGGTACACCAAGTTGGAATCGTATAAAATAATTGTACAGCACCATTATCCAGTATTGACTATAAGGCTTCAAGTTACAAATCCACGGGGCAGGGGGAGCAAATACCCTATTTACACCCTCTAGCTGACGTCCATGCTTTATCTCCTATTAACAGAAAATCTCAGTGATGCTCCTATTTTCCCAACACTTGAATTCTTTTCTCTTGAACGTTTCTTCCACGGTCGATTCTCCCGTGGGTGTATTAAGATTCAGCTGATACACTTGATAGATGAAGTGTTTTTCCATCAGTTTCTTACTCTCCAGAGATTTACCCGAGGCTCTCATCAATGTCCGCAAATCTATCAGCTTGGCCGTTTGACTGAGGGTGCTAAGGCGAGGGTTATGTGTTTAACCGTTTGATATTCAGAAGAAATCTGCGAGTTCGGCAGAAGTAAATCGAGCCTGGGTATCTGCAACTACCTTTCCAGGGGGCCGGAAGGATACATTCTGCGATAGTTGGGTGGGGACAAATATCCAGATGTCGGTCGTCCGAGTAGGGAATAGGGGTTGCTTAAGCTGTGACTAGTCCTAAGCTGTCACTATTCATAGCGACCCCTTGATCCTCGGTCTCTGGAAGGTTCCATTTTTCACCCCCCTCGCCTAGCAGACGCTCATGGAATTCAATACGGCTGTCGGTCACTAATATCTCTGAGATACTGAATCTGGCAAAAAAAAAAAAAACTCACGCAAAAAATCTGTTGTTATAAACGACATTGCTTTCTGTGCTTATATAGGATTCAGGCCTATTTGCATACGCATCCATTACTCCTAAATCATAGACGCTGTTCATTTGCCCTACGCAATTTACACGGTTTCAAACTTTGACGCTACGGGGGTTCAACTATTGACAACGATACGGCTGAACCAGTTTGGATACACCGGTTCTCTAGTGCGATCACCGACGTTAAGCAACGTTGAGTCTGGTCAGTGTTTATGAGTGACTGCTTGAGTTTACCTGGTGCTGTAGGTGGGAGGAAATGGTGAAGTTGGTGACGCCATTTCCAGTGCCTGTCGCCTCTGATTCCTTTTTCACACATCGCCTGCCGAAAAGAAGAGAAACTTGTGATATGGTGAGCCTAGGAAAAAAAGCTGCTGATGCCGTAGCCAGCGTAAAGACACTCACTAACTTCTGTATTTTGGTCCGTAAGGGACCAATAAGCATATCCTCGCATCACCTCTCATACGGGATCATGGTTAACATCACATGGAGAGATCACTAGATAGCATATTAAATTAGGAAGCTAACTGGATTCAGAGATATAAAAACCATAAGAAAATCTAAATGGCAATGAACAGGTTATGTTGCAAGGATGTCTGTAAGTCGCTGGATATCAAGACTCACAATGAGGTAACCTCGAGATGCTTTGTGAAATCAGGGCATGCGAAACAAAAAAAAGATTGCGAAATAATTAAGACAAGGGCATTGACATCGTGACGCTCGGGACAGAAATGGCGGTTCTTAGGGAAAGTCTCTGCCAGTGTTTCCCAACCCTTTTCAGTCAAAGCCCCCCCCCATGAAATCTTGTTACATATCAACGCCCCCTATAGTTTGGATATGAGAAGTACTCAATACATATTTGCAAGTCATGTGGTAGCTTGTTATTATAAAGAAAGACATCAACGTTCGATTCGGAGGTTTTATTGAGGGAAATGCTATAGAATGTACGTCAATGAATTTCTTAGCAGATACTATTAAACAATTGTCATTTGTAAATCAGAATCATGGATGTTCATAGAATCTCCACAACAACCCCCACCCACGATTTCGGAGTCACGCTATCAAATACGGACAGACATTCGATGAATTATTGTATGATGATGTATCATTTTGAGGAATTTTCTATATTGCAAACATTTTTGCTAAATCATTTTTTTTTATTTGGCTGTGATTTCTAGAAGCTCGAATGCTCCCTTGAGGTCCTTAATCACTTTAACACCTCTTGAAACTGACCAACGCTTCCCACTAGCACCCACGTTGAGAACCACTGGTCTACGCTCAACAACGGACCTTGAAAGGATGATGGTAATGATAGTGATTCCCGGGTGCCCGAAGTGAAATTGTTCAAGTATTTGTAATCGTTGCGCTGCTGGGACCACAATGCATTCTGCGTACATCAAGCAGTTATCAAAGACGGACAGAGACTCTCTTCTCAAAGAATTGGTGGAACATTATTAGAAATTGTCAAACATAACTGTCACCAAAACTGCCAACATAGGCTTCTATCAGTTTTCAAGTTGGTGCAGCTGACTGACTGGCTATGTATTTATCATGCGTACAAGCCACACCAATGGAGCTAGAGGGCTGGAAATTTTAACATTTATGCGTTATTATATCAATAGAAAACAATTTGTTTTCAAAATTCTTCCCCTATATAGTTTTTTTTAGTGATAGGGGTCCAATTTTGCAATGTAGGTTTATGCTAAATTTGTCCTCAGTTTTTGAAAATTCAAACTTTTATCGATTACTGTTCAACAAAAATGAGAGAAGTAACGTGTTCAATAACTTATTCCAATGTTTTAATTGATCACCCCCAATACGACATGCCACCAAAAGATGTCGGTCACATGACGGTTTTTATTGAGTGACCAACCAGACCCGTCACTTCCATTTTCTCTCCGTCCAAATTTTAAACATTTTGTAACACTTCGTACCGACTACAGTAATTCAATGGTAGAGTGCTTGCCTCCAGTAGGCCATGGTTTATCCACTGCCGAATAATGCCAAAGACTTTAAAAATGGTACTCAATGCCTCAGTTCTCAGGACAAAGATTAGGATTGGAGAATCACATTGGAGTCATTGTTTCTCGTAATATCACCAAAGTTACAGAGAATATATTTTATTCATATCCACCCCATTTTAATTGTGGGAATGACTACCGCCTCCAAGGGTCGTGTATATTTTGGAATAATTGGCACTCACCGATAAAGATTATCGGTGTGTTCCAATGTTTTTAGAAGGTTTGGACACTAATTTGATCTCATACCCGAGTAGTATGATTGACTGACATTGTTATGTTTTCTGTGTGAACTAGAATACCTTCTTTCGGATCCCAAATGGTGATATGGTCAGTTGGTAAGGTGAATTTTCTACTACTAGCAGAAACTCGCCATACGGGTGGTTTCTCGGATAATTCCAGCGGAAGGCCTAAATGGGTCATTGGGGACCAATAAGAGATAAAAACTGTTTTTAGGGGTATCTTTATTCTACACCTCAGGCTACAATGGACTGTTTTTGGTTACTTAGTTGTTATTTATAGATAAACAGAACCAAACTTTCAATGTTATATAGAAAATAGATACATGGAAATCAATCATTATTATCGAGAGGAGCGCGAACGCACACCCCACACTACATATATATTTTTTAATTTTCAAAAACTAAGAAGCAAAAAACATGATTCTGTGTCCCATTGATAACTGTAGGAAATTTGGTGGTCATAGCTCTGGTCGTCCTTGTGACTAGATAATACAGACGGAGAGTCAGGCATTTGATGTATTTGAATTTGTAATACTCATCATAAGGGTTGGGTATTATTGGCTGTCAAAAATAGAGTAATCGTACAGGTAACCAACATAAAATCACAATTTTGATTTATCTATTTATCTAGTTACTTACTGTTTTTCTTTCATCGATTCTTTTTATTTGTATGCCGTTTTTTTGACACATAATTTAAACAATTTACAATCGGAACATCTTCCTCTTTTTTACGCGCAGACGTTTAATTTCGACTTCACAATGGTAAACTTTCATGAACAAAAAAAGCTATAATGGTTCGTGCTGAATGGTTCAAACAGTTTTTCATACTCGGCGACATGCAATTAATTCTTCTTTGACAGCAAAAATAATTGATAAAATGGATAGATAGATAGATAGATAGAGAGATAGATAAATAGATGGAAATCAGATATTGCTTAATTTGATTTTTTGCTCAAATAATAGATTTTTTTACGACATGTGCGATAAACACCTCTCATCCTTCTCTTTCATCATCATCATCATCATCATCATCATCATCATCAGCAGCAGCAGCAGCAGCAGCAATAACAGCAGCAGCTTTATAGTGTCCGCCGTTGGACATAAACTTTCCCCAAGGTACGCCAGGCCGCTCTATCATGTGCGTTGCGGAGCCAGTACTTTCTGATCTTGTTCCGTTCGTCTGGCAATCTCAAATTCTACTGGCCACGGTTCCGAATGTGATTTCTTGGGATCCACGTCGTGAGTCACGGAGTCCAGCTGTTGTCTGACATTCTGGCAACATGACCAGCCCATTGCCACTTGAGTTTTCTGATGGATTCTATGATGTCCCAGACTCCTGTTTTCCCCCTAATATATCGTGCTGTCTTGCGATTTCTCAACGTGATGTTGAGCATGATTCTTTCACGTGTACATTTCATGGTTCTCACTGTGAGGGTCAATCTTTGGTTAGGTTCAATGTTTCACCCACATAGGTGACTATCCGGAGATTCATTGGTTGTATACCCTTCTTTTCAGGACTAATTGGATTTTCTTGTTCTTGAAGGTTGCACTTGCTCTACCGAAAGCTTGCTATCCTAGGGCGATTTTCAACTAAATTTCTTGGATTTCACGGAGATTCGTCGTCCTAGGTAGATGCAGTGGTTTATTTTCTCCTGCCCTGAGTTTTCGATTTTGATCGTTATGTATTCGTCTTTATCATGTTTGTTGTTTTACTGAACGTCACGAGGAACACTTTTCTTATTTTCATCATTCAGTTCATCTAGCATTAGTTGTAGGTCATGAAGGTTCTCAACAAAAACAGACGATTTCGTCTGCAAATCTGAGGTTGCTTACGTATTCGTCGTCTATTCTGGTTCCTTTAGTTAGGGTTTCGGAAGATCATCTCGAGGCAGACCGTAAAGAGTTTGGATGAGCTGGTATCACCTTGTCTCACCCGTTTTTGGCGCTGAAAGGGCTCAGAATCTTTATGTAGCCTGATAAATGAGCTGCTGTGACGATCAGAAACTCTTCCTTCATAGACAGATATTGAAACAGAACTTTCTCCCCAAACGTGACACTAAATTTAAACCATTAGCCAACAGCTTACAGGCAATACAGTGGCCATAAAAATGTGACCATTTGAGAATGAGCTTGAAAGGGAAATCGATCTCCTCCTCCCCCCGCATCGAACATATTTTAGGAGTGATTTTCGAAATCTAACTTGCTAAAAACCTGCCTACGACTCCCAAGAACACCTTCAGAAAATTTCAGGGCTTTATGTTAAATGTTTTTTGCGGTAAGCTTTTACATACAAGCAGACGGACGGATATTTAGTGAATTATAATAAGATAGTAAATTATAGGGAATAACGAACGTGACCGGACACAAAGTAAGGCTTTTGTTTAGCATGATACATATATAGTAAAGTGTCCAGTTTAGCCTAATACTAACATTGTAAATCGACCACCAACACACACTAAAAACTAGGAAAAAAGTAACTTGCTAAAAGCATGCTCCAGAATCCCATTGGTTCAGACCGAAGTTTTCACGGGGATACGTAGTGTGATTTCTAAGTTATGCTGTCACATACAGACATACATTTAGTGAACTATAGTATTATGATGTATCATTTAGTGGATTTGTGCATGGGAAAAAGTATTGACAAATCATTCTTTTCTATTTGGCTGTAATTTCTTTCACTCGTGAGTAAATGTTTTTGAAGCGTGTACTATAGCTTTTTTCATGCCGTTTTTGAACTTACGTAGGTTTACAGCGCCGATACCGTAATCAGAAGCTTCAGAAGCAACTATTATTTTTGAATTAGGATCAAAATATGTAACTAGTAATCCGGGAGTTAGTATTTGTTTTATACTGTCAAAATACTTTTGGTGGCCAACTGAACGATTCCACTTTGATTTTTTTAGTGGGCGAATTAAATGGCGCTCGTAACTTATACAAGATACAGTAGCATTGCCAATAAGGATTTACTGAGGCATGGTTTTGCTATGCGAAGAGGCTCGGGATTTATCGTGTGACCTCAAATAAGTTTACTTTGCTCAGTCTTGGGGGATCAGTGAACTCCAGGGCAGCCCTCCCCATTGTATAAAAGGGGAGGGTCGGACTCATCCTGATGCCCTCGCGAAACAAGTTGTGGGGACTAGAACAATTTTGGGAACCTCTCGCTTGCTCGCGTGTGACCTTGTGTCTCATTCTGAACTCGTGGTGAGGCTGGATAGATAATTTGTATGATTTAAGCGCATACAGATTGATAGAGTTGAACAATCTTAGAAAGATTGTAACCTTGAAATGTTCGTGTGGGCTGGCATATTAGAAAACGTCGACCAAAACTGTCAACAAAACTGTCAAAATAGGTTTCTTCAGTTTTCAAGATATTCTGGTTGGCTTGCTGGCTATGTATCACGCATACAAACCTCAAAAATGGAGCTAGAGGTCTGAGATTCTTAATAGTTACTCCTTAATATCTCTAGAAATAAAAACATTTTTTTTTGTTTTTGAAAATTCACACCCCGATTAGTTTTTTTGTGGGAGGTTCAATCTGCAATGTAAGTGTTTGCCAATTTAATCATTTACTGTCCAGTTGCATTTACGTTTTTTTTTAAAAGATTTTATTTCTGTTGAAAATCTATTTTTTAATGATCACTGCCCAACGAGAGGTGAGAGAAGTAATCTATCAATTGATCACCCCTTTTATTTTTCTAAATTTTTGATTGATCACCTCCAACGTTGCATGCTTGCCAGAGGACTCCTGGGAAAGTACTACAACTTATTTGCACTACTATCTGTTTTAAGATCATGTTTACTCCAGGAACTTGACCAGTTTTGTCTTCGAAATAGTCTCACATAAAAGTCAACAGTTTTTGCCCGAATTTCATATCTTTTCAGCAGATGGGCAATTTATGTTACACTGTTGAAGAGGTAGGAACTTTTGGATTCCCTGGACTTTACTTAACCAAAAGCGAGTCAAACCTTTCTTTCTTTATAATTTTTTAAATTTCGGCTTGGTCATACTGTCTGTTGACATTATAACTATGCATTTTGCGTACGCAACACGTGGACATGTATTGACCTATGGACAGCTTATTCTTGTACTCCTTTTACATCCCTTCCCCCATACAAACAACAGAATTGGAATTCTGAAATCAATTCTCAAATTCGGAACTTTATTTCTGCATAACATTTCATTTCTTGAGGCTATCGAGAAACAATAACTATAAATTCTGATCCTCCGTCCACGTTTCTTTCCGGAAATGCATTAATTAGGGTCCCACAACCGATGGAAAATTTTGATCTGATCACTCTAACAATAATAGCTCGATCGGAAATAAAGAGTAAGCCTTTGCCTAATATATACTTTTGTGCCCCAACCGGAAATCTATTCTTTTGCAACCCCAGGAAAAATGGCAGCGGAACTCCACGATCATGTCTGTAGTCTGTTGAAATATTGCTGTTTCACATTTAACACCAGATGATGGTCGATTGTGCCGGTATGATTCTCGGTGTGTGTTTATTCTTACGTTACATCTGCTTCTACTCGTGGGTATGCGTCTGATAAATCAATCTGTGAAAAGAATTGACCACCATTTAGCTGAGCAAACACTTCTGCTGTCAGCAGTGCATACCTGTGATCCAGTTATCCTCTGTTTAGGCGGGTAAAAAAAAATGAACACACAGATATAATTTATTGTTGCCTTTTCTGACTATTACCCCTGGTGCCATCCGAGATGAAAAAAATTACGGTTGAGATGACACCCAGTTTTTTCTAGTCAATGGAGTTCCTGATTTACACTTTCAATTGCGGTAAGAGTGAGAGGCTTTTTTTGGAAAGAAAACTGTTTTTGTTTCCGAATGTACATATGAAGATACTTTGGCTTTGGTGTATAGGTCGTATTTTTTGGGAAAAAAAATCACTGAATTTTCCTTATACTTTTGTTAATATAAATAACTACTTGAAATAGACTGTACCAATTTACAAATTAAACTAGAAAGTACCAAGAGAGCTCATACTTCTGCCAACGCCATTTTCAGGGGAGATATGGATCTGCCCCTAAATCTATACACTTCTTCACTGACCAATTGTCCACATTATTTCATACGAACTCATGGAGAGCTTCTGGAGATATCATGAGGGCAGATATGAAATTTTGGCGATATTATGTGATTTGGACGTATAACTACGACTAAGGGAATTGTGTATGGATCCACCCTAAATTCAATGACCTTTTCCGTAGCCTATTGACCACCAACTCTTCCTTACGTCATTATCGACCCTTCAATAAAATTTCACTGAAATTCATTGAGTGCTTGTGGAGATATCTTGTGGTCAGACACATAGACGAAAAGATGGACACGACCAAAGTCATATACATCTCCATCATGCCAATTGCTGAAGCGGTTCCTTGAGAGAATCAATGAACAATTCCTGAGGTTTTTGTCGAATTTCAGTCCAAAACTGACTTGACTTTGTTTTTCTACCGTAACAAGAACAAGAATAAGACCAACCCTCACCAAATTTGGGGAAGTAAAAATTAACATTATCCTACGAAGATTTGAAATCACGACAGACTGATTGGTAGTTGTGTCTCTTAGATGAGCAAAAAAGAGAAGAATCTGTCGTCTGCTCCGTTGGTTAATCAACCAGGCAATTTGTAGGGCTACGGTAATTTGATGTATCGTTCATTTCCATTATTCACTCAATTTTAAATTAATATTTTCATTAATTCAATTACTGATGAAATACCCTTTGCTTTGTTAACGGTATACCTAAGATTGGAAATTCAAAGCATTGTAGTATTTGAAAGAACAAATCATCGATGTTGCCTGAAGTGACAATACCCGGCACTTGAACAAATCTCCCGCACACAGACACTTCAATCCCACTTAATTTTACTTCCTTGACGGCCGAGTTCAGCCACTATCCTTTAGATATACTTTTATGCCTCACCCTTACCTTTTGTGTACCCATACACTGCTACCCCTTCTCTTCTGTCTTCGCAGTGTTGTAATTTCATTTTTAGAACCCCTCGTCTAGCCCTACCTCTTTCAACTTGAAATTTTTACTTTCAAAGTTTGACAGACGGAAGTGTGACAGATGACCCAAGGTGGTAACTCATGGTGTCACCGCCCCCACAATTTCCAGAACTTGCTCCCTTCCAAAGATATCGAGGATTTTGGTGATCTTTTTGTACTACGATGTTAAGCATTATTCATCGTGATTCTGTCACATGGCTTATTATAATATAGATTGTATGAATAACAATTTTGTTCACGATGATAATGATGTGTAATTATTTATTAATATCATGCGTGGATCTTTGCAGCGAGGAGCTTTCCGTCTGAGTGATGTCCTGATGACTGGCCTTACACCTGTCATAAGTGACGGTTGGGTCATTTGCATATAGATGGAGACACAAATAGATCGGTAGGTAAATGGAGGACTGGGTCTGCTGGTGGGATTCATTGCAATACAGACCTTGACAACAGAGAATGGGACTAGTGAATGAAACACACGGCACTACTCATACACTCACATGCATGAATAAATCCATATCTATTATTGAACGGGGATATACATATATATATATATTATTTATGGATATTAGAAACCATCAACTGAAACTGTCACCAAAATTGTCAACATTGGGTGTCCTATTCAGTTTTCAAGTTGGTCTGTCAGGCTGGCTATGTATCTATCATGCGTACAGGTTGCAACAATGAGCTAGAGGGCTGAAAATTAAAATGTTTACTCCTTACTGTGTCTAGAAAATTTTTTTTTTTCATTTTTGATCCCACTCCAGGTTTTCAGGAGGGAGTACTATTTGAAATGGAAGTTTATGTTATATATTTTCTCATTCACTTTTCAAGTTGCTCTGTCTGGCAGGCTATGTATACATATTATGTTTACACATTTACCCTTTATTAAGTCTAGAAATTACTTTCTTGTGTCTCCAGAAAATCCCCTTCTTAAGTTTCAAGGGGGTATTCTATTTACAATGCAATTTTTTGCTAAATTGGCCCCTTAGTTTGTGTCCGGCAGTTTTCACATTTGTTCTTTTCTTGAATTCAGAGTCTTTGTGATCGCCACCCAACAAAAGGAGAGGGAAGTAACTTATTTATTGATCACCCCTTTTTCCAATTTTTTCAATTGATCACCTCCAACATAACACACTGTCAAAAGATGATGGTCACGTGATGGTTTCTACCGAGTGACTAACCAGACCTGTTCTAAATTTCATCTGAATCAAGGACCTGTTCAGACATGTAATATTTAAGAATTTATATCACTTCCATTGAACTGGAGTAGAATTTCTTTGAGCGTTATACACAGAGGAAACTCAGAGGACTATTGCTGGTATCATCTGGGCAGTGACTCATGGTGTCCCTCCCAAACTGGCTTTCTTCCCAGGATATCTGGAATTTTGGTGATCTTTTTGTACTTATACATTAAACATTATTCATCATGATTGTCCATTCTTATTCAATGTGATGTCATAAGCCTACATTTAATAACAATTCTATCATCTTTAGTTCTCAGTTATCCACTTCTGACTGAAATAATATAAAGAAAATGAATACGGGTACTATGAAAATGTTTTTATTTAGAGTTAAATCACACCTTCTGTAGTCTATTATTCAACCTTCTACAAATTCTCATGGAAATTCATTGAGAACTTTTGGAGATATAAAGTGGACAGACAAGAGCATATACAAAAATGTATGAAAAAAAAAACTCAGGAGTCTCTCTCAATCAAAGACAAATTCCTGGATCTGCCCACAAGTTCGACCAACTACAATCCGTGTGTATATAATTGAGAGGCGTCACTGTTAGTCTGTCAGGCTGGAAGTTTGATTTACAATGAAATTTTAATGGAAAATGGACACATATTTTGAGAACGGTCTTTAATAATGTAATATTGTGAAGTCAAGAAGAATATTAGATTATTCTTTTTTAAAATCGATTCTCGAAGAGGTGACGTCATAAAGTACTTGTATCTTGAGAGTCTTTTAAAAATCTCTGAACATTATCAAATTATTCATTTTTTTTGATTAATTGGAAAATTACTATGTGCTTTTATTCTCATAACCAGAACAACTGTGATGTTTCGAAGTTACGATCATGAACAGCACAATCCCATTTCAATATATATATGATCTGAAAATAAAAGCGGCAGTTATTTTATTAGCTTTCATGAACATTTTTAAGGTCCTTGTTTGAATTTACACCGACACCTGATCGGACTTGACTTGCTTTTTTTGTATGAATAATCTATGAAACCAAATATACACACATCTAGATTGCATGTTAGAACAAGAGAATTCCCCCGGGGTTGGGTAAAACAGTGAGGCAGATGGGGCTCCTGGTAAAGCAGTTACAATGCTGCTTGCTCAGAGTGAAGTAAATTGATATGGGGTGGTGTCCCCCCACATCTTTTTGTTTTTTTTAACCCTTTAGATATCCAATCTGGCATAGAGGGGCATTTCAGTTTGTACAGATCATAAAGGTCACCAACTAATTCTACCCTCAATGACCTTGAAAGTTTACCCAACACAATCTGTAGCAGAGTTCACCATCACAGTTAATAATTGAACAACAGTAGCTTCAAAATTTGAGGTCATGTAAAAAAAAATTTCATATAAGAATAAATATGGTAAGAAAAAATTCTATTTATGAATTCCTTGGTGTTGGAGACTCAAGATTTTATCAATAAACAATACACGTCAAAATAAAGCTGAAAAAAAGGTGAAAAAAAGCTTATTTTCCAAAAATTGGAAAACAATTTTTAGGAAATGTTTAGTGGAGTACTGATGCCAATTTTCAAGTCTGTGGACAAAACAGTATGACCAGAAATGCTGAAACACCTGAACACACACTCATGTAAAAATGTATTTAACACTTAACCACCTTTAGCGGCTATGTTTGTTCAATGATTCGATTCCTGTATGTTTGCTTATGTATTTATTATCATATTATAGCAAAAAAGGCATGTTGGTGTGTGATTTTTGTCAGAGTAGTATAATAGTATTGCACAATATATTGGTATTGCGCTTACAAAAACGCTGTTTTTGTTACATATTTACATCAACAAACACAGGCAAATGAATGGAATCAAATCATCGAACAACTGTAGCCACCAAAGATGGCAAAGGTTTCTATACTTCCAATGGGAATGCTCCAACTCGGAGAATAAAGATATATCTAGTCTTATCAGGTCACCCGTTTCCAAGTGATTTTTAATTAAAAATACCAAAGTCAAGAGCAAGGAAAATATAAGATTTCTATATAAAACATATAATTTTTAATTAAAACTTTACATCAACAATGCATAGAAACATTCAAAGAGATTTTGGGTAGTTGAACTCGTTCTTGTCGTTAATGTTGTCCATGTGATGTTTCAGACGATTCATTCCACGACCTTCAGGTCTACTATCCAAATAGTACTAAAAAGAAATTATAGATTGTCAACCAAAACTGTCAAAAAAGGTTTCTGCAGTTTTCAAGTTGGTCTGGCTGGTTATATGAGTATGTATTTACCATGCATTCAGATCCCACCAACTGAGTTAAAGGGCTGGAAATTTCAACAATTACTCCTTATTATAACTGGTAAAAGCGTTTTTTTTTGTTTTTTGAAAATTCACCTTTGAAATAGGTTTTTATTGGAAAGGGGGTTCAATTTGCAATGTAAGTTTTTGCTAAATTAGCCCCTCCTTTTGTGCCTGCTTACTTTTTGAAAATCCAGACTTTTTAGTGATCCAACAAAATTACGTGTCATCCTCCTTCGATAGAAAGAAGCAGGAGTACAACGAAATATACAACAAGGTTAGTGAGTGCAAAGATTGTTTCTTCGAAGTGAGAATAAGATCATTTCTTCAAATTCAAAGAGGGAAGAATAGACGTTGAGGCTGATTCAGTCATGGATACATGGGCTGTCCAGGGAGACGAGACATCCACCCTCTGCGTGGGAAAAAAACAATTCAAATTCATGAATAAAAAAACTCAAATAATTCTAAGTAATCATAAATTTACCTAATAAACAAAAGAATTATTCTTTTGTGTTTTATCCAATTTAAGTAATATATCTTTCATCTTATTAATCACTGCTACCCACAATAGACTAGTTTAATCACTGTGGTTGAGTTTAGGTTATTCATGTGACGAGAGACATGACTTATTCAGTGATCAACCCATTTTCCTATGTGTTGATTGATCAACCCCAACACGACACGCATGTGACGGTTTCTATGAAATAACGAATCAGACCTGTTTTTTTCTTGAGTTCGATTGTCTGAAAAACTCTTTGAATATTAATGACCCTCCTCAAAATTGTAGACAGCATAGAAACATTGGTCTCAGATTCAACTGGATTGTTTTTTAGTTAAAAGCTTTCAAATTTAATAGATTGGGATTTATGAATGTTTCTTATACAAAGAAATTGTTTAAATTTAATTTGACGAAAAAGCTATATTTAGGGAGGACTGAATCCGTATATACGTTTCTTATAAAAGATGGTCTGAATTGAATGTTTTTTAATCTTTTATTTTATTTATTATGCTATAATTTTCCAACGTCAAATCTCCTGGAGAAGGATGAATCAACTGCTTTAATTATAATAAACTCTTAATAAGAGGTAAATGATTTATAATTAAATTTCAAAAAGTCATTTAAATGGGAATTGGATCTGTAGATGGTCATTATAGCTATCTGCATCAGGAATATAAATAATGATGTAATTATCGATGAAATAATCTAATTAAATAATCTCGTAATTAAAAGCTGAAAAGAAAATCCTATCAACATTGAAAGAGGAAAAGAAATGAAAAGATTACTAATCACTGCGAAAAATAAAAAGGATATCTTCATTTGGTAAAAAATAATTATTTTGTATAGAGTTTTATATGATGATATAATAATACAAAATACTATCATCATCCTCAGCCTCTTAGTGTCCGTCATTGGACATAGATAGACCTTCCCGAAGATTTATAAGACCTCTTTATCATCAGCATCATGGAGCCAATGCTTTCTGAACTCGTCTTGTTCGTCACGCCATCTCATTTTTGCATGTGATCTCTGGGGATCCAGGTTTGTGAGTTTGTGATGTACAGGAGTTGTCTACCATCCTCGCAATATGACCAGCCCATTGTTATTTGAATTTTCCAATGGTTTTTATGATATCTCTGACTCCACTTTGTTCTCTAATGCAATGAGCTCTCTTGTGATCTCTTTGTGTGATGTTGAGCATGATTTGTTCCTAGACATGTTGTGTGGTTCTCAGTTTGAGGACCAATCTTTTGGTTAGGTTCCATGTTTTGGCTCCATATATGACTATCGGGACAATACGCTGGTTGTAGAAATACATTTATTTGGTGTGAAAAATGTATTTACAGGCAAACATCATGTCAAATCTAGTTTACACAGCATTAAAACCTTAAACATTCGTTGTGTTGTAATGAATATCATAATTCATTTTATAAGTATTAACATCTGGTGAATGCATCACATAATCTAGTAATCTATCTTGAGACCTACAAGAGACCTATAACTCTATTGCTACAGAAGAATTTCTGACATCTAATCTACTTTTATTTATATGGATTTATCAGAGAAGAGAAGGAATAAGTTAAGGGTGTTATTTCAACCACTGTCTACCATCAGAGTTGTGGTGCTCAAATGGTTAGTGCAGACCAAGGCTACACAGGTGCTCTTGATAATGGTATGGGTTCAAGTCCCAACCAGGGCTCATTTCTTTATTTTTCTGATCATTGCCATTGTTCGCTCACTGCCATAAATAATTCGACATGAGCAGAATTTCCTTATTCATGTAGATTTGTGAATATATGAAAGAAGAAAATGCATGGGAAGATCACTAATTGCTGTATGAAATAATATTACCGGTATAACAATGATATCTTTTACTATTTGGTTAGTCTCACTACCATTAAACAACGGAAATAGGAAGGAAAGAAGAGGTGTGATGTTATTAAAAGGTATGATTTCATTAAAAAGCATGGAGCATTAAAAGAAAATCCATTGTGATTTTTATCAGCTTCTAATCATGTCATTGTATAATTTCAAAAAAATGTCCACTTACAATTTTCATTAAAAATGATACTTGAAGAATATTTCATATCATAATATTTTACAAGTATGAAAATCAATGGAATCAAAGAAAGAGTACTCACTCCCCCTCCTCTTCCTCCTTCTTCTACTACTAACAGGGATAATGGATGTATCGCTGAACCTATGGTTTTTGATTTGTAAAAAGAAAAATTCCTTTTGATATATTTTTTGTATAAATATAAAATCTTTTTACAAAATGATTCCATGAGTTCAATGATTTCATAATGGTCTCTTCTCCTAAGGGGTATCCCAGCAGGATAAAAATGAGAGCAAATTCCTCGCTCTATTCCATTTGGGAGCAATTCTAATTTCTCTCTCCTTTCAACCGAAGATGGCAAATCACTCCACATCAAGTGGGGGTCATTGAGAGTGGCCTCCAAGTTATCACCCTCGACAAATGTTACAGACAAAGAATATAGACGTACACATGGCATATTATGTAAGTAGATGTTTACCTCGTATTGCAGACTGCGAATCGAATGTCAAAAAATGTGAGATCGGTTCTGTGCATTTTCATTCTCAACATTTTGATGGCATCATATAATTTGTACGTCTCAGAAGAAAAAAAAAAGGTTTTAAAAAGAAAAACAAAAAAAAACAAAACAAAAAAAACAACCGAGGAGAGAAGTAGATGGTAGGAATGATAAATGGAACGAGATTTATATAAGAGGGATTATAACAAAATGAAGTGAAAAGGAAGATCTGTTTCTTTGCCTCAAACAAAAGTGTAAAAATATTGTCCGGAATTCTGAGATGATTTATTGTCATCCTTTCGTGAGTTTAGAATGGTATTCTCTTCTTCGCAGTTTTTATCACCATCGTTCTTCTGGTATGCTCTCCGGCTATTCTCAAGTGCGTAATTGATCTAAGAGGTTTTTTCTTTTATAGATGTTCCAGATTTGAGCATTGGAGGTCCGTACAGCTTGCAGTGATATATGAGTTCACGTGAAAAAGAATCCCGCAATACACACTAAGTAGAGCAAAACATGAGCTAATTTTTGCGATACATGCATGAGACACTGGTGCCGTATTTGGATTACATCGGTGTTTTATGCAAATCCTGGGGAAATTTGCATTTGTGCAGGGGCTTTACTCTGGGTGGTGCAAATAGTGCAGCTACACAGGGTGCCCAAGATTTTAAGGGGTCCTCACGAATATGCGTCTTTATTTTCAATGTTTTACAGCATTTCTATTTGTTTGAGGATTTATCAAGTTACATAGAGATAGATTATTTATTCATGACGGACTTTTCATTGAACTAAACATCATGATCAGAAACTGTCAACAAAATCTACAGGTCAACATGGGTTTTTGAGTGAGTCTGGCTGGCTGTGTATGTGTCACACATACAGGCCACACCAAAAGAGCTGACAGCCTGAAAATTTAAACATTCACTCCTTATTATGTCTAAGAAGGCATTTATTTTGTTTTTTGACCCCCCAATAAGATTCAGTTTACAATGTAAGTTTTGGCTGAATTGCTTCCTTAGTATGCGTTGGTAGCATTCTCACAGGTGATTTGAAAACTCAGACCTCTTAATGATCAAACAAAAGACAAGAGAAGTAACTTATTCATTGGTCACCAAATTTTTTGATTGATCCCCCACAACACAGCATGCTACAAAAGACATTGGTCATGAGATGGTTTCTATTGATTGACTAACCAGACCCGTTTTATGAATATTTCATTTTTTTCATTTGTTTGAAAATAATTGCTAAATACAAAAATAGAAAGGCCCCAAGGATGAAGTATTTTTTGGTACCAATTCCGAATATGCATGGCATAATTTTTCCAACTCTCGGAAACCCTTAAAATAACCAGTTTCAAGAATAGATAAATCAATTAAATAAAAAGATTTGATTGTTTCTTGCACTGAAAATACTATCTTTAGTTATATTGATTTTGGTTATTATTAGTACCAACGTAAAAGGACTAAATAAATTAGGGAGCACTTTTATTATTTTAGATACCAAAAGGATCACCCACTGTATGTCTCGTGGCATTCTTTGTTTGGCGTCATTTCAGTCATGATAATGAATATTGAAATTTCCATATCCGCATTGGAAATACTAAAAATAAATTTATTTAAAATGTCTTATTAAACTTATCAAGCCTGTCTATCAAATTTCAGGAAATATATTTTTAGCATTATGTTATTGACCCTTGAACGAACTGGAATAAATTTTTTTTAAAAATCTGCCAAAAATTTGTACTTCCGTATATGAAGAAGATTTAAAAAAAGAGAGAAGGAAAAAACTATTGTTGTCTCTTTTTATAAAACAGAGATTTTAATTACGATAATACCATTTGATAGGTTAATTGAATATCTTAATAAATTATGTGATTAGTTAATTTTATTCACAACATGCATTCTCTACACCAAAGCTTGCTACACTTTTTACATTAGTGACACGGTTTTTGTAACATATTACTCAAGTTTTCATAGCCATGCCAAGTACACTGAGTCATCCAAGTAGTTCAACTGACTTTTAAGTATCTTTTTAAGGATATATAGATTTACTCTTAACTTGCCATCACAGTCAATAACTGATAAACCATAACATCAAATTTCGAAGAATTGTGAAAATTCCATCGAAGAGAAATATGGTTGGAATAAATACTATTTATGACATCACTGGCATTTTCCACAAGGAAACATCTAAAATAAACATCTAAAATAGAGTAAGAAAACATCTAAAAGCATCTAGGTTCTCCAGAATCTAGGTGTTATTTATAAACCTGTCAGAAAAGCTCTTTTTTTCCAAAAATCAAAATAATATTTTTAGGAGAGGTGTAGTAGAGTACTGATGTCATTTTTCATTTTTCTGTAGACGGACTGGTATGGTCAGGAGTGCTGAAACACAAACAAACAAACTAACACATGCACATATGAACCATAAAAAAGGATAGAACCCTTAGCCCTCTTTGATGGCTATGGTTGTTCAATTTCACAACACCCATGGAGATTATCAGTAAAACACTGTAGTGTTACGACACAGTTTGGAAAGCTCTGCTCTATATCTTTATTGGAATAATGACACAACTTAAGGGACACAATATAAAAAATAGATAAATACTGCCCCTATGCAGATTGTCCCTACCTAGGCATCATATATCACAAGTTTTTTCTATGACCCTCAGTCTTGGCTAGACATCAAATTCTTTGAAGTTTGTAATATATAAAAAATTGACTTAAAGGTGTTACCCACTTCACCAACTATTTATCCGTAGCTGGAGGTAGAAGAGATGGATTCATATCTTTCCTAAAGGCATCAGTGTGGAAAATGCTGATTGTCTCATTCGGAGCTGGAACTCAGCTTGCCGATTTGATTTTCCGTGCTACTAAGCACTTGGCCATTGGCAACTCCTCAGAATACACAATAGTATTGATTTATTTTTGATATCTACCTTAAGAAAGAATAATTTCATTTCCCCGACCTCAGGAGAGTTCTACATCTGACCCTCTTCATTGTAATGTTTTCTTCTTTCACCTTTTGTTTTGTTCGGGAGAAGGAAAACTCTGGTTTTCTGGTTTACAGCTTGACAGGAAAGTAGGTCTTTTCCTTGAAAGTAGAATTCTTTTGTTTGGAGAGGAAGAAAAGGTACATAAAGAGGATTTGTTGGAACTGCATTAGTGGGCACAAGTCTTGAAGGATTTTAGCTGAATGACCATCACTCCTGGAGTAAACCCTGTAAACAGAATGCAAGCATAAGCAGCCTATAATTTTGTGATCTTCTATCTTGATATCAGATGATAAAGTCTGATTTCACGTGTTTTTCTTTCTTGTTTCATTATCTGCACTGAAATCAACCAAGAATGTTTTGAAAAAAAAAAATCAATGCATATCATGTACATTATATATTTAGAAACTTATTTGAAGCAATCTCCCGTCAATACATCCTTTTGAAAGAAAATAGGGCTACTGCAGAGCGGCTACCCTATGAGTGGTAGGTTCAATTCCTACAGTAGCCCCATCTTCTTAAATTATTTATTCTATTTATGTTGTCTAGGGTGAGTGATAAATTAACCCTGTAATGACGGGAGATCATTTCAAATAAGTTTCCGTATAATATAATGCAATTTATGATCATATATATATATATATATATATATATATATATATATATATATATATATATATATATATATATATATATATATGTATATATATATATGTATATATATATATATATATATATATATATATATATATATATATGTATACATATATGTGGAGTGTCAAAAATGTATATGACAATAAAAGAAATCAGATAAATGAATAATAAGCTTACTGAGCATATTCAAATAACATAAGTTCATTAGTTCAGTACTATTTGATGTTCAATTAACCAAATTAATCAAGTGTTTACTGTAATCAGAATATTTTTTTTATTCCAAAACCACTATAAGAATATTCAGATCGTTGTTTATCTCTTGATTGTATACGGTAGTGGTTTGTAAACTTTATTATAAGACAGCACACTAAGAAATATACTTGACTTATGTGGCACACCAACTTAAATGAATAAGACAAATAGTATTTCAGTAGTCAATAAACAAAACTTCTATATCAGAATGCTGTCACTTGATTTGAACTAATTGATAAAGTGAGTTTTTTTCACTACTTCCTTCATCTTAGAACAGGGGTTCTCAAACTCTATTGAATGATGGCACACTAAAAAAATACATCTGACTTATGCCGGCACCCCGAATGTAAAAATGAAATGAATTAGACAAAAACATATCAGAAGTCAATGAACAAAACTTTCATATCAGCACACTGATATACATACTCATCACACCTTTTTCCTTTCATCTGTCACTAAAAAGATTCAGGTCTCATAAAATCTAGTTATAAAACCACTAGATTGGCAACTATGTGGTGGAAGTGGGACAGGCAGAATACTCATATCAAATACGTTCAAGGTTTGAAATACATCATGTTTGTATGTTTGGAAAAACTCAAACAGCATATTTGGGAGATTTCTGCAGCACATGATAGTGTCACGGCACACAGTTTGAGAACCACTGGTATATAGCCAAAAAGCAAAGAATATGAAAGTCAATGTTTTACTAATAAATCTTTTCTGACCTTTGGCACATTATTTATGGGGGAGGGGGAGAACGGACTGATTTGGGAAGAGTCCAGAAGCTTTATTTTAGGTACTGGTCCTCAGGCTGATATAGAGAATTGAACATTTCAACTTCTTGCCCATCCCAAGAAATAAGCAAAAGGTGTTTTGGCTTTGAAATAAGGATTGGCTATCTCATTCTGACCACAAAACAGGAAAATATTTTGGCTGCTGTTCCAGATCTTTCAGCGGGGTGGCTTCAGCAACAAATTTGGTTAGTGAGTGGGGGCTCGGCGTAAGTACAGATCCTCGTATAAATTGAACGAATATTCAAAAACAAGGATTTTGTGCTTCATTCATTGTCACTTGCAGCCAGGCCAGTCAGATGGTTGGGGTGGGGAAAGGGGGCTTTAGCTTGCATTGTTGAGTGTAGTGTAAAGATTGGTCTCCCCCTAGGAGTTCCCAGTGATCCCTAGCTGCTTTCAGCACCTGAAATCCCCATTAGGTTTCCTATCTAAATAATGACCAGACTCAGTGTTGCTTAACTTCAGTGATCATAAGAAAACTATTGTATGCATTGCAATTTAGCCATAACAGGATTATGTGCTGAAACCAAATGAATCTGGTAAGAAAGACGTTTGATTGTTTTTTTATGTACACATAATATATCTGTTATTTTTCATTACGGTTTTGGCAAACTTCAAGAATTTATGAAATAGGAGCAAAATAACTGCGAAGGATTGATTTACATTGTACTTCAATCATAATCAATCATAATATGACATAAACCCACACATACGGAGGTGCATCAATACGTCCATGCGATGAGAAAAGCATTTACTTTGCATAACATATTTATTTTTCAGTCTTTTTCTAATCTTCCTCGCCAAGGAACTCAATTCAGTGGTTAATATTAATCACATGGATTAAATACATTATATAGTGAAAATTTTGAATAAAAAATTCTACTAATAACTACACATTAGGCTGCAAACATTGATCCAACTTGTACAAATATTGTTATATGATTGAAGTAATATCTATACATCAAAATTATGGATGATACTGAAAACTGTATAACAAATTTTTCTTGAAAATATTTTTCCGGAAAAGTAGTTACTTTTTAAAATTTTTATATATATATATATATATATATATATATATATATATATATATATATATATATATATATATATATATATATATATATATATATATATATATATATATATATATTTATATATATATATATATATATATATATATGTATGCATATATATATATATATATGATCCTACCTCATGTTACTGGATGGATATTGGATAGTCTATATCCACACTGAAGAGTTGTAATACAACTAAACAGCTGTTTCTGGATGACACAATAATTAATGATTATTACATATATACATACATATATATGTGTGTATGACTTTTTGTAGAGACAAATTATTGTTTATAAAATGCACTACTCAAAAGTATTTAAACAAGCATAAAATCTGTTTTTTCATTGCCTAAGATTGCAGGGGACATTTTGGATTTTGAGAGCAGGGGTGGATCCAAATTATCTTTCTAGTTTGGCAACTCTTCCATATACCAAAGCCTTTCCAATCTCCAATATTTTAGAAGGTTAAGATAAACTTGGTTAGTACTTCTTATGTTGTATTCCTGATTTTAACTCTCAAAACCAAGCTATTTGGAGCAAAATGTCTGTTTGCTCAAAGACATCTGACATGTACTGTTCATACATGAGACTGAAACAAACTCCCATAACTAAATACATCGGACATTGGATAACGTCCAACCACAAATAACTTAGAACATTAGAATTCAGATGTCATACAATTGAGATTTTTATATTTGTTTCTTCTTCAATGTATGTATTACTTTATTTAATCTTTAATTGATGATATTTTGCTCTTGCTGGTAAACACCTTTTTTAAAAACAAAACGCAAATGGCGGCATGTACAACTGATAATGTTTGACAAAGATGCTTTTTGCTCCCCCCAAAATCCCCTTTAAGGCATCATCACCAGACATCCATGGATTTTTGACACCAATTACTGCTAACAACTGTGGAAACAAAAAACCCAACCATACCCGAGTTTAGACAATGGAATGCGAACGTTTCCATGCGACTGTTGAGACGGGCGTTTTTCCATCTTGATGATAAAAAAAATTACACCCATTCATCACCTGCAGATGACCTTAGAGTACAATGGCTGAAACGCTGTGTTCAAAAAAATGAACCAAGATGAGGAGAAAAGTCTGCGAAAAACTTTACATAATGATATTCTCTCATCTGAAAAATTCAGACAGAAATGATTCATGAACGCTACAAAATTTCTTCTTAAGAATTGTTTTTGATTCTAGTTACACAATTGTGTTGTCATTCTTTTCATGAGCTAAATCCAAAATCGCGTTGTTACTAATTTTCCATCATCTCTATTCATGATATTATCAATAAAAAATTAAATCAAGTAGTACGCATGCTAAGAAGAAAAAACAAATATATGTGTATGCTTATTATTACTGTGATACTAAGGATGTCATTGAAACGATTTAGAGTTTTCTGAAGAAGTTAGAACATCTACATGACACAATTTAAAAAATAATGGTTGACCTCAGTGAATCTCTACATAGATAATTATACAGCATTTGCAATGGAGCTCTGGTTAGCAAGACAGTCTTGTGAGTCAATTATAGAGAGTTCATTACTTATAGGTAGACCATCAATATAGCAAATTTGGTTCAATAAAATATATCATCATCATCATCGCCATCATCGTCATCATCATCATCAACATCATCCATTTCAGCTTCACAGTTGGACAAAAGCCTTTCCCAACTTTTTCCATGACAATTGTTTGGTCATGTAGGCTTTTTTTTATGGCTAATTGACCTCACCTGAGTCAGGTAAGCTGCTTTTTCGTATTTTTCCTCATTCTTTTCCTGGACTGGTAGCCAATCAAGGCTGGAGACCCCAGGCGGCCCTTTTATTTTACCCGTAATCGGGAGGAGAAGAGATGGATTCATGCCTTTCCCATGTACATCAGTGCAAAGTGAGCGTAAACAACCTTGGCCAGAGATCGAACTTAGGTTGCTGATTCCATTGGCATCGACCGTTACAACGCTCGCTCCTCCAATAAACTGATAATAAAATAAACGTCAATAGATGAATGGAGAGATCTTGTTTTAGTGCGTGCAAAAGTAGTAATAAATTTTTTTTATAATCAATGGAGTTAGCACATGAACTACCTCAAAATAGTATCCTTTATAAAAGCAAGAAAAGGGTGGATGTTGGGGTAGATGAAGCTCTGCGTGGGAGAATCTGTTATGGGTGGATTAAGGGTATAGACCTGGCAATATGAACTTAGAAACAATGGCAGGTTGCCACTCGAAGCTATGTACTGTCCAATTATATCAACCATGGTAAATGCGCACTTCAACAACTGGCCCCAGGCCAGTGGCTTCCAGCATAGTGCAGCAGTCAATAGTTTTTTTTTCATGTATCATACCATGATTATACTTTATTTTAAAATTTTCCAGCATCAATATCTTCCGATTTTGTCAGGAGGAAATTGGTTAGAATAAATCGTAGTCAGAATAAATTATTTCGTATTTACTTCCATCTTTCTATAAAACCATGTATTTTCATTTCAAAATTAAGGCAGTTGTGGTCTGTCACTAAATAGAAATGTCTTTTCGCAGCATGCTATTTTGGGGACTGGTTAGTTAAAAAATTGGAAAAAGGGGTGATCAATGAATATGAAACTTCTTTCTCACTTTGTTGGACAGTGATCACTGGAAAAAATCTGAAATTTCAAAAATTGTTGCCAGACATAAACTAAGGGATAAATGTAGCATAAAATTACATCGCAAATTGAACCTCACAACTAAAAGCCTATTTAGCCGGGGAATTTTCAGAAAACAAAAAAAAGAAGGTTTTTCTAGGCATAATGAGTTAATGTTTGAATTTTCAGCCTTTTAGCTTCATTGGTGCGGCCTGTACATGTGATACATACATACATATATTCATACATAGGTAGCCAGCCAGAATAACTTAAAAACTGAAGAAACTAATGTTGACAGTTTTGGTAACGGTTTTTAATAAAAGAGCTGTAATTACGATAATATATATCTGTACCTTGCATCAATGAATCACCGTAGCCTGTGCATGTATCCAAACCAATTATCTAAAAACTATCTAGAATTATCTTTAAAAAATACCTACAAGATATGGGCATAGTTTGTCCCAAAACGACCATAGAGACCTAAAAAAAAGCACTTTTGTGGAAAAAACAGAAAAATTTCAAGGTTGTAGCCACTAAAATGTGACCTGGGGCATCCGCAGACACTCATACACACACATAGATATGGATACTTGAAGAAGAAAGAATCTGTAGTCCACTTGGCTGGTTGGTTGGGCAAGTGGGCCATTTGTGGGGCAATGGTGATTCAGTACACATAGTGCGTTATACACAGTACAATGATATAAGCTATTCAACATCATAACGTCAATTTATTCCATTAAGCACAAGGTGGGGCAGAGAGGCAAGGTCAGGAGGAGACTTCGGGAGAGTTCAGCCTACGGACCTGAGTGGGTGGATGATTGCTTACTGCTCAGAAGAGACACAGTCATTTTGATCTGAATTTCCAAGAGGCAGGAGGAACTTACTCTGTATCATCATTCACCACTTATACCCACTCCTGACAGGCCAGGCCTGTTGAAGCACATCTAGGTACTGACTAGGCTCAACTTCGGTTATTTTATGAGAACCAGTGTATCTAATGTGATTAGGTTGTATGCCCCCAGGGAGAGGTTCCAGAATCCTAGTCCTTGTACTGAGTGCTCAGTGGAGAGAGATTGAGAACCATCTTTGGTAGTGAATTGAATGACATCCCTCTGAACCAGAAGTGAGCACACAATGAACTAGATATATGGTAAGGTTGGGTTTTGAGCGCTTAATAATTTTTGCCCGCTAATTGTTATTCATGTTAATATGAAATTCCCAATCTCTCTTAAACACTAGACTTATGAAGGAAGATTGTACATCTCACTGATAGCTGTGTGAGCAGAGGTGATCTGGATATTGAGTTAAAACTTGATAAGTAGGCAAGGATTTTTCTTTTTTCTCCCCAGGACATTGATCTGGGCACCCAGCCTGCAACACTGTCAGGTCAATACTCTGAGGGGTAGCAGACCTCTAAAGTCAGCACACATCTGCTTCGTTGGAGCATCTGAGATCTCTGCTTTAAGCTACAGACAGCTGTACTGTCCGGTGTATCTGCGTGTAGAAATTGCAGACAGCCATATTATCCAGAGGTTTTTTTGCTTAGAGTTGCAGACAATTGTACTGTCCGAAATCTCTTTCAAAAGCTCAGCATCTACCAACAAGGGGCAGCTAACTCCTATAGCAAGCACGTATCTGTCAAGAGGACACTCCTATCAAACCTATGACCTTGGAATCCTGCTCCTATCCATGCCACTTTGGCAGACCGTAGGATGCTAACCCTTCTTTTAAAGGGTGGGGTTGACCCTGGGCAAGCTGGCCTCACCTTATAATCCATTGCTAAGGCTGGAGGGAAAATCCATTCTTAGGCCCTGCCATCCTTCATCCTACTACTGTGACAATCTCTCCCAACAATCTTTGTCCGCGAAGACAAGCCATTCATTTATTCGTATGGTAAGGCTAGGTTTTGGGAACTAGGTATAAAGTAAAACAGGATCTTGGGAACAAGGTATAAGAAAAGGCTGGGTTTTGGGAACAAGGTATATGATAAGGCTGGGTTTTGGGAACCATTAGTAGACATTGAACATACAAAAAACCTGGAAATTAAGAAGTAGGTATAGGCTGCCCCCCTCCATTTCAACCACTGTCACTGGTCCATGTTTCAATCAATGGATTCTTTGACTACCATCTTGTTTGTAGGCAATCACTTGCAAGATTGCCTTAGGGTTGTTGGCGCCTTGGGCAAGCTGAACTTTGGTGCCCTTTAAAGCATAATATTATATTATCTATTCTAAAATGTTTTACAGTAAGAAAAATGAATAAGAATAAAAATACATTATAATAATTTGACCACATCAGGGAATTTTCTCATTTTCACAGTTCATAACTCT
Organism: Thysanoteuthis rhombus; assembly: GCA_963457665.1. Lineage (NCBI taxonomy): Eukaryota > Metazoa > Mollusca > Cephalopoda > Oegopsida > Thysanoteuthidae > Thysanoteuthis > Thysanoteuthis major. The sequence goes on along the minus strand of OY735230.1, from coordinate 14,019,845 downwards.
CAACCAAAACTGTCACCAAACCTGTAAATATAGGTTTCTCTCAGTTTTTAAGTTGGTCTGGCTGATTGGCTCAATTTTCAAAATTTACTCTATTATGTAAAAAAAAAAAAAAGCGTTTAGTTTCCTTTATAAATTCTTTCCTTAATACATTTTTAGTGGGGGGGGGGCATTCAGTTTCCAACATAAGTTTGATGAATCGATCCCTAAGATTTTGCCCATGCTGGTTCTTGAAAATTCACTTTTTCTTTAGTGATCATGGCCCAACAAAAGGTGAGAGGAGTAACATCCACTGATCACCCGTTTTTAAAATTTTTTAAATTGATCACCCCCAACACGGCATTATGCCAAAATACATCAGTCACATGATGGTTTCCATTGAGTGACTAAACAGACTTCTTTTCTTATTCATTTATTGATATTTTCTGTTGAGAAAAGTATATTGGAATAAAAAGCTTATTACAATAATTTGACTTTACGCTGGGGAATTTTCTTGTTCTGACTGTTTTTTATTCTGTTTAATTTAATCATTTTTCCACTTGTATTTGGAAAGTCCTACTCTGTCAGACACATGACTGGCACCTCCCCCAAGCACTTGGGGCCCTGGGCAACTTAAGGTCGGCCCTGATCCCTTGAATATCGAACTATGTTAGATTCCAGTGGTTTTCTTGGGGATAGATAATATCAAATCTACAATTCACAAACACACAACCTGACCAGAATTGGGTCAAGCTCAGCTAGACAGGAGGTTGAGAAGATGAGTCATCATGCGTGTGTGTGCAGCCAGCTGATATGCCCTGCTCTCTGATGCATGTCTGAATGTATTTATATATATATATACATATATATATATGCATATCTGAATGCACATATATATATATATATATATATATATATATATATATATATATATGTATATATATACATATATATATGCATGTCTGAATACATATATGTATATGCATAAATATATTTATATATATCTATATATATATCATTATATGTTGTTATCATCAATCATTTCAGGTCCACTGCAGGACTAAGGTCTTTTTTGCATGATGATTATATGTTTATATATATACATATATATATACATATATATATACATATATATATACATATACATATATATATATATATATATATATATATATATATATATATATATATATATATATATATATATATAGTCAACAATTGGGAATCGGTAAAAGTACATGGAGACTCTATTTGCTAATTAATTATGACGGACAAATAATCAATCCTACAAAACTATCTCACTCTTTCCACACTGAGGTATATCAAACATTGTGAACGTCATACATAATCACCAAGACCCCAGACTGCAGACACCTATGTATGGTCCATTTTATTTGCACTACTCAAAGCTATATATATATATATATATATATATATATAAATTTCTAGCGCAGGGTCTGAAGCAAAGGTTTCAATCCTGCCTTGTGGTACTGGATGGGATAATGGATAGTCTATAGCCACACTGAAGAGTTGTAATACAACGAAACAGCTGTCTGTGGATGACACAATAATTAACGCTCCTCTATTCAGGGTTGAGCACTCTTTAAGTGAGGTAACTCGTTCATTGTAAGCTTATGCAATGCTCTTCCATAGGAATAGAGCACTCTAGTGGATGGGGAATTTAAGCTAAATAAATATATCGCTTAAATTCAGCCTTACTGACCGTCCAGTTCCCTAGCCAAGGGTCTGAAGCGAAAGTTTCAATCCTGCCTCATGGTACTGGATGGGATAACGGATAGTCTATAGCCACACTGAAGAGTTGTAATACAACAAAACAGCTGTGGATGACAAAAAAAAATATATATATATATATACATACATGCATATAAAACTATGAAATATTCACAGGCCTGTGGACTTTTAACAAATAGGCCCTGTCAACACATGCACACACACTTTACACGCACACACACAGATATATATATATATATATATATATGTGTGTGTGTGTGTGTGTGTGTGTGACCATATGATCATCGTGGGAGGAGTTGGAAAAAATCTCTGTCCAACAGTGGACCTAAAATGGTTGATAATGACAATATAAACTTAACAGTTAACAGTATTATATACCACCAGTACTTTTTAGATGGTCTTCTTATCAACTGAAGAATATAAATGTTTACGAATTGAAATCCAAGAAGCTGAATGTAATTCATATTTTAAAAAATGAATAAATCTAGAACGCCAGAAAAAATTTAACATATGAAAACAGTGCATATTCAAGATCTCGTATTGATTTTAATTAAGACCCACTTGATAATCACAGAGAAGCATTATATGAATTTATAGTAAGGATTCCATAAGTATTTATTATAGATGCATTTGTATGTATGTGTAGGTGTGTGTGTGTGTGTGTGTGTGTGTGTGTGTGTGTGTGTATAAAGGAAGATTAGGCAGGAATTGCTTGCATAGATGGTAAGGAACAATGGATTGCAATGTTTTACTATCGGTATATAATCAAAAACTTGAATATAAATCCATAACCCATAAAAAGTGTTTTTTTCAAAAATTCATCTCAAAGTCGTTTTTGCGTTACTAGTATGGCAGATTTGCCACAAAATCCTGACATTGGTCGAGTGTTTTTCAATGTTTTTATATATTTTTTAGTCCATTTTAATCTCTATCTGGCCTAGTTTTGAAATTTTTTTCTTTCTTTATCTATTTTTATACCTATCTACCTATCAATCTATTTATCTATCTATCTATCTATCTATCTGTCTGGAAGACCGTTGAGGTGCTACAGACGACTTGGCAACCATCTTTCTCCATTCATCTCTGTTCTAAGACTCTCTCAGGCCATTGTTCAATTCCATGCCTATCCATTCTTGGATGTTGTCATCCTATTTCTTCCGCTGTCTAACTCTCTTTCTCCCTCCTTGCAGAATTGTCTTGAAAAGCGTTGCTGATTGTGATACTGTGCCTGGCAGGATTGTCTTGCAAAGTACTGCTGATTGTGAAATGTGCCCACACCATTTTAGTTTTTGGTTAGGAGGTCTTTGTACCCCTGATGACTTGCTTGATTTCATTTTTCACTTCTTTGTTTGCGATACGGTCTCCGTAGAAGATGTTGAAGAATCATTAAAAGAAGAAGATACAGGCTTTCAAAAACTATTGTTCTACCTGTATGGAAATAAATATGATTTTCCTTGATAGATAATTTACATGTATAATTTGTAATATTGGCTACTAAAACTGTCAACATTGATTGGTTTCTTCAGTTTTCAAGTTGGTTTGGCTGGCTGGCTGGCTGGCTGGCTGGCTGGCTGGCTGGCTGGCTGGCTGGCAGTATATCCATCAGGCATACAATATTTACTCCTCGTTATGTCTAGAAAAGCCTTCTCCCTCCCCCAATAGTTTTTAGTGGTTGGGGATTCAATTTGCCATCTAAGCTTATGCTAAATTGGTCTCTTAGTTTGTGTCTGGCAACAATCACGCTTTTTGAAAAAAAAAACAGACTCTTTTAGTAATCAATGTCCAGCAAAAGGCGTGGGAAGTAACTTATTTCATTTTTAATTGATCACCCTGACATGGCATGAGGCCAAAAAAATCGGACTTGGTACCTCTCATTTGCCAATAAATTACATAAACCTTTTTATCCATAACTCCAGGTTTTTACTATCAGTAGTATAATACCTGATGTTTTGCTAATGACAGTGCAGGATAAAGCTAGTGTGAGGCCTGGAGCATATGTTATAAAGAGGCCCTAAATTAAGAAAATGCACAAAAATATTAAAACATTTTTTGATTACAAAATAATTGATTTTTTTTCATTTGCCTCAATGTATAATACAACAAATATGTCTGACATCTCAAGTATAGTATCAATTTGTTATTGTTTTGATCTTTGTGTAGTGGCTATGACTTCAGTTTCAAACACTTTGATATTTATGAGTTGAATATGTATCACAGAGATACCACTTTGCCATTAATTACTGAGTTGAAATAATTGCCCCAATTAAAGGTGATAATCAACTAAAATCACTAACCTTAAATACCCAGTCATTCATTAAAGTTGAGCTCCATATAGCACTACAGTAATAGATCAAATGTAGAATTGGAATTGGTAGTTTGCAAACTTTAGCACAGGGAACCTGAAATTGCAGGGCATGTAGCGTATGCTACTTTTGCTACGTACTTATTTTGGCACCGACTAATGGCATACCTAGGGGTGGAAATCCTAAGCGCTATAGTAACTAAAAAAAACATTTGGGAGTAGCCTCAAGTGAACATCTCTGACACTTGACCAAATCTTTCACTTACAGACTCTTAAAAGCGAGTTCAATTCTACCTCATTTTACTTTCTTGCCTTTTTTCCTTTTCTTGACAGCTGTGATCTTCAATTTTCCTTTAGAGAATATATTCAGGTTCCAGCCTGTACCTTTTTTTGTACACCTACCCTGCTTCTATCTCTCTCTACCCACCCTTTTTTCTGTGTTTGTATTGCAATTCCATTCTCAGAACAACCGACACCCATCCTTTTCAACATAACATTCTTACCTCTAAAGTGTCGAAGATGTGAAAATAACAGACAGGGGAACGGACACATAAGTTTTTTAAAATTTATTTTTATATATAGAAATTCATTTCCATTCATCGAATATAGAAGTTAACAAAACTTATTAGAAATCATTCATATCAAAAGGGTTGATAAGTATGAATATCAGTATGCTGATATAAAAGTTTTGTTCATTGACAATTGAAATATTTTTGTCAATTCCATTTTCACTACTTGTCACCTAATAGCACAGTCCTTCATTATTAATTCAAAGTTTACTACTATGTGGAAGCAGGATGGTAATCAAACAGTGGAACATGTGCATAATTTAGTGGAGTAATGAGTTAGTGCTGGATAAGTCAAATATGTTTCTTAGTATGCCACCATAAAATAAAGTTTAAGAACCAGTGCTGCCGACATTCCTATGGAAAGCAATTCCTGCCATTTACTTGGATTTGCAGACCATAAAATTGATCAATCTTTGTCAAATGGTTTGTAGTTTTGCATCAGATTGGAGATGCAGAGAGGGGAATTAACTGCTAATAAACCGAAAGCAGGGCCAACTGAAGCTCCTGGCAACATGGGCAATAGCACAGAATACCACGTGCCAGGGGGGACGTGTCTTATGCCTGAGACAGCAAGACTTCCCAAATACAAGTAGTAAAATGTTGCATTTTGGTTGTTTCATTTTTATTAATATACTTCACAAAACCAGTTTTATTTTATACTTAAAATTTTGGCCACCCTTTGGCAGCTTCATCATTGACCTCACTGATGAAGGTACTGTTGGGTGGCATAACTTTTGAGTAAAAAAGGAAATAAAATGTTTTATAAAACTAAGGTTTGGTAAAATTTATTCATAAATATGAAACTAACAAAATATAATACACAGGATATCAAATCATTGACTGAAAAGACCAGTGACCATATACATAATAGCAAAATGAGAAAATGAATTGGTCAAGTAGATTATAATTGTTACATTTGTCATAATAATGAATCTGTTATTTTCATGAAATGATGATCTGAAAAAAAAATCACCAGTTTTCACCATGTTCCTCCGGCAAGACTTCAAAATTCTTCCAGGGTTTCTATTTGTGAAAATAGACTAAGAGGCCACAAGCACACAAAGTGGTATCACTCACTCCACCTGCTAAAAGCCTATATCTTGGGTCGTGAAGAGATGGATTCATACATTTTCCAAGGGCATTAGTGCAAAGTGAATGCTGATTGTCTCAGCCGGTGTTTGAACTTGGCTCCATTTCTTGATTCCATTTTCTGTACAGCTAACTGCTTGGCCACTGCTACCTTAGGTAGGAGTTAAAATAAGATAATTAGTGAAGAGATTGACTGTTAAGGGTAAAGAAAGTCCTGGAAGATAGGAACAATTGTCAATGGAAAATTTTGTATCCGCCATGGATGGATAACATTGAAAATAACATCACTTAACTCAGCTGTGCCAGATTTTTTAAATGTGAAACTCAAAGAACACAAAAAGCCATAACTAAAGGCAAATAGAAAAATCAGTTATGGCAGACCACATCTGGTGTGAAAATGGTGTAAACTATTCTCTCCGGGAGGAAGTCTGAATAAAAAGACCAAGAATATTATTGGAGAGTTTGAAAACTCAAAGAATCGCCATACATTAACATGTCGGCTAAATGTATAAGTCAGTGGAATTCAACTTAATGTGGCTTTTGCTGCTCAACAGGAACACTGAATAAAAGTCCTAACCAAATGGAGAAACATGGTTAATAACATCTGCATCCTATATCACACACGTTAGTGATTATGAATTATAAAAAATTTGTTCACTACCGAAGAGAAAAAGTCTCTCTTTATGTGCAGATAGCACACCTGAGGAAAGCTATCGAATGATCAGCTGAAACATTGCTTGAACAATAAAAATGACAAGAATGACTTCAATCATAGAAAAAACTCTTTGAATACCCACCATTAAACTCTGAAAACTGAGTAATGACAGTTATAACTAATGTAATGGATTGAATAACCACAGCCAACAAAAAAGGTTTCTATCCCTTATTATTTGTGTGTTTGTTTGAGTGTTCCAGTACACCTGGCCATACTGTTTTGTCTACAGACTTGAAAATTGGCATCAGTACTTCCCTTGACCCCTTCTAAAAGATGTTTTTTCTTTTATTTTTGGAAAAAATGTTTTTTGACCTTTTTGGGGTCTCATTTTGGAGGGTTTATTAATAACATGCAGATTCTCCAGAATCTAGATGTTTCTAGACTTTTTTTCTATTTTAAATGCTTCCCAGGGGAAAATGCCAGTTATGTAGAATTTATTCTGAGTGTATCTATTCTTTGATGCAATTTTTTAACATGACTTCAAAATCTGGTGCAAGGGTTGTCCACTTATTGACTGCGATGGCGAGTTGTTATTATTATTTATAAATGCAGCTAAAGGAAATGAACTGCAAAAGTTTTACTCAAAGTGTGAAGAGTAAATGATATCCCTGGAGCCATTAAAAACTTGTTTATCAAATGCATTATAGTTAATTAGTAATAGAAATTCACTTAGAATTATTAAGTGGAGAAATTTACTAAAAGAGATTTTATTATTCAAACATACATTCCGAAATAATTTACTATAGAAATTGACTTACTTAAAAGAATAAACTGAATAAATTTTATAATTGATAACTTCATCTAGTAATTCACTGTAAATTAATATTATGACTAACAATAGATGTATGAAGTATAAAGCAAATGATTTAACTATAAAATGCATTGCAATTGATTAGTTTTGATTCTTAAATCCTTAAAAAAAATTGAATATCATTATCAAGGGAAACAGCTTATGATTGGAATGATCCTCCTTTGACCATTGAGTGAATTTGTAAAAAAAATCTATTCAATTCCCAGAAGAGTTCCATTATTGTTAATTCTACCCATAGAATAGTTCCGCTGTCAATAACAAGCAGTATATGAATTTAAGAGTTAAAATGACATTATCTTTATTGTTCTGGAGAAATCCACAAGGAGTGATTTATGTACTAATGTAATACATCACATAGCTGTCTATTTTTTTTTTGTTGGTAACATTTGTCAAGGGAGATTACAAATGCTAATTATAGAATAGTCTCCCTTATTTATATATTTATTTTTGCAGAGCTGTATAAGATCTGGGTTCATTCTTATTGAAGATAAACAAAAAAATACAGAGCATCATACTGTTTTTGATATTTTCACAGTACAGTGCAAGTGCAAAATTATTTAGATACAGCTGTCATCTTTTCCCAACAAGGCTAAACTAGTCCTTCAAATGATTTTGTATTAAAAGGCTTTATAAATGCATTTTTACAGACAAAGGCTAAATATATTCCAGAGATTTACTCAAGTAAAGCTGTCTATTCTATGATCTTTTACTAGTTATTCCCAGTGAAAAATATCATGGATATATTTGAATTTCTATAAGATCTATATATTTGAATTTCTATAAGATCTATATATTTGAATTTCTATAAAATACCATGGATATATTTGAATTTCTATAAGATGATTTTTCAAGAAAAGGACTATATATATATATATATATATATATATATATATATGTGTGTGTGTGTGTGATTAATATTTAATTTCAATAGTAGTACATTATTAAAAAAATAATTTTGATTATAAAAGTAGAGCAGTTGTAATTTTAAAATTTAATTATTTTCATTAAATTAGAAGTGCTCAGTATAGTATTAATAAAATACAGAGCAATATTTACTTAAGATCAGCGAGAATCTACCTAATCTTAAGTAAGTATATATATATATATATATATATATATATATATATATATATATATATATATATATATATATATATATATATATATATATATATATACATATATATATATATATATACATATATATACTGGAGGCATAATGCACTTGGTGAAAATGTTGCCTCTTCCGATTTAAGACTCTTTAAGACTTACTTTAAGATTCTATAGTTCACTACTTCAAAGCTGTTTACAGTGTAAATATATAAATATATGATTATTCATCTGAGGTTTCATCGAAAAGTTACTATTCATGCGGAAGAATCTATTGTTTTAAATGTTGGTGAGATGATATTTTTATTCGCAAAATTGTTACCTTTAAGTGGAACAGTTTATTGTTACAGACAGAGAAATAGAAAAAATCCGATCGTTCATTATCGTAGTAGATAATCATCATTTTCACTCAATTAATTAACTTTTAGTTTTAGATTTCTTTCCTTTTCTCCGCAGTATTTCATCAATACGCATATATATTGCAATAGTTACTGTATTTTAAGAGTGCTTCCCCACCCCTCACCAATCCTAGCAACACACAGACACACCGTATCTGCTTCCAGTACAGTTAAACAAGCAAACATATACGCACACATGAGCGTGTTCGTAGAGAAATGCACACAGAAGTGCATACTAGCAGTTCTACATACACTTACACAATGACTCATCTTCCAGACCTCGTGTTTAGCAGCGATTGACCTAATTCTGGTCAGGTTGTACGCTTACGAATCGTAGATTCGATTTTGCTTATACATAAGGAAGATGCTTTCCGAATGCTCCATTCATTGGGTTGCTATGTGGGCCATAACTTATAATACTGTAAACCAAAGTGTGTCACCTGCTGATGATCAGGGAATTTACTGATCGAAACTTTGCTGGTGCGGATCCAGGGAACAGGGAGGGATTCAAGGGTTCGGAACCAATCTTCAGCATGGACAAAGCACAGTTAAAATTTCTTGAAAAAAGAAATTTCTTGATAAAGAAAATTTTATTGATAAAGAAATTTTATAAATTAAAAAAAAAAGACAACAAATAATTAGAGGTGATAATAAAATAATTAAAGCAAAAAAATTAAAGATGTCTTATTCATCTTATTCTTGAAATTGTCTTATTTATTGATTCTTGGTGTTAATATTTCTTTGATTAATTCTCTTTGTTCTTTTATCTTTTTCTATTGCTAAAAAGCTACGACTCAAATGTAAGTGAAAAATGTCTGATCACAAACTATTTCCTTGTCTTTGATCTATGGAATCGTTTCTGTCTTTTTCACATATTTATTTATAAAAATATTTTTTTTTGTTCGGGCTCCCCTCTGCTAACAATCCTGGATCCTCCCCTGCTTTGTTATCCAAGAAAAATTATAACGTAGATTGAGATATCCGTACCTTGTATAAATGAATCACTGAAGCTCGTGCGTACCAGAATTAATTATCTAAAAATATTATCTGAAATTATCTTTAACAAAAGACCTTTTATCTGAAATTATCTAAAAAGAAAAAAAGATCTTTTATCTAAAATCATCTTAAAAAAATGGATCTTTTATCTAAAATTATCTAAGAAATACCAACACAAGATTCGGGTATTGTATGTCCAAGATAAACAAAGAGACCCCCAAAAAACACTTTTCTGAAAAAACAAAACAACTTTTTTAGATGATGTCTAGTGGTGAATTCATGCAACTTTTTAATGTTGTAGCTCCAAAAACATAACCAGGAATACCTGGAGACACACACACACACACACACACACACACACACACACACACACACACACACACATATCGATGAGCAAAGAGAGCTGGTTAGTCTGGTGGGCCATTTGTGGTGCAACGGTGATTCGATTCCAGTAAAGCGTATTTGTAATACTGTGTTCATTTGAAAAAAAAAAAAATTTCATCAGCCTTCAAATTTTTGTTATTAGACTTTGGCCTTTCCCAAGTGAATGTGAGACATTGGGGGTTGAACCTCACCTTACCATGCTGGCCCATGACATCATGGCAGGGCAAACATATATGCCTTTCCCAAGGGTACCCTGAACTTAAACTGTCTCAACCAGATACTGAACTCCATGTATTCCAATCTCTGTAGCATTTACCACTAGGCTACTTGCACTTTCCTCAGTTATGAGTTACCAATTTATTTCAAAATTTCAAACTGCCTTTTATATTTTTTGTTTCTTTTTACCAGATTAAAGTTGAAACACTTAATGAAAATGGGAATGCAAACTTGTCAAAAACACTCACATTAAAAACAAGAAAGATAAGAATTCTATCACTCTTTGGAAACCATCAACCAGAACTGTCACCAAAACGGTCAACATAAGTTTCTTCAGTTTTTAAGTCGGTCTGGCTCTCTATCTATTAATCTATCTATCTATCCATCTATGTAACATGCATACAGCTCAAACTAATGGAACTGGAGATCTCAAAATTTAAAAACTCACTCTTTAAAAGAATGTTTTTTTAAATTTCTTAAAATCCCTCTTCATCTAATTAAATTTTTAGTAGGGGTTTCAGTTTATTGAGTAAATATATGCTAAATTGGTTTCTTAATGTTTGCCAAGCAACATTCAAGCTTGCTTTTCAAAAATTCATATTCTTTTTTAATCACTGCCCAACAAAATGTGAGGCAAGTAACTTATTCATAGATCACACCTTTTTCGATTTTTTAATTGATCACCCCCAACACGGCATACTGCCAAAAGACGTTAATAACATAATGGTTTTTAAGTAGTGATTAACCAGAACTTCCTCCTCTTACAAATATCTTGCTTTTCTTTCGAAATAATGTTTTGATCAGCCAGCTCTCTGATTATCTTCAGGCAAGATTCTTTTAGATCAGGGTTCTTCAAACAATTTTTTCAATCACGACCCAGTTTAATTTTGTTCGATAACCCTGTGACCCACTGACACATAATAAACGATCCATTTTATCTCAGGGTTAGTCCATAAACGTAATACAATTGAAAAAAATCATGGACCACTTCACGTTCTCTAAGTTTAAATTCAACTAAAAGAGTGTTCCAAAGACGTAAATATGTAAGACGTTCTCCTCGTACTGTATGTGTATAAAGTCTTACCTACCAACCGTTTACCTCTCCCCCTCTCTCTCTCTTTCCCTCTCTTTCTCTCTCTAAACCTCTATTGTTGTTTTCCAACCATGCCAAAGCTACAATTACTGTTACGATTTAATGCTTAACAAATACATTATTGATTACTGAGGTGATAATATGATTATTCGAAATATATCAATTTTTCAAATTTTAATTATTTCTTTGAAACCAATATTTTTTCTCCTACACTTCATTTATTCCTTTATTTATTGTGAACCTTTGACCCAGTCATCAGAACCTTGCGAGCTAGTTATGGATTGGACCCCATACTTTAACAAACCTTCATCTTGCATAAATAAAAACATAGTATGATATATAATTTTCTTACTCGTATACATATGTACAGTATTTTGCCTGCCACCCTCTCTTCCTCCATCTCTCTCTCTGCGTTGTCGTTTTTCAACCAATCCAAGACTACAACAATTGTTATGATTCAATAAGTATAACTAATTATTGATGATGAAGGTGATAAGAATATTAGATATATTGAATAACTTTAACCCCATAAATGAACAGCCTGACCAACCAGTATAGTGGGCTATAGATTCTTCTCTCTCTCTCTGTGCATGCGTATGTGTGTGTGCATGTGTGTGCATACATGTGTGCATGCGCATGTGTGTGTGTGTGTGTGTGTGTGTCCGTGTCCGGGCACACCTGGTCATATCTAGGTGTCTACTACCTTGAAAATTTGCATGAGTACATCACTAGGCACCATCTAAAAATGATTTATTTTTGTGCTTTTTTGGGTCTCTTTGGTCATTTTGGGACTGAAACTGCCCAAATCTTGAGGAATTTGTTTGTTTTTTTTATAGATAATTTTAGACAAAGGATCTATCTGTCAGTTGGTTTTCTCTAGATAATCAGTTCTGTTTTGTCTTACATGGCCCACCAACTATAAAATTGACATGATTTGCACAAAAACATTTTTGTTGTCAATGAACAAAACTTTTATATCAGTCTACTGATACACCCATCATCCTTTTTTTTCCTTTCATCTGTTGCTAAAAAAGTGGGGATAAACCTACTGGAATGGAAACTCTGTGGTGGAAGTGGAACAGACATAATACCTGCACTGGACATGTTCAAGGCTCAAAATCTGTGTTTGAATTTTGGAAAAAATTTACATGGCACATTTGGGAGACAGTTCTGGCACGCTATTGTGCCACAGCTTGTGAATCACTGGTGTAAATTACAGGTTTGGTTCGTCACTCGATAGAGGCCATCAGGTACCCAACATCTTCTGGCAGCATACTGTGTTGGGGGTGATGGGGTGATCATTTAAAAAATTGGGAAAAGAAGGTAATCAATGTATAAACTACTTCTTTCACCTTCTGTTGGGCTGTGATCATTGAAAAATTCTGAATTCCAAAAAAATAGGCATAAATGCTGCTGGGCACAAACAATGGGACCAATTAAGCATAAAATTACCTTGAATTTTTTCAAGACACTATGAGGAGTAAACGTTTAAATTTTCAGCCCTCTAGCTCCTTTGGTGTAGCCTGTACTCATGATACATGCATTGTCAGCAAGACCACCTTAGAAAAAAAGAAACCTAGTTGACAGTTTTGGTTGACGGTTTTAAAATAAATCAAGAGAAATAAATACCTAAGATAAACTTTTCAGTCAAGCATTTTGAAAGATATCTGCCAATATTTACCCTCTGATCTATTTATGTGATGGATTGATTAGTACTAAAAAGAAAAACTGTATACAAGATATTCAAAAATTAAAAAGTAACAATTATTGATCAACCACAGCCATTAAAGATAAAGATATATATATATGTATACATATATATATATATATATATATATATATATATATGTGTGTGTGTGTGTGTGTGTGTGTGTGTGTGTTTATGTGTTTGCGTGTTTGAGCATTTGTATGTTCCAGTACTTCGGGCCATACCATTTTGTCTGCATATTTGAAAATTGACAGAAGTACTCCACTGAACCCCTTCTAAAAATGTTTTTTTCATTTAAGAAAAAAAAAGGCTCTCTTGACTTTTTTGGGGACCTTATACTGACGGTTTCATTAATAACATCTAGATTCTCCGGAAACTAAATGTTTCTAGATGTTTTTCACTTTCTGGTGCAATCTATGGAAGGTAGTTCTGATTGTAAATTGTGAACTTTCACACCCTTGCTCATTCAATGTTACCAACAGTGCACAAATAATAAGAAATGAGAGAATTAATGAAAGAAAAACAAACTGGATTATCTGCTGATAATAGTGTCTAATCCAAATTATGTTTTCCATTAATTTTCTAATTTCTACAATCGGGACCATTGACCCCCTGTCCCTACATCTTGCCAAAAAGTCTTCATGCATCCATTGCTTTTTACAAACACTAAAATATTTTTACATTTTTGCGCATCCATAGCATAGAGCACTCCCAAGATCCAAAGCATCATATGCTTCTGATTGAGACACTTCTTTAACAGCATTCACAACACTGGAATGATAAGCTTGTTTATTTCACATATAAATCAGTGAGTATGTTACACTCTTGGTGTACAATAAATGTAACCTTGTGGCTAAACTTGGCTTAATTTTAAAAATATCTTCAAAGGCATGCCCATGTATGAATATATACTGTTTTAAAATTAGCTGGAAAGCAGAGACAGAAAGAAATGCTAATCTGTAATCTCTCTTGAAGAGCAGGGTGCGGCATTCAACTTGCAATCCAATTTCATGAAAAAAAGCAATAGAAAAAGTTACTGAAACATCCCATATTGATGTCTCATTTGCCCTGAAGCACTATAAAGCCAACAACAAAGCATTGTATTAATACAGCTAAAGCTAGTTTAAACCGAAAAGACTTACAATATGCGCCAAACACAGTAAAATCAAAGAGTATGATTAAAAGTTCTGAAGGAGGTGTGGGTGGCTGAGCAGTTGATGGCATGGGATCAGCCAGCCGAGCTGAAAGACAGTTTGCGTTCACTTTGCACTAATGCCCTTGGGAAAGTCATGTATCCATGCCCCCAACCACCAACACATCATAGGCCAGAGTAGCCGGATAAGGCCTGTCACACCCATTGTCTTACACATACTTGGGGAAGGCCAATGTACTGCAACGCAATTGAAAATAGACTGATAAAGAAAAAGTTCTAAATAATGGTACACAAAACCAGTGTTATATATACATTTATATTACATTACTTCATTTAAAGTTTAGATTTTTGTGGTCAAAAAAATATCAGCTTCGGTTTCCACAATGCAGATCTCAAAAGTCAAAAATAATAAGACTGAGAACAGACTCTGTTCAAAAACTGTGACGTTGTTTATACAATTTTTGACAGCATTTGGCAATATTTGTCTCTGTAAAAAAATTCTTTGTTTCCAATTTAGTTTTCAAGCTAATACTGGTTAAAATGTCCAAAATCAGAATAATGATCACATCAGAAGTAAAATAAAAAATATTGTCCAAAATGCAATATTATTCATTGGTAAATGGAAAAGTTGAATATATATATATATATATGGGTGGGGGTATACATTTGTTATAAACACTGTATAGTCTCTCTTTCTTTCTTTCTTTTGCTCTATCTATCCTCTCTTTCTTTTTTGTACTTTCTCTTTCTTTATCTTGAGAATCGATCTAAGAAAAGAAATAATATGATGTATGACATAAAAAAGAGAAAAAATATTCCTCTTACTTTTCCCACTCTCGATACTGTATCTTTCTATCTTTACCAACACTATTTAAAAGGAATTAAAGGAAAAAAGAACACTATCTTTGAACACTCTCTCTTTGGGCCACTCAAATTGTTGCAAACACTGTTAACCAATTTAAAAATTGGTCTTTACATGAAATTTTCCCCGTTCTAAGAACTGTAGACTTCCGTCGCAGTTGAAGAGTTCCATGTTTATTTTTGCAGCCATTCTGCGTTCTATGTCAAGAATGAATGGACAGTTCTTTAAAGGTCTACAAATACAGAAGACTCCGATTAGATTATCCTACTGTCAACACACTGACCCGGCACCCATGACAAATATTTACAATTTTTATTTCACTGTGAGCAAAATAAGAAAGGCACACACTTCAGCCAATGCTATTAATCAGTACAACTCTCAACAGAATGGTTTAATCACTGTTGCTGGGTTCTGATATTTATATCTATCTATCAATCTATCTATCTATCTATCTATCGATCTATTTATCCCAACTATGTTCAGCCCTTACCATTCATAATACAAACTTGGAATTTTGCATATACACACTCCTCTTGATGGGTAGGTAAAAATTCTATGCCTGGTTTTTGAAAATTTCCCTCCAAAATAGGTTTTTAGTGTGTGTGTGGATGTCTCAATATGCAATATCAATAGCATATCAGTTTATGCTAAATTGGTCACAAATTTGGGCCCACTTATTTTTTGAAATTTTTTAGAGATCAACAAAAGGCAAGAGAACTAACTTATTCATTGATCGCCTCTTTTCCAAACATTGATCACTCCTCCCACAGCATATATGGGTGCTGGTGATTCATAATTTCCCTTGGAATGCTAGCTTTACCTACAGCTATTCATGCCTTTCCCAAGGGCATTAGTGTAGTGTAAACACAAACTGATAATCAATAACTCAATTATTGCCATTATGCTGGGTATGACAAGGTTATGAATGTCCCATTATAAAACACCATTTTTTCTCCATGACTTTTCCATGACTTAAAAGTGTACGAGATATGTGATGTATGAAAATAGATGGATGTGACTAGCACCCAAAATGGTGCCACTCACTTTACCCTACTCAATTTCACCAATAGCTGAGAGAGAGATGGATTCATGCCTTTTTCAAGGGCATTCGTGGGAAGTCAATGCAAAGTGTTCCACCTGTTCTTAGCCACTCAGCCAACCCTCTCCTCTCATTCATCAAAGCTGAACAAATTCTCCACTAATTTGTTTTATGTTTGGCGTGCCAGAACTCTGGGTTACTTTTTCTGATTCAGCCATTTCTCCCCACGATGACGAATCTACAGCATTAAAATGTTGCAGAGGATCTGCCTGTTTCGAGAATAAAATGATGCATAAAATGTTATATATATATATATATATATATATAAGCAAACATATATTTATATAGCATAATGAAAGGATGCAATTTTTGTGGAAAAAGTGAGAAAAAGATGATATGATATGCTATAGTTTACATCCAGAGTAAATTTTCATTCATACCAGTCAATCTTTCGATCTATATACAAACGTATATATAAGCACACAATTATATGTTGTTTGTATGTATATGTTTATGCTACATGATGTGTGGTGGAGCTTTCTTTTGAAAAATGGTGGAAAAATTTTGGAAGCCATTTTCCTTGTGTAAGGTCACATGATAGTGCACAAATCAAGAGATAAATTTGCACATTGGAAAAAAGAAAAGAGAAAAAAAGATGTAGAAAAAAGGCAGATAAAGAAAAAGTATTTTCCCAGAGTTTTAAAGGAACTTGTTCTCTTATTTTTTAAAACCCTTTCCCTCCAAAAAGAAATCTTTCCAGTGTCACAGCAAAAGCAATTTGCTTTTAACTTCAATGCAAAGATTGGATAACCTTTTTTTCAACTGACAAGAACATCCACTTACACACACACACACGCACTTGAACACAGATATAAGCTCTCATGTGTATACACATGCACTAACATACTCTCACCCATGGACTCACACACATAGGCACAAGCTCTCACACACATACATTTACACACACACACACACACACACACACACACACACACACACACACATAAAATTGTGCATACGCACCTTAACACACAGACACAAGCTCTCTCAGGCTACACTAGCACACAGACACAATCTCTCTCACACATACATTAACACTTTCACACACATGAACTTATACACCCGTACACTAACTCACAAACACAAGCTCTCACATGCATATACACTTACACACATGCCTGCACTCACACACACATGCACACATACATACACACATCCACATACACATACATGTATACTAACATACAGACATAAACTCTCACACTCACATACACACGTACACTAACAGACCAAAGCTCTCACACATGTACATTTACACACACACAGCACTCACACAAACGTATGCTCTTGCACATGTACTCATACACAAACATGAACTCATATACACACACACCTACACACAGACACAAGCTCTCTCACACATTCATTAACACTTACACATGCATACACAAGCTCTCATACACACATACACACGTACACTAACAGACGAAAGCTCTCACACACGTACATGTACACACACACACAGCATTCACATACACATATGCTCTCGCACATATACTCACACACATACATGAACTCATATACACACACACTAACACACGGACACAAGCTCTCTCACACATTCATTAACACTTACACACACATACATAAGCTCTCATACATACATACATGAGTACACTTTCAGACCAAAGCTCTCACACACACACAGCATTCACATACACATATGCTCTTGCACATATACTCACACACACACATGAACTCATATACACACACACTAACACACAGACACAAGCTTCCACACAAAAAAATATTACATAACTCCAAACAAGTCGTCCAATTTGGCAACATGTTGTTTTTGATTTGGTTTTTGTACCAACTGACTTTATAGATTGGATTTATTTTTCTCCAAGTTCCGTATGAATTGAGTTGTTTTCAATCCCTATCCCCTGAAATAAGACTTTTTTGGCAGCATGCCGTGTTGGGGATGATCAATTGAAAAAATTGGCCAAAAGGATGATCAATGAATAAGTTACTTCTCTCGCATTTTGTTGGGCAGTAATCATCAAAAAGTCTGAATAAAAAAAAAAAAATAAGCATGAATGCTGTAGGACACAAACTAGTGATCAATTTAGCATACATTTACATTGCAAATTGACCCCCCCTCCTATTTGGGAGTATTGGGATTTAAACAAAAAAAACCCCGAACAAACGTTTTTTTTAATATTATAAGGAGTACATTTTAAGATTTTCTGCCTTGAGAACAGTATTTTTTCCTATCAAACCATTTGATGTGGCCTGTAAATTCGGCTCATACATGAATAGCAAGCCACACCAATTTGAAAACTAAAGAAACCTATTTTGAGACTTTTGGTGACAGTTTTAGATGACAGTTTCTAATGTGTTACAAAATCATTTGATCTTCTGCTGTACCCAATTAGGAGGTGCGAGTGGCAGAACAGTTAATGGAACCAAGAACAGCATTGGTGAGCCGAGTTCAAACTTTGGTTGAGACAGTTTGTGTTCACTTTGCACTAATGGGAAAGGCATGAATCTAGCTTTTCTTCCCATCAGCTATGGGTTAATAGAAGGGTGGACTGGGCTTTCTAGCCAAGGTTAACAACCAGTCTAGAATGCAGACAACTCTGATTCAAAAACAGCCTGAAGAGCGGTGGGCTCTATAAGGCTATCTCTCCCATCATGAAATCATCTGTAGTGCCCTAACAATCTGTTGTGCCCTAACAATCTGTTATCCCCTAACAAAGCAGCACTGGGTTATAGGATGGGGGAAAAGTATAAGTTATGGTACATCAAATTAAACATTTTCATCCGAAGCCAGATTTTACAAATATTAATATTATGATCATTGTGTATGATATGTTTGAACCTTTTCCCTTGTCCATATGTTTATCTATTCACAATGTACCAATCTACATCAGATGAGCCAAATTTAACATTGATGGGACCCCAGAGCATAAAATGTCTGTGGCCAAGTTGTTTTCAGGACAACTCTAGTAGCACTCTTACAACTGCCCCTTTTTGCTTAAAGACTCATGACAATGTCTTTTACTAAGTGAAAAGTAAATGACAACCATTTGTGACTTAAACAAGGTATTATTGGCCAATGAACATAGAAGCAGTTTTACTTTTTAGGAGCTGGGGTGGTGAACTTAAGACACATATGTCCAATGTGGCACTAGGAAAGATTTTATTGGCATGCTGGAGATATAGTTTTTTGTTGGAGATTTTATAAGAAATTGAAAAAAAAAAACCAAAACAGCAACCTTCAATTTATCAGCTGTCATTTCAGTTATTGATTGTTTCAACAGACTTCTTTAAGAATGCTTTCAAGCATTTTGTCCCATTTCTCCACTGAATATTTTGCAAAATACAAATATGATAAAAATGATAATCTGTTGCTCAAAGATTCCCATGGGCATAGGGGATTTTTTTCAGAAGACTATCACCAATGTGGGCATACACTATCAAAAAGCTTTGCCACCTTTACTATAGAGCCTATAGGAACATGTCTGGTTAGTCATCCAATAGTAATTGTCATGTTACTGTGTTGGGAAAGATCAATTAAAAAATCAGATGAAAGGATGATCAATGAATAAGTTACTTCTCTCACATTTAGTTGGATAGTGATCACTAAAAAAATTGAATTTTCAAGAAATAAGTGGAAATAAATTGAGGGATCAATTTGGCATTACCTTACATTGCAAATTGAACCCCCTTAAAAATGTATTCAGGTGGGGAATTTTTAAAAGGCAAATAATGAGTATTGGTGAAGCCAGTATGCGTGATACATACATATCCAGTGAACCAGTGAGCCATCCAGCCAGACCAGCTTGGAAACTGAAGAAATCTATGTTGACAGTTTTGTTGACGGTCTTCATCCTGACAATGTGACATTAAATGGTTAAAAAAGTGATTCTAGAAAACGTTAAAAAATTTGAGAAAAAATGTTGGAATTTTCATATCTTTTGGATATTAGAAACCATTAACGAAAACTCTCAAAATCAACAAAAGTTTCTTCAGTTTCTAAGTTGGTCTAGCTGGTTGGCTGGCTATGTCTGTATATATTGCATGTACAGGCCACACCAATGGAGGTAGAAGTTTGTCACTTGGTTTGTGTCTGGCAGTGTTCACTCCTGTTCTTTTTGAAAATTTGGACGTTATTAGTGATCATCGCCCAACAAAATGTGAGAGAAGTAGCTCATTTCTTGATCAACCCATTTTTCAATTTTTCAATTGATCATCCCCAACACATATACAGTTCCTCATTAGAGATCCTATAAGGCCAGTAGATACTTGAAATATTGCATAGGTAGAGCCAAAAAGGAGGCAGTCATAATATTTAGAATTCATCTGTGTTACCACTAACTACACTTTACAGTTTTTCCCCATCTCAACAATGGTGATCTCAGAACTTCTATGTTGGAGACAATTCTTAGTTTTAGTACAAATTGGAAACAAGGACTCTTATTTCTATTCATTTAATCCTCTTCGTCCTGGCTTGGACATAAGGCCACAATCATAGCTTGCCATTTAAACCCTATTTTAAGCTTTGGTTTGTATTACATTTGGTCTGTAAACCAGATGAAAACAATTAAGGTGAGGTAACTAGTAAAAAGATCATTGAATAATTAATTCATAACTTACAGTACTCCTTCCTTCAACAAATAGTTCAAATTATCATTCTATATTCACTTATGTTTTGACAAATTGCTTACAATGTTTATATCTTATCATACAATGATTAACTTGGACTTAGCTTCTCATCTTTGTTGTAATAGTTTAAATATATTTTAATGGTTGAACCCTTTGGTCTTCTTCAGGTGTATTTTCTGGTGATTTCAAAGTGACATACTTCAAAGAACTTCAAGGTCTAGCTGGAGACAAAGGAATATAGAGACACTGGTGATATGTGATGCTCATATCTGGCATAAACGGGACAAGCATTCCTATTGAAATTATCCATTCCCATCCATAATATTCTGTGTTAAATCATTATTCACATGGAGGTAAATTGTTTTCATGTCTGTACAAGAGGATATTTCGTAAGAGTCTTTGAGATGTTGCTTATCTGCCCTTTCAACAG
>OY735230.1:13976071-13996071 GCA_963457665.1 Thysanoteuthis rhombus | reverse complement strand
GAAAACTTTTGGAGATATTGTGCAGACAAGCAAACAGACAGACATGAGTGAATACATATACCGCTTCCAACTTCATTGGTAGAGGCAACAACATAATTCCTCTGAATGAAATCATGAGTTCTCTTCAAAGTTTCCTTGAGTGTACCAAATTCAACATTTTTGAGACTACACAACTGAAATAGTATCAAAATTATAAAGATGAGGATGCTAGTCTATAAGTTCACTAGATGAAAACAATATTTTACCTTTTAAATTCAGATAAATCGTCAGATCGAGACAGATTCAATTATCAATCATCAATAAATGAAAAAAAAGTACATAAATTATTTTGTATAGAAATGTTCATCAAATAAATAGAGAAATTAATTAACATGGATTTGTGAAAGATTTTGTTACAAAAATGCATTGCAGATATTTTCAATAAAAATTCATGGCAAATGACATACAATAAAAGTTCCTTGCAAAAGATGGATATTCAAAATAGACTGAATACAAACGCATTGATATTAAATTACCAGAGAAGACTATTGAAAATCATTTGCTTTAGAAATTCATTGAAACCAAATGCTATACATTTCGTAGAGGCCAACCTATTATTTTAATGACTGAACCCTTGTGGTTGGCTTTATTTTCAGCAGCCCATTATTTTAACTATGTATTTTGCTGACATTTTTCTTCTCTCTGTTGCAGCTTGACAAATAAAATATTAATCTAATTTGTCAGAAATCAAAGATGGAAGCCAACAAATATGAATTCCTTTGATAGTTTGTATTATTATCTTGAGCTTTTTGTTACCATGACCACCTTCGTCGAGAGTAACATTACCGTATATATGCAGAAACCACAGAGGCAGGTTTGATCATTTAATAGGAAAAAAAACACAAGGTAAGAGGCATGAATCTCTCTACAGTGATGCCCTGTTTGGTGTTACTCTGTTTAGCATTGATTTGCTACAGAGCTTTTATCTGATATTTTTTCTAGTAAATTTACTAATGTCTATTTTCTGAAATAAATTGTGATAAAAGACAGAAATAACTGGAAATTGTGAACTTTTAATGTGTATGAGAATCAAGACATAAACGTACACAATAATTCATCTTGTAGATACATTGACAACTGGAAGTAACAACTAGATGAGATATACAGCAGTGATCCATTCCATCTTGTTGAGGCTCAACAATGACTTCATATATTCAAAAATAATTGCTGGCACAATATTCCCTGTTGGATATAACTTTGCAAATCTTAATAATAAGTGTAATATATGTAAGAAACTATGAAACTATTTATGATATGCTATGAAGATCCAGAATAGTAATGTTTCGCTTGGCATCAGTTTTTTAGGAAAGTATCGAAATTGCTAACCAAGGTATTACTGCAATATCTTCTTGAATCCTTTCCGACAAGCATGTTAAAACCCTTGAGACCTTGAAGTTGACGAGAGATTTTTTCGACTCCTTCCTGGAATCTGCTGAGCCAAGTTCAAACTCTGACCGAGACAATCAACATTCACGCCAAACTAATGCCCTTGGGAAAGACATGAATTCGTTTTCAATGCTTCTCTCCCCCATCTCCCTTGTTATGGTGAAAATTGCAAGTTAAATGAGTAATGCTGCTTCGGGTACTTATTGCTTGAAAGTCTTTTCACAAATTGTAAACCTCATAGAACTTCAAAGTCAATGTAGAGACAGAAGAGCATGGAAATAACTTGTGATACATGATGCCCAAGCAGGAATGGCTTCGTCATATGGCTTCATCATTGCCAGCATAAGGGTAATATTTGATTTTTTCATTCTGTTTATCATTCATTACAGGATGGTTGGCAGTGGTTAAAAAGGTTTTGAGTATAAGTAAAGATAAATGAAAATCAAATATCACCGTTACCCACTACACTTGCTTCAATCAATGTTGCTGGGTTCAGGCCTTTCATGTGTTTTGACATTTATATCAATCAATCTTTCTATTTATCTATCTATCTGGACTTTTCCCAGCTCTTAATGTTCATTGTGAAAACTTGAAAGTTTCCACTCATACTCCTCTTAATGAGTTGGTAATCTTTTTTTGTTTTTGAAAATTCCCTTTCAAATAGTTTTTTTTGTGGGGGGGGGTTCAATTTACAAAGTAAGTTTATTCTAAATTGGTCTCTAGTTTGTGCCTGCTTGTTTTATTAAAAAAATTCAACAAAAGGCGAGAGGAGTAATTCATTCATTGATCACACCTTTTTCCAACTTCTTAATTCATCACCCCTAACATAGCATGATATTGGTGGAGGTTGATAGTTTCTCTTGGAATGACTGTTCCCCTTATCCCAGGATCGCCAGTTTCTCCTGCTAAACCTTGAAGTTCTTTAGGGTATGCAATGTATAAAAGTAGAGGCAACAAGCACCCAATGTGGTGTCACTCACTTAACCTGCTATTTCATCCATAGAGCATTACTCAGAAGTGAATGTAGAATGTCTCAGCAAGGTTTTGAACTCTGTTTACCAATTCCATTTTCTGTGCCATCAACTTCTTGGTCTCCGGTACCTCTGCATAAATTAGAAAAAAACAGGAAAATATACATGTAGTATGATTGGTAAAAGGTTGTTGGATAAGAAAAATAATTAGGAGAGAGAAGAGAAGGAAATCTAGAAAAAAAATTATTACTCGAGAGTTAACAAGCAAACACCAATTTATTTATTTTTATCTGATGAAGTATTGTAAACCTGTGCATTTCAAACTAGGGGTTGAGACCCCTCCACAAAAATCACCGGGTTTTTGCAGAAATATCGAGATCAATTATAGAACTAGAGGTTTTTAAAAAAATCTTTATATACAGACATTAACTCTTATTGGTGCTTATTGTAAAATGACTCAATGCTATTCAATAATTTTCTAAATGCAAATTTCATTTCTGTTACATTTTAGTAATTTTTTCGGCAAACACCATAAATACTATTTTGCAATCTTTTTTTCAGGGTGGAGGGGATTTGTGTCTACATACAGTTACAGTAAAAAACACGATTAAAGACTTATTGTACTAGTTCCAATTGCTTTGCTAACACTGAGTGAATGTCGTGAAAACATATGTCTCATCGGTCTCGAATAAAAAAAAGTTGGAGAAGTCCTAATGTAAACGTCTATTATTTTTTCGTCTATTATTTACCTTCATCTCAATGTTTTAGTTGATTTTTAGGTTATGATCACTTTTAGCAGAAGAAACAAAAAAGTATATAAGAAATTTCTTTTCCAAAGAACTTTTTTGTGCTTCAAATTGATAACGCCTCTGTTATCTTTGGATAAATGTCAGTTGTTGAGAAAATTTTTTCTGCTTTTGGGGGATGCTATTTATGATGTAACTAATGGAGGTCTCACCAAAAATTTATTCTGAAGAAAACAAACAGATCTCATATGGTTTTCCAGTTTTAGTGATTAAACAAATCTTAAATGTCTTTAATCGCAACCTTACTCTGGCCATCAATCAACAACGTTCAGAAAAAAGCAATGATCAGAAGTAAAGAATAAAGTGCATTTGTTGTGTTGTCTACAACAAAATTTATCAAAGAACTCACTTTCCACTGTGTTGTAACATTTGAAGACATTTTTTTCCTCTGGGTAATGCCAGGTATCCTTGCTAATATATATACACACACAGACACAGACACAGACACAGACACACGCACACATATATGTATATATATATATATATATATATATATATATATATATTTATGTATATATATGTATATATATATATATATATATATATATATATATATATATATATATATATATATATATATATATATATATATATATATATATCAGTCAACATTTGATATGATTTTTGAGAAACCTATATAGCTGAAAGGGATGTTTGATAAACACTGCAGGGTGCTATCTTGACATAACTGTTTTGTTTTTTAAAATCCCCTGAACAGTTATATGATAATCCCAACAAGAGAAAATTTATACATTGTATCATAATAATAAAGTATATATAAAACAGGGAAAAAATAATGGGAAAAAATTATATAAATTGTATTGGCAGATATTGGGAAATAAGTAACTGAAGTGACACAAAACAATTTTCGAAAAAGTTTTTTTAATGTTCAGTGTTTTAAAGCTTTCTAGACAATGATAAGAGCATTGCTACGTTGATGTGGCAACCCTATCAGTGGCAGGTTTGATTCCTGCAGTAGCCCTATATATATATATATATGCATGTATATATATATATATATATATATATATATATATATATATATATATATATATATATATATAATTCATATATATATATATATATATATAAATAAATATATGTATATATATATATATATATATAAATATATGTATATATATGTGTATATATATATATATATGTATATGTATATATATGCGTATATATATATATATATGCGTATATATATATATATGCATATATATATATATGTATATATATATATATATATATATATATATATATTTATATATGTATATATATATATATATATATATTATTCACCATGCACATACACACACACTGCATATGCATGTATAGATTAATTAAGTGAATAAGAAATAATAATTTTGAACAAATTAATTAAACAGCGAGGAAATAATTAATTGACCACCCTCCGCTAAAAACAAACAAAGAAAACAAACTGGCCCATTGGCTAGTGATAGAGAAAACAATAGAATCTGTGTACAGAAATATTGCTGTTGTTTTTGTAAGTGTTATGAAATCACCACAGCCCTAAAAATGGCCCAACGAACCAGCAAAGTAGTTTCCACATTCTTCTCTTTTTGAGTGTCTGTATACATCTATCTATGTCTCTATGTGTGTGTGTGCGTGTGTGTTTGGGCACTCCTGATCTCATTTTTGGGGCTACCACCTTGGAAATTTGTGTGACCACACTGCTAAGCATTGCCTAAAAAAATATTATTTTGTTATTTAAAAAAAAGGCTTTTTTGGGTCCTCGTGTTCTTTTTGGACCAACAATGCCCAAATTTTGTGCTGGTGATTTTCTTTAGACAAGTTTCGATAAAAGATCTATTTTCCAGGTGATTAGTTTTGGTACACATGCAGGCTATGGTGATTCATTTATGCAGAGTACAGATGTCATTATCAACACTAGTCCAAAGATCTTGGCAAAGATCTGAAGCATCCTGAAATAACTTAAAATGAGTGTTAATTCACGTTTATCATAATTTACAATGTGCATTGGTTATCAGTCACATTTGTATCATCAATAATGTCTGATAACTTAGTAGAAATAGAATTTTATGTCCAGTTAAACTTGATAAATAGTATCTTTAATGGATCTTACTTCTAGATTAGTTTAATATTAAGAAAATGTTGAGCATAAGGAAGAAAATGCTGTGAAATTAAAATTCTTAAAATGTAGAATATAAAGAAATACCATGAAAGTTAAATGGAGAAAAGTAAAGAAAAAAACTGTCTATGACGTATACAAATCAATCTTTTTTAAGAACACAGTCTGTTTATTCAATATTAATCAAATAAACTTCCTCTGATAACAATTCAACCATACCATAAAAATTGAAACAAAGTGTGACTGAATGACAAACCACTGTGAAATCCTCAAGATTGATAACCACCTATTACCAGAAATAGTTGTTTTTCTGGAAATTCCAGTTTTCTGGAAGCTGGGTAAATTTCCTGGTGCAGTACACAGAAATCAGTTGATGTGTACAATTAATGTTTTTGATATTCTTGAAGTACAACACGATTATAAAATTACTTAATGATTGCTGTCATTTTTTGATGACAAGGGGTAAACTAGTTCCGTTATAATCAACGAATCTGGCAATAAGTTTCTAAGCAGAATTATACTGTGGAGATGACAACCACAAATTTCAAATAATGCCACTTGAAGGAGGAATTTTTTTCATATTTTTATTCATTTCATGATTAAAAAATATCTGCCAAGCCAAAATTTAACAATCATTGAATCATATGAAAATACCATCATGTTCTGGCCATCTGTTCATTCCAAATAGTAATGGTCAGATAATGGTGGTTATCCTACAGTAAAGTACTTTAATGATGGTTTTATTAAAGGATTACTCTCTGTAAAATTATATCCAGATGTTGCTTCTTGTAATAAACTACTTTTGCACTACTTGTTGTGCCTCGAAATCTCTTAGCAATTGTTTTTTGTGGGATAGCAGTGCGATTTTAATGTGCAAAAGGGAACAGAAATTCAGGGCATTGAAGTTCCTTCAAACACTGGAGTTATGGCAGTCAATGAAGAAAACAGTATTGGACAATACGCAAGGGAAAGTGTTGAAACACAGTGATCATCATCATCAATCTTTCAATTTCCATTATTGGACATTGACCTTCCCCACGATTTACCACATCTCTCTATCATGGACATTGTGGAGCCAATACTTTCTGAATTTGTCTAGTTCATCTCTCCATTTTGTATTCTACCAGCCTTGGTCACGTATGGGATCTCTGGGGATTTGAGTCCTGATGTCTATTGATTGTCTGCCATTCTTGCAAAATAACCAGCCCATTGCTATTTGAGTTTTATAATGGATTTTATGATGTATCAGACTCCAGTTTTCTCCCTGATATATTGTGCTGTTCTGTGATCTCACCATGTGAAGTTAAGTATGATTCTTAGTTTGTGGGTCAGTCTCTTGGTTAAGATTTTTGGATTTACCAGACCAAACTGTGATGTATACCATATTATAAAATAAACAATGAAAAGTGAAGAACAAATTGTATTTAACAGATATAAATCAATAAACTCCTAAAGCAGTGTCTATTCGATCTTCAGTAATTCGTTTAAAATATAGAAGGTAAAAAATACCATGAAAGTTAAATGAAGAAAAGTAAAGAAAGAAACTGTTTATAATGTATACAAATTAATCCACTGCAAAAAACAGTCTATTTAATCGATATTAATCAAGTAAAATTCATCTGAAGACAATTCAAACATGGCATAAGAATTAAACAAAGAGTGACTGAGCAGCAAACTACTATGAGAACCGAAAGATTTATAACAAGCAAGTTTAAAAAATAGTTAGTTTTCTGGTAATTCCAGTTTTCTGGAAACTGGATAAATTTCTTGGTGAAGTACATAGAAATCAGTTGATGTGTATAATTCTATAATCTATCTTGAACTAAGCAGCAAATTAAATGAATGAAATGACAGACAAAAATTTACATGGGTACAAAAAAACATTAGAAATTAACATTTGATTAACTTAAGGCCTGTTTTTTTCAAAGGTAGTCAGGACATATAGGTTGGATTTAAATTTTCTCATTTTCTGAGAAATAATGTATCATTTTAAAGGCTATAAAATATGGACTTCATTTATTGCAAGTATAATGATAACCTCATTACTTACTCAAAATGGCTGCCATATTCAAAATAGCCATAGAATTTGAAGCACACATATGTATGCTCCCGGCCTGAATGAGTTAATAGAAAGGGTAGATAAAAATGAATACTGAAATTGGTCCCAAGGTAATGTCACATGATAATGTCAAGACGAGGCCTTGGGAATTGATTGACCATGGTGTCACCAGATGATGTCACACAACAATGATAAGATGATATTCTGGTCATTGCATGAATTGAGTATTGTGTCATATAAGATGTTTTTGTATGCATTCAAGTACTATGCACTTATCAATCAAGCAGGTGGAGAGACAACTAGATAATCATGCCTTGCAGTTGACAATGAATTGTGAAAGAAATTCCCATGTTTCTACTTTGATATTTTTGTTGTGCTTATAAATATATAAATAATAATGATAACAGGTCTGGTTGGTCATTCATTAGAAAACCGTCATGTGACCAATGTTCTTGTGGCAGTATGCTGTCTTGAGAATGATCACAGAAAAGTCTGAATTTTCAAAAAAAACCAAAAACGTGGGTTTTTTCTCTAAACATAATCAGGAGTAAGTGTTCAAATTTTCAGCCCTCTAGCTCCCTTGGCGCAGCCTGTATACTTGATAGATGCATCATCATCATCATCAGTCTTATAACGTCCATCGTTGGACATAGACCTTCCCCAGGATTTGCCACACTTCTCCATCATGGGCGTCGTGGAGCCAGTACTTTCTGAATTTGTCTAGCTTGTCTCTCCATCTAATATTCTGCCGGCCTCGGTTGCGCATGTGATCTCAGGGGATCCATGTCGTGAGTTATGATATCCATCGGTTGTCCGCCATTCTTGCAACATGGCCAACCCACCACCATTAATGGATTCTATGATGTCCCTGACTCTTGTCTTTTCTTGGATGTACTGTGCTAGCCAGCCAGGCAGAACTATCCAAAAATAAAGAAACTTTATTGACTGGTGGACAGTTTTGGTTGGTGGTATCTCATGGTATTATGAACAAGAGAGAAATTGTGTTAGTGGATTTTGCTATTTTAGTGGACCACAGAGCAAAAAGAAAAAAAAGTCCTAGATATGGAGTGATCACAAGACAGCACAATATATAAGAGGAAAAACAGGAATCAGAAATATGGAATCTGTTAGAAAACTCAAATGGCAAACGGCAGGCTCTGTTCTAAGAATGGCTTGACAACTGTTTGACATCAGTACTCACATCAAAGATCCCTGGAGATTATTTGCAAAACTGTGAACGTCAGAAAATAAGCTGGTATGACGAACTAGAAAGTCCTGGTTCTGTGATGCCCATCATCTAGAGGTCTGGCAAATCCTGGGGCAGGTCTATGTCCAACGACGGACTCTAAAAGGCTGCTGCTGATGATGATGAAGATGATGATTATGATGATGAAATGTTGGATAAGTATCTGGGCCTCAATAGAGAACTGAAGAAATAATGGAACATGAAAGTGATAGTTATGCCAACCATTGTTAGAGCACTGGGAACAATCTTGATGAGGCTGGAGGAACTATAATCGTAAGGAAGAATCAAGACCATCCAGACAAGAGCATTACTGAGATTAGCCAGAATACTGAGGAGAGAGCGCTGAAAGGATTTGCAGTCACTTGATCTCCAGTAAAAGCCACCAGATACTACTGATGTGAAAACACTTCTTTCTCCCCTTTCCCCTCCCCCTTTCCATCCACAATAACAACAACAACAGCAACAACACGAAGAAGAAAAAGTGTATGATGTTGTGTGTTATGAAAAGATTGGATTTATATATCTTGAGATAAAATTTAGTTTACGTGACTGCAAGAACCGATGTATGTTTATCATGATGATGATGATGATGATGATGATGACTTGGCCTTGCGAACAAAGATTTGGGGTGTGCATATATTTACATATTTCTTTCCCAGGAAAGAGGCCAAATAGAACGGCAGGAATGCTCCGCTAACAAAAAAAAGGGAAAAAAAAAGGAAAACAAATTAGTCTTTGGAAAGAAGAAAAACAAAACACATGCTTAATACAGAACTGAGTTTTCAAAACCATTTCTTACTTTTTATTTTTTGTCATCACCTTAATTACCAACAGCTGCGTAGTCTCTGAGACTTCCTCTGTGCCATCACGAGTAGGTTCCCCTCTGACTGGTTGATAAGTTGCATCAGGTTTTCAAGACGTTTGATATTGATGGATGCTTTCTGGACATGAGTAGAGATTGTGCTTGCAATAGTTTGAAAATATACTGGCATTCCAAGAGAAAATGCAAACTGCCACCAGCCATATAGACTGTGTTGGGAGTGATTAATTAAAAAATTGGAATGAGGGTTGATCGATGAATAAGTTACTTCTCTCATTTTTTGTTGGCTTGTGATCATTAAATGGGGTCCGAATTCTTAAATATCAAGCGGCCACAAACTTATGACCAATTTAGCATGTACTTACATTGCATATTGACCCCCCCTCCATAAAAACTTATTTTGGAGAGGAATTTTCAAAAAACAAAAAATTATTCAGAGGAGCGTGTATGCAAAATATCAAGTTCCTACTTATGAATGGTGAGGGCTGTGCAAAGTCCAGTGATATATATATATATATATATATATATATATATATATATATATATATATATATATATATATATATATATATATATTGATGCATGGGCATTTACATATTTCTATACGTACATTATTGTTCCTATGTCGAAAGTATTTTGAGTAATGGATATTTGTATCTGAGAAAGTAAACAAGGAAAGACATTTCCACGAACTAAATCATGCCCAAACCAAATGGCGGTGATCGGGAAAATAAAGAAATGATCCCCGGATGGGATTTAAACCCACACCCATTATCATGGGATTACCTATGTAGCATAGGTCTTTGCTAACTGATTGAGCCAACGGGACTCTGAAGGTAGACAGAGGTCAAAATAACACCATTAGCTCATTCTCTCTCTTCTCTGATTGCTAGCCAGTTTTGTTTATAAGTTCTGTCAGTGTCAGAACTACGGGTATTTATGTATTACTACCAATATGTATTATCATTCTTATGCAATGACTACATATAAATGTCAGAACACATGAATAACCTAAACTTATCAACAGTGATTAAATTAGTCTGTTGTGGGTAGCGGTGATTAATAATGTTGTTGTCGAGCCTAAACAAGATGGAATGGATCAGTGTCAGGTAGTTACTTTGCGGAGCTGGTAAAATATCTCTAGTTGTTGATGTATATCACTACGTGATAAATTATTGTGTGTGTGTATGTATCTAATCTCATGAAGTTGGTACCTCAACCAGTCATAGATATCCGCTGCCCATTTTTTAAGGGGTGTGTGTGCAAAAGGATAGATTTCCGGGGGTTGGTTAGGGGCAAAAATATATATTCAAAATATATCTTAGTAGTAATCTTATTACCAGCAAATAATAGAGCAATCATTTTGTATGGGAGCACTTGGTTTGTGTTACATAAAACAATAGTACTGAAGTATTATCTTTTATAAGGTTCTAACTTTCAACCCCCCCCATGCCCTCAGTGACAAAGCCTGATCCACAGGGGGCAAATACCCCATTTGCCCCCCCTAGCAGACATCCATGACCAAATTGCACAGTATACAGTTGGAGATGGTCCATGATGCATTCTCTCACCATTTATTTCAGAATTTTAACGTTACTAATCTTGAAAAATCAAATCAGCTCTAAACACGGTAATGCTAAGTTGGGTATTACTGCATATTTATAACAATCATTAAAAAGATATTTGTTGGATAATGCAAACTTTGGGCACAAGGCCATATTCATAGAGCATTTATAAATAAATAAATTCACTTTCAATGTTATGTGCCCACGTAATATTTTTATGAATACTCTTCATTCTGAAGTTGTTCCCTCGAGGAATCCTATATTGGCAGAACAATCCTACCATAGACTTGTTTGTGTAAAATAATTTGTAAAAATTCAAGGACTAAAAGCTTGATCCGTTAAGTTAACAAAAATATCTAAAAAAAGATTCACGATTGTAGAATCGTAGCTGAATCCATGGAGCTTAACTATTTGAAGTTTTTATAATTTGATTAACCAACTTCTTCATTAGGGGTAAGGCTACACACTAAGCCAATTAGGACGTTAAAATCCGGAGTCACCATACAAATTCTGAACTATTTGGGCAAAATTTCTTAATCCAACTTTAAATACCAAAAACTCAGTAATAAAGGAAGCAGTGGCCAAGATTGATGATAGTAATGTTCAGAAAAAAACCCTAAACTTTTGTTAGAAATATATCAGCAAAAAAATGGGAAAATTTTGTTCTCACAAGAAGCAACAATACTGCATTCTCCTTTGTCTTGCACGTGAGGTCAATTGTGGGGACTGAGAAGGATGGGGAAGGAGATGGTCAAACAGAAGGGGGAGGTGCACATGGTAGGGTTTAGAGTGCTGAATACCCGGCTGGTGCTTGGCCTGGTCTTTATAGTGAAATCATTCACAGTCTCTCTCTAATATCAGGGAACAATGCAAACATGCCACGCCCGCCTAGATTAAAAGTTTGTGTTTTCTATCCAGAAAGATAGTTTTTACATTTTATGTTCTTCCTAAGCTTAAGTAGAATTTCATGGTGTTCCAGTAAAAAAAAAGTTGGTCATAATACAACAGCATTTGCAAAGCTTGTTTGTCAATATTTTATTGCAATGAATTCTTTTCTCCATTTTACTCTGTCAGCATTTGTACAAAGACCTTCTAGAAGTCACGTGAAATTTATTCATTACTTTTTTTTCTAGCTTCCTTGTTAATCTGTAGTCTGTTTGAAGAGATTCTTTTAAAAACATTACTGGAGAAGCGTAGTGAGAGATTTTTTGGCCCAGGGGGCTTGGCTCCTTGCCAATATTTACTGAGATTTGTCAGTTAAAATGCAGTTGGTGAACTACTATTTATAAAACTTTTGGGCACCCCTCTTCATTCGAGGGATGTTTTCAAATAGCCCCCCTTTGCTTTAAGTACATCTCTGTTTGTACAAAGGCCTTTTAAAAGTCATATGAAATTCATTCATTACAAAGAACATTTTTTTTCATCTAGCTTCTTTGTGGTTCTGCAGAGTGTTTTTTTCTAAACACCACTGAGACTAGAAAGAATTCAGAGAGCGCAGACAAATGCTATTGTCACTGAAAATCAGATGAAAATCAGTTCATACATTGCGATGATGCAGTGAAGGTAACTGTAAAAAATACATGGATCCGCCCCAAAATGTAATTCATTCTCTTTGTAGCCTATGGCCCAATTTTCCACAAAGTTACATTTGAATTCATTGGGAACTTTTGGACATACAGTATGAACAAATGGACACGAGTGAATACATATACCTCTTTTAACTTTGGCAGAGGTAAAAAAAAAATTATTTATATTACAACCTCTGGCTGTCTGTTGCCACTTTTATTGGAGGTGAGGTGGAACATAATGATACATTCCAATATATAAATAGCAGAAAGATATTTCCAAATGTCAGTTGTCAGGTGAGGGACTAGGAAGCGCTCCAACTGTTCGTAGTGACCCCTTCATCCTCTATAAGGTTTCAAGTTTCAAATCCCTTCATCCTAGGAGAAAAGGCCTGATCTGATACCCTGTTTGCACCCCTCCATAGTGGATGACCATGTCTGCAAGTTTATTTTGTGTGCAGTGGATTCTTTTCTCAGTTTTGCCTTGTCAGCATTCACAAAAAGACCTCTAAGAAGTCACATTAAATTTATTCATTTATAAAGAACACTTTTTATCTACTAGCTTCCATGTTAATTTGTGGAGTGTGTGAAAAGAGCTTTTTTTTTTGATGCAACTGAAATGAAAAATTAATGCCTTAAAGAGAATTTGTTTGTCACTGGGCCTCACATAAATAGAGGCCACAAGACAGCACAGTACATCCAGGAAAAGACAAGAGTCAGGGACATCATAGAATCCATTAAAAATCTCAAATGGCTGGCCATGTTGCAAGAATGGTGGACAACCGATGGACATCACGACTCACGACATGGATCCCCCAAGATCACATTCCCAAACTGAGGCTGGCAGAATATTAAATGGAAAGACAAATTCAGAAAGTATTAGCTCCGCGATGCCCATGATAGAGAAGTGTGGTGAATCCTGGGGAAGGTCTATGTCTAACGACAGACATTAAATGACTGCTGCTGCTGCTGCTGCTGCTGCTGCTGATGATGATGATGATGATGATGATAACGATGATTGGAATTTAACTGAACCAGAGGCATAGATTGGGGGGGGGTGTATTTGAAAACGCCTCCCTTGGACTTTAACAGAAGGGGCAGTCAGCTTCAAATGCATTTTAAATTGTTCACCTACCGTATTTCTACAGAAAAATTTCACTAAATGTTGGCAGGTCCCTGTAAAGAACCAAGTCCCGTGGGCCCCTAAATCCGCCCCCGCTAAATCTCTAGTTACGACTCAGACTAAGAACCCTTTTTCCCCTGTAGCTTCTTCTCCAATCTGCGATCTGTTAGAAATGATTTTTTGAAACACCACAAAACTGATAAAGAGAGTCGAGAATCGTGCGTGTGCCACTGTTTGAACACAACTGAATTAATACTGACAGGGAATGGAATGAAAAAAAGCAAAGTATCCACAAGTTGATAAAAAAAATAATCCCTCGAACAGTCTGGCAAGGATTTTTTCATAATTTCTTTTTAATAATTTTTTTCCTGATGAAGAGAAATATTGTTTGTGCCACACAGCAATTTCATTTAATATGGGAGAAAAATAAATAAATAAAAGCAACATTAAGTTGCAAATTGAAGTAACGTAATTATTTGCAGACAAAATGGTTGAGAAAAAAAATGTCTGACAAACAAAATCGTGGTTAAGTAGATTCAATCTGGAGACATGAAAAATTGGATGGTAAAAAAATCTGAAATAATCTATTTTAACAGAAAAAACACAATACATGAATTGTGTTTGTGTGTGCGTATGTTTGTGCATATATATATATATGATTATAAATTGCATTACGTTACATTGAAACTCTTTTTTGAAATCATCATTATCATTTGGCCTAGACTAGAACAGAAAAATAGAATAAACAATTAAAAAAAATGGGGCTGCTGCAGGAATCGAGTCTGCAACTGATAGGGTAGCCACTTCAATGTATTGTTGCTCTTATCATTAAGGTGAACCATTCCTTGATAATATAATTGTTGCATTGAAAGAAACAGATAAAGCAAATATAGACCTTGAATAAACAAAATAAGAATTTGGGGTCAAAACAGTAATTTAGGCCTTTGCATTTCTGGTGACTGTTTAGGTCAGTGCTAAGAGCAACATTTTGTTGAAGCAGCTACTATAATGGTCGCAGGTTCAATTCCTGCTACAGCCCCATTTTCTCGGATTGTTTATTCGATCTATATTGTCTTGGCTAATTGATACATTCACTGTATAATAATGGGAGGTCATTCTGTTGGATCATATATCGATTTCTTAATGACATCTATGCGTATATATTTATGCAGCAATCTTTCGTTGATGTATAATTGATTGAAAATGGCAGAAGAGGCATGTTTTTTAATATTTCAGTTAGCTCTCCTTGTTTGCGGATAAATGAATGTATGTCGGACAATACCTACACACACACAGACCACTGATGTGCATAGATTTTCAGAAGGGCAAGGGCTCAATTGGAGAAAAAGCATTTCAGCATTTAGTGCAGTTGTTCGCAATCTGGGATTCATGGATCGCTGAAGGTCCACAAAGGTTTTTTTGAGAGTCTGTCGGATCCACAAACTTGCTGAGTTGGCAGTTCTTCCAAATGTAGTGATGTAGCAAGAGATCAGAGGGTTTGACCTGGGAGCTCGGCTCCTTGAAGGGATTGGAGGATCTGAGCTGGGAGCTCGGCTCCTTGAGGGGATTTGAGGATCTGAGCAGGGAGCTCGGCTCCTTGAGGGGATTGGAGGATCTGAGCAGGGATCTTGGCCCCTTGAAGGGATTGGAGGATCTGAGCTGGGAGCTCGGCTCCTTGAGGGGATTGAAGGATCTGAACTGGGAGCTCGGCTCCTAGAGGGGATTGGATGATCTGAGCTGGGAGCTCTGCTCCTTGAGGGGATTGAATGATCTGAGCTGGGAGCTCAGCTCCTTGTGAGGATTGGAGGATCTGAGCAGAGAGCTTGGCTCCTTGAGGGG
Organism: Thysanoteuthis rhombus; assembly: GCA_963457665.1. Taxonomy (NCBI): domain Eukaryota; kingdom Metazoa; phylum Mollusca; class Cephalopoda; order Oegopsida; family Thysanoteuthidae; genus Thysanoteuthis; species Thysanoteuthis major. The sequence continues at coordinate 13,980,536 of OY735230.1, read as the reverse complement.
ATTGGATGATCTGAGCAGAGAGCTCGGCTCCATAAGGGGATGGGAGGATCACTATTCACAGTGATATATGATGATAACTATATTTGGATCCTCATCACCATCCTTGTAGTGTCTGTCATTGGACATTGACCTCTCCTAGGATTCGCCAGACTTCTCTTTCATTGGCATCATGGGAGCTAGTGCTTTCTGAACTAATCCAGTTTGTCATACCATCTTATTTTTTGCTGACCACAGTTTTGCATATGATATCGCGTATGATCTCCAGCAGTTGTCTGACATTCTCGCAACATTATTAGCCCATTGCCATTTGAGTTTTTCCATGGATTCCATGATATCTCTGACTTCTGTTTTTTTCTCTAATATGTTGTGCTGCCTTGAGATCTCTCTGTGTGAATTCACACATGATCCTCTCCTGTGCATGTTGCATGGTTCTCATTTTTCAGGTCAATCTTTCAGTAAAGTTTCATGTTCTAAATCCATAGGTGACTATCGAGAGGATGCATTGTTCTACACCCTTCTTATTAGGATTAATGGGAATTTCCTTTTCTTGAAGATTGATCTTCCTCTACCAAAAGTTATTCTTTACTTGATATCTTCTTCTTTCATGATGATTTGTTGTCCTAAATAGAATCAGTGCATTTTTAATTTTGATCATTGTGTCTTTGTCCCTAACATGTTTGTTGCACATGAGATTTGTTTTACTTAAGTTCATGTGGAGACCTACTTTCTTGCCTTCTTTATTCAGTCTGTCTAGCATTATTTGGAGATCTTGAAGGTTCTCAGCAAAAAGGATGATGCTGTCAGCAAATCTGTGGTTGCTTCGGTTACACTATCTATTCTGATTCCTTTATTTCCCCATCCTAGTTTTCAGAAGATCATCTCGAGGTAGGCAATGAAGAGTTTGGGTGAACTGGTACCACCTTGTCATACCCCTCTTTTGAGGTGAAAGAGCTCAGAGTCTTTATGTAGCCAGATAAAGGGTTCTTTTCATTGGAAGTAGAAAAAGGTAAGGGCTTAAGCCACCCCACCTGAGCATGTATGATCCAGAAATATATTCCCAAGTATGTAAAAAAGAAAGGCTAACTAAAAAATTAAAAAACATTCCATGTCTGTCACTTTAATTAAACATGTTGGGGAAACCCGGGTACAGTGGATCAGAAAAAATTACTTGTACTTGAGGTAGAAGCTGAAATTATTGATATATTCAGGTGAAAATTAAGAAAAATGAACTCCTTAGATGAAGATAAGTAGATAATATCTAAGCCAGCAGCAGGCAGGCACAAGTTTTTTAAAAATTTATTTCTGATTCAATGTGTCCAAACTCTTGTACAGAGTGAATCATCCTCTAGGGAACAGTGAATCAACCTAAAATTGAATGATTCAAGAAGTCCCAGAGTGAAACCAACTGCAAATTTAATGGAGGTATTGTTGAATTTTAGACTGTCGACTGTAGGTTGTTGCAAAATATGATCATAAAAATTTCTCAAACATTCATTGGCAAAAGTTAAGCATTCTAAAAGAGGAAAATCTAAAATACAGTGGATCATGGGGCACAGTGAATTATTATGATTTTTTACAAATGCAATTATACTACAGATGGCTGCAAATTCCTCTTCTCAAGTCAACACAATTGCAAACTTATTTTGTGAAAGACCTGCCAGCTTGAGTATTGCTGTGCAGTGTGCAAGGTAAAGGACCTAATTTTAAGCCAAAACTTAAATTCAGAGGTACTCTTATTTTCATTATAGAGCCATAACTATTCAGAGTCTTGTAATGTTGCTATATGAAGTGAAATTGAAATTGTGTTAGAATTATTTCCTGTTTAAACTGCAATCACTGCACTTGCTTTTTAGAGAGATGTAAGGTCATCTTTTTCAATTGTATGTGTGGGGCACAGTAAATCATTTCTTTTAATTAAAAATTATCTTGTCAATTCATTTCATGTAGTTTACCAAAAAATAACAGATCAACTTTTATAGCATTATTTTTTTTTTTCAAATTGCTCTTAAGACTGCATGAATGTTTCCTTCTATACGCATACCTCCTTCCAAAGAATGTTTGAGAGATTTTTATGATCACTTTTTTCAGTATCTTCTATATATAATTTTTTTTCTGTAAATATTTGTTCAGACAATATCTAGCTTAAAACTCTGCTTTTACAATAAAAAATCGTCAAGCCCTCTTAGTGATGATTAGGGAAAAATTATCACCACTAAAATACAATATAACTGGAAACCAATTTTTATGGATTTTTATTGATTATTCATTCCAATTATATATATATATATATATATATATATATATATACATACTTGCATACATGTATAACGCTCCCTTATACAGGGTTGAGCACTCTTTAGGTGAGGAAACTCGTTGATTATAAACTTGTGTAACGCTCTTCCAACTTAGGAATAGAGCATTCTGGTGGATGAGGAATATATGCGTATATATGCTTAAATTCAACCTTACTGACCGTTCAGTTATGTGTAGAGCAGAGATAAGATACCATCCTCTCTGTCTGAAGCAAAGGTTTCGATCCTACCTTGTGGTACTAGATGGGATAATGGATAGTCTATAGCCACACTGAAGAGTTGTAATACAACAAAACAGCTGATTTGATTATTATATATATATATATATATATATATATATACATATATATATATATATATATATATATATATATATATATATAAACATATCTGTGTGTGTGAAGATATATATATATATATATATATATATATATATATAATATCTTCACTATATATATATATATATCTTCACTCATGATAGATGAATAGATACTTACATGTATACTTACACAGTTATCCCTTGCTATTCATGGGGGTTAGATGTGCCAGGGGGTGTACAAATAAATAAATGAATACAGTAAAGGGCACAGTAAAAAAAAAATTGTACAATTAATTAATGAACACAATAAATTTCATGAGACTACAGTATGGTGGATTGTAAAAAAAAAATCTAAAATACCATTCAACTCATCTTATGCAAATATTAGAATAGACTAAATCTAATTCCAATTATATGTTACCATACCTGAAGAAATTTATAGTATGTAATTAAACAAAAAATTCTTTTAAAAAAATAGTATCATCGAAATTTGTAAATCCAAGAAGCCTAATCATTTATAATTCAATAACAAAATTTGCAAAAAGCATTCAAAAAATTTCCAGTAGATTTCATTTTTGTAAAAATAAAAAGTATACACAGATTTTTAATAACAAGAACCGAAAGTTCAATGAGACATCCACTATAAAGTTTAAACACCAATATTGCCAGATCCTATGACCCGAAGTAAAATATAATTTTATTCAAGAAGCATTTCATCAAGAAAAACTTTTCTATCAAGTTCCATGTAAATCAGATGGAAAATGACTGAGAAATTTGATTTCAAAACAAAACTTAAACACTGTTATTCCTAGATACCGAGTGGAAGATTTCTATTCTTTCTTATCAAAGGACACCTTTCTACCAAGTTTTGAGTGAATCTGACTTAAAACAGGTGAGAATATCGATTTTAATTGATTTTTAAAGAAAGTTTAAACGCTAATGTTACTAGATCACATGACACTCAGTAGAAGATTTTTCTAGGTGAGAAGCATCTTATTAAGCCACAACTTATTACAAAGTTTCAAGTAAATCTGATTGTAAACAGCCAAGAAACAATATGGGAAGACACCTACTGTCCGAAAGAAACCCTTATAGAGAGGCAAGGACACTTCTACGAAAAGCAATGAAAAACTTTCCAAACAGAAAATATCTTAATTCTTTCGCGTTTCTTATTTCCTGATTCAAGGCTGAGTTAAAAAGAAAAACAGTCGGCAGCATTGAATAAAACCATATTCTCTACATAAATAATTTTTGATTGATAATTTTCTATGATCTCTGTTCTTATTAATAAGAGAGAGATTATTATGATGAATTGATAAATTACAAGTTCCAGACACTTTTATCGACGCGTCACTTTTTGTCAAAATGCCATGATAGTTGCTTTATTATAAATATATATGCATTCATGACTTCCTAAATCTTTTATACTTTGTTTATAATGTACAGCGTATTTTCTATTATGCGGTTTTTCACCGAACATAGCTAAACTCCCTAAAATATTCCGATTAAATTATTCATGACTAAACCAGGAATTATCAAAACCGCCAATGAGAAACAGGCAAATACCTACATATATATATATATATATATATATATATATATATATATATATATATATATATATATATATATATATATATATATATATATGTGAATATATATAAATATATATATATTTATGTATATATCATGTTAGAGGGATTTATTCAATATCAATACATCTATAATAAGCATTTACATATATCTCTAAGTATGTACATGTTATTGCGCACATGTAAATATTATTACATACAAACACACACACACACACACACACACACATATATATATATAT
>OY735230.1:13813571-13973571 GCA_963457665.1 Thysanoteuthis rhombus | reverse complement strand
TTTTAAGGTTATTTTATGATTACTTGGGATTAATTGGGCTTTTATTTATAAAATGTCTATCTAAACATTTCAAAACAATTTTTTATTGTGTTCTGCCCGAGCAGGGGTGTGGCGAAACTCCCTGAATCTGCACCTGTGCATGTAGACAGTAAGTGATGAATAGCCTCCTCAAATTCTCAAGATTTTCTTGAAAGCTTTTGTTAACACATTTCACTCAATACTTACTTTACAAATTTTGTACTTTAGAAATAAAATCCACATTTTTTTAGTTTTCAGGCTGCAGTGAGATAATCTCATACAGTGGTTCTTAACCACAGGTGAACACCTCCTAATGTTGTATGTTAAGCTATTTGTACGGGTGTGAGAAGAGGGTGGCAAATAAACTTTTTCTTTCATTATTTTACTGATATATACAACATTTTTCAAAGTGACTTAAGAAAAAGCAACAGCAGTCAGATCTATAAATGGTTTTATTAGAAATATTTGATACAAAATCTTAATTCTGACTTCTGATAAATTTCAATATTTTGTGATTTACACTTTTTAATGTTAACTTCGCCAATTTTGAAGTTTTAAAATTCAATTTTTTAGTCTTAAGATTAAGGGTTGGAAGAAAGATTTTGAAATGTCAAAAGGGTATGACCTTTGATCAAGGTTAAGAATTGCTGATCTCAGGTCTACAAAATTAAGGTTATTAAAATTTGTTTTGAATACCAAGGCTGATATTTATATACTTTTGGTCACTGAACTAAAAAATGGAAATTTTCAAGAAACACATTTTTTAGTAGTAAGTTTTCAGGATAATTCTACTCTTTTCATATGGATACATTGTTTTGATTATATTAGCTAATTTGAATCATTTTGGAGTGCAAAATCAAAAAAAGAGAGAACCATTTTTCCCCATCAAAACTTGTTGCAATGACAATGTTTGAATGTAGTACTTTCTATTATTAAAATCTATTTTTTAAAACACCAGTTTTTTTTCACTAATAAATAGGAATATGACGAAAGCATAACATGATGATAAGTCATATCAGTAGGAAGTAGCATGTTTAGCAGTTAGACATGCCTAGACCAGTTGAGTTTCCCTCACCATTGATACTATTTATTTGAGTAATGTAAGCATATCTCAGTATGAATGAGTTATCTAGTGTTATTTTAAATTACTGTCATCGGAGCTTTTCTTTTATCACAATGATATTTACAAAGAGATATGGTCTTTCATTTAAAACATAGTGATAATAATCAATATTTTTCTTATACAGATAAATTAAAATATTGCCATACTCTTGATGATCATATTATGGCATCTAGAGGTATTGTGAGCAGCTCTGGTCATTATTGCTATATTTGTGGAAAATTTGCAGTGAAAAAACAAAGAAAAAACATGGCAGATTTTCTAAAAAAAGCATATTATGCCTTCTTTGGGAAAAAAAACTTTGAGACCAGAATAAACATTGGGCCTTGCACGGTTCTAAATTTTGTATAATCTATAAATATTGGAGAGTTGGATGATCAAGACTGTTCACAAAAACTCTGGATGCCATAATATGATCATGAAATGTACATTAATATTTTGATTTATCTGTATAAGATAAATATCAATTAATATGTCTTGCTTTTCAATAAAACACCACTTCTTTTAGTAAATATCACTGTGATAAAAAGCACTTCAATGAAAGTAATTTAAATGGCACTAGTCAACTGAATCACACTGAGATATGCTTATATCATTCCAATTAGTAGTATCAGTGGTAGAGGAAACTTGACTGGTCAAGACATGTCCATCTGCTAATCATGCTACTTCTTGCTGATATGACATTTCTATAATTAAAATCAGCTGAAATGATCAAAACAATTTTCTTGATGTATCCATATATATAGTGTAAAATTATATGAAAAGAAAAAAAAATATGTTTCTTGGGAAAATGGGATTTGCCAGAGAAAAATGGTTTCAATTTTTGAACTCAATGACCAGAAAATGCATAAAAATCAGCTGAAACAATCAAAACAAATATTTCAATGTATACCTATTGATGAAACAGAAAAAGTTCAGGATTTAAGAAAACTTTTTTGAAAAATTGTATTTGTAAACTTATGGGACTATTTATAAAAAATATAACTTCCGTTTCTTTTTTTAATTTTTGAATTTGGTAAAGATTTTTTTTCCTCTCTTTCCTCTATAAACTGCCTCCTAACAACATTCACATTCTGGTTATCCTCAAGGAAGCATACTCACTTGGTCATCTCCAGGTGACATTTATATTTTCACATTTCTGTCATCATCTATCTATAGATGAATAGTTCAACTTTTTCTGTTTGATTCTTTGTTTCTCTGTCCTATACGTATAATAAAGATGAAATAGAATTTATACCCATTATTTTAAACGATGGACACTTCCACTTAAATAAGTTCCGTCATTTTTTTAATAAAAATGCAGATGAAATTGACAAATTTTAAACATTTATTTATATCATGAACAATATCGAAGAAGTGAACAATAGAGTCTTGAGGTATGTGTGAAAATCAGAAGAAACTGCTCAATTTTGGATATTTTTATCCAAATACATTATGGCCATCAGTATGTATGGCTATTTTTGGGATCTCATCTGTAATCAGAGCAAATATATTCCTTTAATGAAAAAAATGAACTCCCCATTTTGGTATTTAAATCCAAAAATGGAAACAATATTTCTTCCTTTTAAGAAACTTATTTTTTAGTTGTGAGCTTTCAAGATAATTTTACTCTGTACATATCGGTACATTGTTTTGCTTATTTCAGCTAATCAGAATCATTTTTGGGTGCCAAATTAAAAATAAGAACGTTTTTTCTCCACCATGTTATAGTTTTTTAGAAAATACATTTTTTACTAGCTAAAAAGCCAAAATTTAGGCTCAATTTACCTGACTCCTCTGGTCATGTCATGTGAATTCCTAATTTATTTTTATGCTCTAATAATATATCAAAAAAGTTGCCGTGCAAACTTAGTTATCAGGACTGTATTTATGGCAGTACAAATGGAGCAACTGCAAGCAGTCACAAGATTTTAAGGACCCTGCCCCTCAATGACTTGGACTATTGAATAATCATAGCCACCAAAAGTAGTAAAGGGTTCTATCCCTTTTTTACACGTGTATGTGTTTGAGTGTTCCAACATTCCTGGTCGTACTGTTTTGTCTATAGACTTGAAAATCTAGACTCCTTCTAAAAAGATTTAAAAATTCATTTCGAAAAAAAAGTCCCTTTGATCTTTTTTGAGCCTTATTTTGACAGATTTATTAATAACATCTAGAATCTCCAGAATCTAGATGTTTTTTCTTAACTCTATTTCAGATGTTTTCCAGTGGATATAACATCTAGATTCTCCAAAGTCTAGATGCTTCTAGATGTCGTTTGACTCTATTTTAGATGTTTTCTAGTGGAAAAATGCCAGAGGTGTCATAAATAGAATTTACTCTGACTGTATTTATTCTTCAACAGAATTTTCAACACATGACTCCAAAATTTGTTGCTACGGTTGTTCAATTATTGATTTCGATGGCGAGTTTTTTCTCATTTTCTATTTATCAATTTTAGATTTGGCCCTGGAGGATGTAGGACAGAAAGCGAAAAATAATTATTCTGTATGATTTAAGATTCAGGCAAAATATAAAATTGTAATCTATCCCCTGTCCATGTATGTATTATAAATAAATCAAGATTAGTTTGATAGTTAAGTTCGCAAGATATATGTTGTGATGTGATAAGATCTTATGATAGGGGGGATTTGCAGAAATATAAAATGAGTCCGATTTGTATTTAATGGTCTGCTGCACATGAGAATGTGAGTGCTCAATAAAAAATATGCAAGATTGATGCTTCATCATGTCCTTAATTAAGACCCCATCAAACCATGGTTCCGAGTCGATCCCATTTTCTACAAACCCGAATCCCCCTGTTTGCCACAGACGCAGTTGTATGAAGATTCATGGGATGTTGCAGAAATTGAAGTGATATTTAGCCAAGCTGATCCAGTGGAAATTTCATGGGCGTCGACAACTAAGATCCCCTCTTGTCTCATGCTTCCTGTCTTTTCTCCCCCTTTGGTTGTATCTTCTCATTCTCTCCCTTATCCCATCCATTCTTTGTTGCCTATTTATGTTTATATCTAAATGTTATACAAACATGGATTTGTTCCACATGAAAAAAAAATCTTCCTATCCACTCACCTACAATCTAACTTGCTTCTCAGCCGTCTCTCTTCATACCCTCTTGCTAAAATCACCTTTCTTTGCTGCCCTCTCTCCTTTCATACCCCTCAGTAAACTATCTAACTTTCCTTTCTGCCCTTTCCCTTCCTACCCACTTATCAAATTACCCAACATTCCTTTTTACCTTCTCCCTTCCTACCCTCTTATTAAACTACCTAACATTTTTTACCATCCCTTCCTTTCATCTCTTTTATCAAACTAACAAACTTTTCTTTCTCCCTTCTCTTCCTTCCTACCATCAGTAAACTACCTAACTTTCTTTTATACCCTCTCCCTTCCCACTTTCTTACAAAATTACCCTTCTTTTCTGCCCTTCTCTTCCTAACCACTTTATCAAACTATATAGATTTCTTTTCTGCCCCTTCTCTTCCTAACCTTTAACTGAACTACCTAAACTTCCCCTTACAGTATTGCTGGAAGCATAACATTCAGATACTGGTAAGTGCAAGCAGAACAATATTATAGAATAGTCATTAAAACAAAACTAGTATTTAAAGAGTAAGAAGTCTCTCCCCTTCACAAAATCATGTACGAAGTTCAATGAAAAATCTTCTTCCTGTCATTTTTTTTCTATTTCTCTTGCAATGGCATTTTTTTTTTGTTCTTTTCACACATACGCAATCCCTATTTCAAGATCTTGAAATCTACTTACATAATATGCCATGTGTATGTCTATATATTTGCTGTCTGTAATATTTGCCAAAGGAGATAACTATCAATGCCATTTATAAAGTAGTCTCCCATAGTTATTCATATTTTTTGCAAATGTGTGAAAAATCCATGTTCATTCTGGTTCAACATAAACCAGATAATGCAGAGCAACTTGATGTTTTTGATATTTTTAAAGTCCGATCCGATTGCAAATTCATTAGAATATTGTCTTCTTTTTTTGACAGCATCGCTGAACTAGTATCCAAATGAAGAAAAGAAATTTGCCCCTATCTTATAGCTTACTCAAATGCTTGCACAACTGAAATTTCATGAAAACTTGTCAGTTAGTTACTTTGCTTTGAGAAAAAGACAGATAAAAAAATTGTGAACAGATACTCGATAGAGCCTGGGCTGAATTTATCATTGTTGGGGCCCGATGCATAACATTTCCTGGACACCTTTTTATTTTTATATTTAGCGATTATTTTCAGACGAATCAAAACAAAAATGAAATATTCATGAAATTATGATGTTCAATTTAACATAAAGTCTTTTATGGGTCAATCTATCTCCATGCGACATAATAAGTCCCCCCAAAATTTTAGTTGAGACCTTCAAACATTTTATCTGCAAAAAATGCAAAAAATCACAAAATATCTTCTTAATACGTATTTTTTGTGGGGTCCTATACTGTCTCGATACATATCTCTGTATATGTACAGCTCTGTCATTGAGCCAATGAAAAATGAAATCTATCTCCATATAACTTAATTATTCCTCAAACAAGATTACTTGAGACATTTTACTTTTTTACCTGCAGAAAACAAAAAGACACTTAAATACTTTTTAAAGACATTCGGGGGTAGGTGGGGGGATGAGGGCATAACATTTTAGGGCCCTGTTCAGCTGCACTCTTCGTACTGCCTCTTGTACAGCCCTGGAGGACTGCATGCTCACTCTGGACATCGAACCACAAAACTAGTGATCATTTTCTGGTTATTTTAACCATTAACTATCCGCCAGGTGTATATAATTCAGAAAACTTGATTCTCCTCAATATCAAAATGACAATGTGTAAGCAACAAAGGAAAACAAAGTCCGATCAGGTTGAATAAATAGACAGGATCAAGAGAAAAGTGACTGAAGTCAAAGGCATATTGGGGGTGGGGGCTTTAAAATCTTGGGGCCCCTGGGCAGCTGCACTGTCTGCATTGCCTCAAGTACAATCCTAACTACAAATGGATGAATTTTTTTTTTTTTTGCCCTCTGCTAAAAGTGCTTTGCAGAGAGGCTGTTTCTACTTCAAACTGTCAGTGGGCTGAAATATCCGGAATGTGAACTGCTGTTAGCTGAAAGGTTAGCAATAATAAACATGCTGACAACTCATGACATCCTGTTAGGAAGCACAACAAATGAAAGGTGTGCATCGGGGAGGAAGGGAGTGTAACACGCCTGCATCAAGTGCAGATGAGAACGTCCACTGATTGGTGGAGATGATTTGCCAAACGGCCAATCATGTCGCACGACCAAGTGGTCATGACCATCCTCTTTCTCAGGAAGTACCACCTTTGTATAACTAGTTGAAATGTAAATAAAAGGTAGAGAGATATCGGGATAAAATGAGAGGATAATAATAAATACGAGTTGGCGTTTTGAAATTTTTATGTTAAGAAGATTAAGCTTGTGTGGATTAATTTTTGTTTGTGTTTGATAAGATATGGTTGTAGAACTTGTTACTGTAACAGATGGGCAAAAACACCGGTCACACGCACTTTATGCAGGCTAGTATATACGTTATTTACTATATCTGCATACTCAAATCTTTAGAAAGAGTTTGGGATTCACCACTCTACCAATTCCCATGTATAACAGTAACCCGAAAAGTCAGACAAGTGGATACCAGAATGGACTAATATATTTAAGGCTGAAAGGTACATATGCTGGGTAAAAATACATAACACATGCGCAGGGCCGGCCCTAGGGTTTCTGATGCCCCAAGCAAACTGAAATTTGGCGCCCTGCAAAGTATGGTATACTTATTTATTTTTTTATGATTCTCGGAGGAAAAAATAAATATGTGAAAATAAAAAGTTTATCACAATGACCAGGTAAAAATACTCCGGAAAAATCTGACTTCATATCAGGGAATCGTCTTATTTTGATTGTTTTTACTGTTTTATTCATTCATTTTCCATTTTTTGTAGACACATGAGAGGCTCACCCTAGCTCTTGATGCTTTTGGCAACTGGCCACGTAGCATATATATATATCTGGTATCTAATTTTTCCCTGTGAATTTCTTATTCTTCCTTTTCTTATAATGGCTTACAAGAAGGATTGAAAGAAATTCAACTCAGAAAGAAATGTGTTTCTTAGTTTAAGAAAACATACAAAAAAAAAGCAAAATACCCAATATCATTATGAATTTATAATATTGAAATATTCTTAATTATTTATATTGAAAACTATTTCAGCTGTTGAGATTAATCAAATAGACTGATCCTCATATCTAATCATTATTAATTATACCAGTGTACCCCTACAAATGCCGACTGTTTTAATGATTATAGAGGATTAATCATAAACAATCTTAATTTTCAACAAACGAAATAATCTCTTTTAAGGAGTCTTGCCTGTCTCCTTTCCACCTTCTACACTGAATAGGTTGCTGTGTGCACAGGTGACTGTCTGGAGGGGAGGAAGGAAAGAAGCGAAAGAAGGACGTGAGATAATTTAAGCCTGTAAGAATGTCATACTCCTTTTTCCCTGTGACATACAGACCAACCAAGCAACAAATCAACCCAACACTCTGTGTATTACTATAGTTTGATAACTATTAGTCATTTTGTATTAAACAAATTGAACCTGTAGAAATTCCACAGGTGCTGACAACTAAATTAACATTCCTTTTGCATATATATTTAATATAATGATATTTGATTAAGATATATCATATTGCTAATGAAATTTTTTACCTGTGTAACGTATCTATATTGATTCTAACATCATGCAAAATCAAAAGAAACTAATATATATGTGGTTATTACTATTATTGATTACTTTGCTATCCATCCAATTCTGATGTCTATTAGTACTAAATTTTTAGGTTTCTGACTCGTTGTGGAGGAGTTATGAATGAAAAACAGTTATTGTGAAAGTTGAGTCCATTTTGCTCTCCTTCAAACATAAACACCCTATTCCATTCTTACTCTTGTTGATTACATTATAAGGCTGGATTAAATTTTGTTGCTGTAAAATATTGTTTTAGTTCCTGTGGTCAACAATGGAAAGTAGCAACAAAACAAAAAAAGAACAAATTGAAACAAATAAATCAGCAAATTTTATTGGTGTGAGAAGACACCATAGAAAAAATGAATGATAAAATATCATGGTTGTACATACAAACAACCAGAGTAATATATAGGATATTTGACAAGAAAATTGGACACCGTACAGATGTACAGAGTCTATTTGTGCAATGATATTCCTCAAAAAATTATTTAAGACAGTAAATTTAAGCTGATTATCTTGAATGTTTTTGCAGTGTCTTTCCAGAACCATGATTTTAAGCTAGTGAAGGTAAGTGGTGAAAAATCTATAGAAGTCACAAGAATCTTTATTGATAATCTATAAAAGAATTTATGATTACAGGGTGTCCCAAAAGTCACTATACTCTCATTTTTTCATTTTTATTTTGAAACAAACCAACAAAAACTTTTGAAAATTGGAACACATAAACTAAAATGTTTAAGAATTTTACTATTTGAATTATGTAAAGTTCAAATAAGAATTTCTCCATTTGTAGACTTCTACATTTGAGCCAACTTCTTCATAGCACTTCAGATGAGCCAGTGATTGACATAGGCGTTCCTAAAAACACGGAACATTTCAGTTGGGATTTTTTAACATCAATATCTGATTCTTGCCTCTTATCTTTTGATCTTGTGGCATCAACTCTGCTCTTCATGTTACCCCTCAAAAATAATTCTCAACCTTTGTCTGACTCTGATTTTGCATCATAGTTCTAACATTAGTGTCATCACCATAGTAATGATGATAGATGTGGGGCTCTAGTGTTGAAAGATTTCTCATAAATTGAGTTGTTGATTGATATCAATTTCACAGAGATTGGACAGGGATCTGAAAATGAAAATGAAAGAGAAAAAATACTGTCACTTTTGAGGCAACCTGTATATAAATGTATTCAACTTAGAAAGAACACAAGTTGTGTTGACATTGTTTCTAGTGTGACAGGAAGATCCACTGAAGATCTCAACAGTAAACTGAAAGACAAATCCAAAAGTTTTGTATGAAAAACCCATACATGTACAAATCTTACATAACTTCTACAAGGCTAAAGTGGAAAATGAGGTATTTTCAATTTACAAACTCATGAATATCATGAACGTACATATGTAAATCTAAGACTTGGTACTCACTTACATAACTTCTACAAGACTAATGAAGAAGAATGTTTTCATAATGTCTAATCAAACAAATAATTATATGCACATGCGCACACACACTCATGTGCCCCCCCACACATACGACCCCCCCATGTGTCTAAAATGAAGTATGGTATTCTTCACCATTTTCAGTCCATAAGAAAATTTTAAACTTTGAAATATACATATGTATATATTGAATGCACTGACACTAAATGATTTTTATATATATATATATATATATATATATATATATATATATATATATATATATATATATATATATATATATATATATATATATATATATATATATATATATATATATATATACATATATATATATATATATATATATATATATATATATATACACATATATATATATATATATGTATGTACATATATATATATATTCACATATACATATATATTTATGTATGTATATATATATATATATATTCATATATATATATATATTCATATGTATATATATATTCATATATATATATATATATTTATGTATATATATATACATATATATATAATATATATATATATATATATATATATGTATATATATATATATATATATATATATATATATATATATATATATATATGTATATATGTATATATTCATATTTGATAGATATATATGCAGTGCTACTCAAAGGTTTGGGGAATTAGGATAGTCAAGTTATTCAACATTTCCTTTTTGGTAGACATGTCACACATTTCTTGAAATCATGCCACCAGGAATTTTTGCTACCAAAACTCCAAATATAGGTTCCCCCTGTTTTTAAGTTGGTTTGTTTGGCTGAAGTGTATCACATGTACAGGCCACACCAATGGAGCTGGAGGGCTGAAAATTTGGACATTTACTCCTCATCTTTTTTGTTTTTTTGAAATCCCCACCATAAAAAGGTATTAAATGGAGTGGGGGATCCAATTTACAATGTAAGTTTATGCCAAATTGGCCCCTTTATATGTGTTTGGCAGTATTCATGCTTGTTTTTTTCAGAAAGTTTTCACTTTTTACTGATCACTGCCCAACAGAAAGTGAGAGAAGTAACTTATATGTTGATCCCTCCTTTCTCCAATTTTTTCATTGATCACCTCAACATGGCATCCTGCCAAAAGACATTGGTTGCATGACAGTTTCTATTGAGTGACAAACTGGACCTATTTTATCTTTCTTTGAGGAAGCCATTTTGTGCCTTGAGTTCGCACAAATGAATGGTGGTTGGCCTCCGTCAGTCTCGTGCGACTATGGATCTGCACCCCCCAAATCATGCTTCCGTCTGCGTTGGTAGAACAGCGTCTGTTGTGGCTATAGAGGCCCAGCCGGGAGAGGCAGTCCCAGCTGCAGCAACTGCACCTGTAGGCGTTGTACTCTGCTGTTGTCTTGATGCCGTTATTTCGGTGAATTCGCTTTTCTTCAGCCGAAAGCCTCAGCTCCTCCTTTCCCACATTTTAGACCTCTGCATAGTTCCAGCCTCCGACGAGAGCGATCTCTTGAAATATCCTCCCACCTTTCAAATAAGTACGCACTCAGAATATAAAATTAAATCCTCATGCAACTATACTGGAACATAGTAACAAACTTTATCTCATGCGCTAAATCAGACACATTGGGGAAGATTCAGGTTTTTTGTCGATTGTAAAAATAAACAACACACACGTACATACACACACGGATAGACAGACGGACACAGATAGACAGAGACAAACAGACACAAACACACACATAAACGCAGACGGATAGACAGACGCTCATAGACAGAGACAAACAGATGCACGCAGACAGACTCACACACACATACACAGAGACGGACAGATAGACAGAGACAGACAAATGCACACAGACAAACAAACGCAAACACACACTCATATACACAAGAGAGACGGACAAACACATGCACACACACATACACACACACATACACACGGAGAAGAACCCAGACAAGCAAGCATTGGGACAAGCAGGTGAAAGAGTGATAAATAATGTATGTAAACATGAAAAGTAGATACATACAACAGCAAAAAAAAAACAAACTATTTGCAAATTGAATATTGTAAACAATTTCATGTTATCTGCACCGAAGCAAATGCAGTAGAATTTGTTTGGATCCTTTTTTCTTTTCTTTTGACAACAAATTAACACCTGCAGTTGAAGGAGAGGAGAGCAAATACTGAAAGCGTTTTGTACCACTTTAGAAAGTAAAGAAATAAATGACAAAGCAAACACGCTGAGAGTAGGATAAATTTTGCAGCAGATGCACATTCCTGTATCACACGCAGAGAGAAAATATAAGTCCAGGATACCTCGAATAGTGTGGTTTTGATTAGTGTCAGGTTTTGATGTAGTATGGTTAAGGTATTGGTGTATGAATCAATGTAACTGAGTGCAAGTTGAAAACAAGCATTAAATCATAATAAAACCTTGAACAGTGCAGTTTTAAACAGTATGGAAAATTTGAAACAAATCAACAGTACAAATAAAGGTATATCTATTGGTGACATTGCCCAGGATCCCAGCAGCCCTGTCTGCTTTGCCTGGGCTAACAAAATTCAATCTCAATGTGATATCAATACTTTACTTGTCCTTATAGTTTTCCGGACAAATCTTGTCAGGGCTGGTACAAAATGCTGGCGCTGTCACTGGGTAGACCTTTAACTACATATATGCACTCATGTCTATGATATTATTCTGCTTGTTCTTACCTGTGTTTGAATGTTCCATTTTCAGTAATAGAATAAAAGAAAGTTTAGATAGTTCAATAAAAGGGTAAGTAGAGAGAAGGCAGAAAAGAAACCTAGTTTCAAAAGACGATAGGAAGTGAGAAAGCAGAGAGGGAAGTTAGGTAGGGAGAGGACAGAAAAGAAAGTAAAGCAGTTTGATAAGAGGGTTGGAAGGTTTTTGCATAAAAAAACTGATCGATGTTCATATAACATTTAGATAAAAAACATGACTGGGTAATGAAGATTGGGAAGGATAATAGAAAGAATGAGAAGGTACAGGCAAAGAATGAGAGAGGAGCAGAGGCATGAGATAATGGATAATCTTAGCTGTCCACACTTGAGGAATTACCACAGGTTCGGCTAGTAAGTCTAAATAAGATAGAATTTCTTATTTCTCATGCAGATTTGTATCATTACATTCATGCTCTTACAAACACTGATGGATCATTGTAGAGTATCGGACAACTTGGAAGAATGTAAAAGTAAATGCTTTTAGAGTAGTGGTCCTCAATTGAAGGGAATTCAAAATGGCTTTGGGGTGTATTTTATTCTATTTCAAAGTGCATATAAATCAGCCTTGGGCATTTGTTCAAATCATCACTTCCCTGACTGACCTATTTTTCATGATGGAATCGGCCGACGGAAATATGTTGATAACATTGGAGCAGAAAATGAGAAGGGAAAATAAAAAATGGGATATTCCCGTTGTCATAGAGATCACGGATTTTATATCATTTCATTCTTTCAGGTATTTTTCCTTCTTGTTTCGGACATTTTAATGGTAATTAACTTGAAAAATCAGTTGGAAACAAACGTCTTTTTTATATTATTAATATTATTATTATAAAAACAAATGTTGCCAAATGTTGCCAAAAGTTGCCAAATGCTGTCAAAAATTGTTTAAACAATGTTGAGGGTTTTGAACAGAGTCTGTTCTTTTTCTTGTTCTGTCTTATAAGAAGGGCTTGTATTATTTTGAGCTCTTGGTTTTTAGAAACAAATACCAGCTATTAAAGTCTACCTCTCTCACGCTCACATATATAATACATAAATCTTTTTTTATGATCCCTTCTTTCTCTATATCTCTGTCTCTTACAGCCACTCATACATACATAACTTTCTCTACTTTCTTTTCTTTCTCAACCACCATTTCAACTCATTTGATATTCTCAATCCTGATTTTGAAAATTATGAAATTCCTTGAAATTAAATTTTCTTATTTATATTTGAAGGCCATGAAAAGACAACTAATGTTGAATAGTAAAGAATCATCTTGGTAAATAATAAATTCTGTTGAAAGAAGAAAATTTGACTTACAAATACCTTAAGGGACACATAGACCTCAAATTAATTGATAGTAGTACTTAAAAGTACTGTTAGCTCATAAAAAGTCAAGAGAGATGATCAAAAAGAAACTCTATGAACAGAATCAATTTGAATTGAATGGAGAACAAAAAAATTACACACATGGAGGTCTGTGTTCTTCAAGTTAAACATTATGAAATTGGTCTGTTTTGAATTGTATCATCTCTTGTATGAACTGGAAAGCACTCAGAGAATGTCTATCTCTGTTAATGACACTATCACTGCTGGGGAGGTAATTGTGCATGGATCCACCCCAAAATTTAATCACTTCTTCCGTAGCCTATTGCCAACCCATCAACCAGATTTCATTGAGATTTATTGATCATCTTGACGATATCGCATCGACAGTCAGAGAACTTTTGTAGATATTGTGCGGTGTGGACAGACAGCTACAATGTAGGGTAGGTCATTGTGCATGGATCCAACCAAAAATTTTATCATTCCTATCGTAGCCTTTTGTTGACCCTTCCACAAAATTTTGTTGAAATTCATGGTGAGCTTTTGGAGATATCGTGTGGACAGACAACAGACAGAAAGATGGAAGGACAGAAAAACACAGTAATACATATTTCTCTCCAACTTTGTTGGCAGAGGTAACTAAAAAGCACTCAGAGAGCGCATACTTCTGCCAACTCCATTGTCACTAAAAACTGAATGAAAATCAGTTCGCAAATAGTTACGATACATGAATCTTCCATTTTACCACGCTTTCTCTCACTCTCTCTCTCTCCCATCCACACTTTTCATTCCCTTTCTCTCACCTAACCACTCACTCATACGTATGTATCTAACTTCTCTCCCACACCTTCTTATATGTCCACTTCATCGTTGGCGGCTCGATCAGGAACGATAAACCTCAACTGACCAATCACTTGATAGGGTATTAATAATCAGCATTTAAATTCTGAAAAAAAGGTGTGCCTTTCTCATCCAATGAGAGTGGTTGCAGGTGTGCACTGATAGGGTGTGGCAAGATGTGCAAGGAAAAAAGGTGCAATGCATTGGGGTGATTTATGGCAGGGTGGGATGATTCATGGTA
This sequence comes from Thysanoteuthis rhombus, assembly GCA_963457665.1. Classification (NCBI taxonomy): domain Eukaryota; kingdom Metazoa; phylum Mollusca; class Cephalopoda; order Oegopsida; family Thysanoteuthidae; genus Thysanoteuthis; species Thysanoteuthis major. The sequence continues at coordinate 13,959,075 of OY735230.1, read as the reverse complement.
AGGTGGGGTGATTCATGGCAGGGTGGAGGTGGTTGATTAGCGGCAGAAATTTCATTGGCAGCCATCTTCCAAATTAAACACCTAAGCAGGTGTTTTACGGAAGTTTGAAACTTATGGACGAAACTTGGCGCTCCACCCTTCTGTACACCCATCCCTATCACTGACCCTAGATTTGAACTCTGACAGTCAGAAATCACCAAAGAAAACTGCCAACATAGGTTTCGTCAGTTTTTCAGTTGGTCTGGCTGGCTATGTATGGATGAGCTATGCGTACAGGTTGTACCAATGTTCGAGATGAGTGAAAATTTGAACGTTATCATTATGTCTAGAAAAAACATTTTTCAGTTTTACAAAATTTCCCCTCAAAATAGGGTTTTAGGTGGGTATTCAATTTACAGTGTATTTTTATGCTAAATTGATCCCTAACTTTGTGTCAGCTTGATTTTTTTTTTGAAAATTCAGACTTTCAATTTTCAGAAAATTCCCCTTCTAAATAGGTTTTTTTTTAGTGGTGTGTTCAATTTACAGTGTACGTTTATGCTGAATTGATCCCTAAGTTTGTGGCCGCTTGTTCTTTCTCTGAAAATTCAGACTTTTTAATGATCACTACCCTGAGAAACATCGAGAGAAGTAACTCATTCACTGATCCCTCCTCTTTCCATTATTTTTAATTGATTACCTCCAACAAGGCATACTGCCAAAAGATGTTGATTGCATGACAACTTCAATTGAGTGACTAACCGGACTTATCTTATTCTATTTTGGTTTTGTTTCTTTAAGAAGTGTTATAAAGTTGCAGGGGAGGGGAGATTTTTTTTATTCACTTCTTCCAACAGAGTTAGATGGGGTATATATATTCACTTGTGTCTGTCTATCTGACTGTTTGTCCACACAATATCTCCAAAAGTTCTCTATGAATTTCCATAACATTTTGTAGAACAGCAGGCAATAGGCTACAGAAGGAATGATGAGATTTTGAGGCAAATCCAGGAAATCTTTTTATATGTTCTTCCCTTGTATTGTAGTTACAGTTCCACTTAATAACTCCAAAAGTTCTCAACTGATTTTTATGAAATTCTCAAGAAGTGTAGACCATGGGATAAATAAGAACTGGCTAAATTTTGGGGTGGATCCAGGAATTTTTTTTCACTTGAGAGATAATTTTTTCATACATGTATATATTCACTCATGTTTGACAACACACTCACTCCATAAGTTCTTGGTGAATTTCAGTGACATTTTTGCATGAGGGAGAAATGATTATATTTTTAGTCGATTCCAGGAATGTTTTACAGTTACCTCCCCAGCATCAGAACTATATATGAACTGATTCTGATTTCAGTTTTTAGTGACGATGGCATTGGCAGAGGTATGCGCTCTCTGAGTGCTTTCTAATCTATTTTATAATCTGCAGCTTGAAGCAGTACAGGAAGTTAGAGACGAGGGTTATCAAGGGAGAAGAAATGTTTAGAGAATTTACAGCTGATTTAGACTCTACGGGTGGTGGGGGAGAAAAAGACAAAGAGGGTAGAGAGTGAAAGGTGAAAGGAGAGAAAAAACCGGATAAAACAGTTCTGGATCGTCTCTCAATAGAAATTGTCAAGTGACCAACCTCTTTTGCCGGTATGCCATGTTGGGGGTGAACAATCAAAAAGTTGGTATAAGAAGTGATCAAACAAAAAGACTGTTTTTTCTAAACATGATAAGGAGTAAATGTTCAATTTTTCAGCCTTCTAGCTCCTTTTGTGCCACCTGTACATATGATCCATAGCCAGCTAGCCAACCAGACCAGACCAGACCAGACCAGACCAACCAGCCTGAAAACTGGAAAAACCCATGTTGACAGTTTTAGTGATTTGTGGTCAACTGTTCCTAATAGAGAGAAAGAGAAAAGAGATAATGGAGAGACAAGAATTATATATCCGTCCGGCACACTTTTCTCTGTCACACTTTGAAAATAGAAATTTCACGTTAAAAGGGCTGAGGGGTAGAAAAGAGGTTTTGAGAATGGATTTGTGACACAAAGATCATGAAGAGGGTAGGGAGAGGGGAGAGAAGCAGGGCGAGTGTACACAAAAAGGGGTCAAAACACAAATATATTTGCTGAGAGAGAATGGTCGAACGTGTCTATGAGTGGAATATTTAGTAAAATGCCAAAGATGATCGCCCCAGGCAGCTCCAACAATTTTTTTCCACAAACTACACTGCTTTAGATTTTCAATGGAGAGCTGAAAAGACAACATGATATATTAGAAAGCAAACAGGGGTCAGAGATATCTAGAAATGATAAGAAAACTCAAATGGCAGTGGGCAGGCCATGTTGCAAGAATGCCAGACAATCACTGGATATCACGACTTACAACGTAGATCCCCAAGATCATATGTAAAATTGTGACTGGGAAAAAATAAGAAGGCGTGATGATTTAGACAAGTTCAGAAGGTATTGGCACCCTGACGCTCGTGAACGAGAAAACTTGCCGATCTTGGGGATGGTCCAACGACGGATGTTAAGTGATTGCCGCAGATGATGATGATAGAAAAATACGCATCTATACATCAACCCACACAAAAATGGGAAATTTGGTTTAAACTTTGCCAGAATTAGTAAAAAAAAAAAATCATGTATAAACCTATTTTAGGAAAGTTTCCAATAATAAGGACTTATTGAGAATGACTACACAGTCATGTGTTTCGATAGATACAAAGGACCTATAATTAGTAGGAAAATAACAGTACTTTGCTATTTCAATCGCAATTTTGGAGATAAATGCTGAATTATATACTTCTTTATTTTTATTTATCTCTATCATATCAAAGAACATATTCTCATGAGTGTTTGCTGAGGGAGAAAAGGAGGCGCAAATGCCCTGTTTGCACCCCATTTTTATGTCAGGCTTTTCCCTTAGGGGTAAGTCATTTGAAAGAGAAAGTTGAAACTTTATCATTAATAAAGGATAATGGTGCTGTACAATTGTTTTATGTAACCCCAACTTGATATGAGCGTATAAAAAGTATTGTTCTTTGCTAGTAACAGGGTTGCCACTAAGGTATAGCTTAGCTTAGCTCAGCTTAGCTCAGCTTAGCTTAGCTCGGTGATATTTTCTGGAACAGGTTTTTATGGTAAATCCTCTTCTCCAGACACCTGTTATCATTTTGAATTTTCACATGACTTCCAGATGTTGACTGTGGATTTGCAGTTGTATAGAATCTCCTGTTTATCTCAATATTCATCAAGTCTGTTTTTGAACAAATTCACATATTTTGAAAGCACAATTTCATTAGGTAGACTATTCCTTATCCACACTACGCGGACATTGAAACTATCCAGCCTGGTACTTTGTTGCTTCATTTTCTGTTTCTTTCACTTGTTTCCTGTTCTCTGTGTACGTTCTTCCTAGTTTTTGATGAAGCTACCAACCCCCTTGTCATAATTTCCGTTCATGATCTTATTTACTTCTATCATGTCTCTTCTTACTCTTCTATAACTATGTATATGCATACATATATATATATATATATATATATATATATATATATATATATATATATAATCTGAATATATCCTCTTGCCCATCCCACTGCAAGGAATATATCTTTTTGACTCCCCTCCTCATACCGGAAAAGTAGCAGCGGACGCCCATGCATATTTAACGTCTTTAAGACAAGATTTCCAATCATTCAGACAAGGTTTTGATGTGATTTTATTTATCCTTCAAGTAAACATATCATTTTTCTCCAAATTTGTGTTTCTTCCTTGCTTTTAAGATATGCCAATCGAACATTTTGATCAATTTAGAGGCTTTGATAATTACTTGAGTAAATGTAAATATACCATATCTTGAAGGAAAAAGAAGACTTGTATAGATTCATATTTAATTTAAAACCAGATATTTTCTTTTTGAAAGCTTCACCATGCAGTATACATTTTCACCATACAGTACATTTTCTCTCTACCAGCAGGGCATTACTTGAGACAAGGCAATCAGTACAGCTGCACAGGGGCCCAAAGATTTTAGGGATGTGCCCAAAATAGGTCTTGAGAGAATACTCTTTTTATTTTTGGCGGGTAATAGAGCAAAATGTCTTGACCAAACTTGATTAAGTATTCATTATGTTACACAGATATTCAATTGATCGATAACTTTACGCTACATTAAACATCGTAATTTTATGAATATTAATCATGGCCATCCACAACAGAGTGGTTTGTTGGGTTTAGGTTATTCATGTTCTGACATTTACGTCTATCTCTCGATCTATGTATCTATCCATACTTTGCCCAATCCTTACGGTTCATAGTAGAAACTTGATATTTTGTACACACACTCCTCTCAATAAGTAGGAAAATCTTAAAAATTCCTCTCCAAAATAGTTTTTTTATAAGTGGTGGTGGGGGTTCAATATAGAATGTAAGTTTTTGCAAAATTGGTCACTAGTTTGTGCCTGTGTGTTTCACGAAAATCCAGATATTCTTCAAGAGATCACTGCCCAACAAATGGTGAGAGAAGTAACTTATTCATCGATCATTTTTTTTCCTGATTTTTTAATTGATCATTTCATTTTTGCCTTGACTTGTTTGAAGATAATTGCTAAATACTAAAATAGAAGGGTCCCCGAGAGATATTATGCGCTGGGCCCCAGCAATCATAAATTTAGCCCTATCTATCAGAGAACTGTATACTCATTCTGGACATTGAACCAGAAAACCAATGGACCTCTCCCAGCTATCTTAATCGTAGACTATCTACCATGTTTATATAATTGAGAAGACTCGATTTCCCTTGATATTAAAATGACAATGTAAGAACCACAAAGGAAAGGGTCAGATCAGGTTGAATAAATAGATAAGGACAAGGGAAGCCATGAATGGAGTCAAAAGCAAAAAGAATAAACTATTGAAAAAAAGCAGTGCATTTCTGACAAATGAATGAAATCATTGGCTGCTGTATGTGTTGAACAACATTTACTTTGTTCCATTAATACTAGTCATTCATTTGAGGCAAAAGAGAGAGATCCAAAAGAATAATACCCGATGTAAACACTGCACGCAATTCAACAAAGACTGTTCTATTTAATATTACTATACGAGTGGTTCCCAGCCTTTTGAAGGTCATTCCCCATGATTTGTCAATAAGGTTAGTTACTAGTTTTCTCCCCTCCCATTCAAGTAAGTCGTAAAAAAGAATAATTTCAAGTAATTATTTTATTTTGCGTACGATCAGACGGCTTTATAGTAAGAATCAGTTTAGTATTATGGCTGTACTGGTGCTGTAGTGTAACTGTTACTCGAAGGAAGCAAGGAAAAATGATTAGAAATCTTGTTCACCAAACTTTCATTTTTACCACTAAATAGCCTTATTCAGTCTGCCGGGATAGTATAATATTTAGGGTCTGATTGCGTAGGGCAGAGATAAGATGCCAGCCTCTTGGTCTAAAGCAAAGGTTTTGTGGTACTGGATGGGATAATGGATAGTCTATAGCCATACTGAAAAGTTGTAATACAACAAAACAGCTCTTTATGAATGACACAATGATTCAATGATATATATATATATATATATATATATATATATATTTTGGACAACCATAACCACCAAAGATGGTGAAGGGTTCTATCTTTTTTTATACTTCCACGTCTTTGTGTGTTCCTGGCTCCTGGCTATACTGTTTGGTCAACAGACTTGAAAATTGACATTAGCACTCCACTAGACCCATTCTAAAAACAGACTCATTGATTTTTTGGAAAAGTTTTTCTTGGGCCTTATTTTGACAGGTTCATCATAAGATCTAGATTCAGGAGAATCTGTATATTTGTAGGCGCTTTTTTTTTTCACTCTATTTTAGATGTTTTCTACTGGAAAACGCCAGTGATGTCATATAAAGAATCTAGTCTGATCATATTTATTTTTCAATAAAGTTATTTTTACATGACTTTAAATTTCTATGCTACGATTGTTCAATTATTAACTGTGATGGCGAATACATACGTTTATGTATCTTTGGCTTATGTAGTTAAATTCCTTTAGTTCACACAAATTTACTATGACAAAACAACCTGTGAATATAGATATGTATGTAAACATGTATACATATATAGATATATGCATCAATTGTAGAATTTTGACCGGTAGAGGAATAGGTGAATAGATATTTACAAAGTCTGCCCGGAGAGTATCCAGACATTTTTATTAAATAAAAAATATCTTGCTTTTCGTGAACATTATATGTCTTTATACCAGTATTTTGATAATTTACAACATGCATTCTAATTTGATATAACAGTTTGATCTTAGAGAAAACATGTCTGGTCTGTCACTTGAAAAAAACTGTCATGGAACCAATGTCTCTCGGCAGCATACCACGCTGGAGTTAATCAATTAAAAATTTAGAAAAAAAGAGTGATAAATGAATGTTACTTCTCTTGCCTTTTGTTGAACAGTGATCACTAAAAAAAGTGAGAATTTCCCCCAATAAGCATGAATGCTGCTGGACACAAATTAAGGGACCTATTCAGCGTAAACTTACAGCACACTGAAATCTTTGGACTGGGGGAGGGGGTGATTTAGAAAAAAAGGTTTTTCTTGACATAATAAGGAGTAAATGTTTAAATCTTTAGCCCTCTAGCTCCATTTGTGTGGCATGTGCACAGTACATACCTAGCTAGACTAGACCAGCTTTAAAAACTGAAGAAACGCTGATAACCCTTGTTACACCACTGATGATACAACTGCAAATATGACACAGGTTCTCCTCATGTGTCGCACGTCAATGTTTACATTCATGCAGAATCAAATTCTCAGGTTTATTCCGGATGTGTTAACCAAAAGTTTCTAAATATATCTTAAAGGACATATTTGAAATCCACCCAGCCTTGACATGTTCTTAAAATAAACCTACGAGTGTATTACCTGCCACTTGCTGACAAAAAACAGCGGAAATCGATTCACAGAATTGAAGCAGGAAGTGAAACTTTTTTCCCTTTGGTAGAGCAGTGACATTTCGGAGGTTCCTAAGTTTCCGATTTATGAAATTTGTATACTAAATTAATGGAGAATCGATTTTATCATTAGAAATCATAAACTAAAACTGTCACCAGAACGTAATTTTTTTCTGTTTTTGGTTTAGCTGGCTGTGTGTTTAATGCATGTACAGGCCACACCAGTGGAGCTAGAGGGCTGAAAATTCAAACATTAATCATTTAGATATGTTCAATGTATCAAAATATTGAGCACTCCAAAACATAAACACAACAAAAACAAAAAACATTGAGTATATATATATATATGTGTGTATATATATATATGTGTGTGTGTGTATATAAATATGTATATATATATATATATGTGTATATATATATATATATATATATATGCATATATATATATACATATATATATATATATATATATATATATATATATATATGCATATATATATATATATATATATATATATATATATATATATATATATATATATATATACATATATATATATATATATGTATATATATATATAGTAGAATGTGGACTCGCTACACAAACTAGCTCATGTTTGTGCCCTCTTTATTTCCAACTCTACTCTAGAACAACTTGACTTTCATAGTATAAAGTTGAATGTATCGAGCACTCTATGAAAAAAATCTATCACATATCAGAAGTTGCTTTATACTATTGATATATTATTATATAATGCTATACTACTAGCCTGATCTGTACCATATTTATTATGTATATATATGTATATATATGTATATATATATATATATATATATATATATATATATATATATATATATATGTACATATGTACATATATATATATATATACACATACACACACATATACATACATATAAGTTTACGATGAGAGAAATGAGTTTGGTAACTCATAAGTAGGGCTGAGTATTGGGAACCAAGTATACTGTATTGTCTCTATTAATAAACATTAACCATACAAAAAACCTGGAGATTGATGTAGGTATACACCCCAGCATACCCCACCCTCCATTTCCATCACTGCAAGTCAATCCCCATGAAAAAATCCACATCTTATTTGAATCTTTGTTAAATAACTTTTTCTTTTTCTAGAATAGAAACTACTGAACTTGTTCAAGTGAGGGAGTCAGTTGCCTGAAATGGTGCATAGGAGATATTTTTATCGTCAAAATCATAATCTTTGAATGGAAAAGTCCATTATTATGGACAAAAAAAACCCAGAAAAAGACACACTGTTCATGATATAAGTATGAATATATAAATATATAAATGAATATAGACACACATACTCGTATGTGTGTATTAGTAAGTGAGTGTGATAAGGTGCAAATGTGTGTGGGTGGTGACTACTACCTCATGGAAAAGGTCAGGTCAAAAGTCCAGGCTGTAAGAGGTTGTGAGGGAGGGGGAAAAAAAGAAAGATAGAAAAAAAATGAATGGAGTATTAAGACTTCATAACACTGATATGCACACATTATAATTCACAGACATACATTGTTGCATTCAAATGGTTATATATATTGGTACATGCAAATATGACTGCCTGATCTCATCTGATAAAGGTTTTCCTGGAGACCCTGCTGCTGTTTTCGCTTCAGGAGGTGTATGAATTTATATATGCACATATATCTGTGTTTGAGTGTATAAATCTTGAATGATATTTTTCTTGAAAGAATGAAGAAATATTTTGACTCATAGAAAAAATATATAGGTATTTATTCAACTCCCACGAGGGCAAAATGTGATACAAGGTCGAGTTTAAATTGGGAACCCACAAGCATATGTGTGGGTGGGTTCCAGAAATTGGCAAGATCACTCACACAATTGAGTTCAATGTGTATATATATAAATATAAATATATATATATATATATATATATATATATATATATATATATATATATATATATATATATATATATATATATATGTATATATATATATATGTATATATATATATATATATATATATATATATATATATATATATATATATATATATATATATACATAGTCTAGAAAGCTTCACAGCTTCGAACAATAAGCATTAAAAAGCTTTTTCAAATTATTTCTTTGTGTCACTTCAGTCACTTATTTCCCAATATCTGTCAATGCAATTTATGTAATTTTCTTCAGTGTTTTTTTCCCTGTTTCACTTACACTTTGTTATCATGGTATGATATATATATATATATATATATATATATGAATATATATATATATATATATATATATATATATATATATACATACACATGTATATATATATATATATATATTTATATATATATATATATATATATGTGTATATGTATATGCATATATATAAATATATTTACAAATAAATGTATGTATGTATGTATGTATATATATATATATATATATATCTATACATACATATAGTGTAAAAACCTTGACAATTTTAAATGATGAAGATGTCATTTCACTTTATTATTTCAAAATATCTGTTAATGAAATTAATGTAAGATTTTCATAAAGTATTTATGTTTTGAATAGAATCAAATATTATAGTACTTTATGTGATTTTTTTTACGGGGAACATCAGTTGCTCATAATGTGAGTGTTTTGAGGATTTAAAAGCATGGGTCACACACATATATATATATATATATGTATATATAGGTATAGGTATAGGTATATGATACCAGCCTCCAGGTCTGATCAAAGGTTTCAATCCTGCCTCGTGGTACTGGATGGAATAATGGAATGTCTATAGCCACACTGAAGAGTTGTAATACAACGAAACAACTGTCTGTGTATGACACAATAATTATACATATATTATTGTGTCATCCACAAACAGCTATTTCAATGTATTACATCTTTTCAGTGTGGCTATAGACAATCCATTATCCCATCTAGTACCATGAGGCAGGATTGAAACCTCTGCTTCAGACCCAGAGGTCGATATCCTACCTCTGAGCTACGGAATTGGACGGCCAGTAAGGCTGAATTTAAGCGATATATTTAATATAGGTTAAATTCCCTATCCAGCAGTGCTATATTCCTTTGGAAGAGCATTGCATAAGCTTACAATGGATGAGTTACCACACTTAAAGAATGCTCAACCCTGAATAGAGGAGCATTATATACGTGTATATATATATGATTATAAATTGTGTTATGTTATATAGAATCTTTTATTTGAAATCATCTTCTGTTTTTACACAGTAAATGTATCGCACAGACTAGACAATGTAATCTATATATGTTTTATTTAGGAAGTTTATCTCAATAAAAGAAAAGAGACATTTGAATCAAAGAATGAGTATGCAGCTTATGGATAGAATAGGAAAGAGCAAAAACTTGAATAGTTGACTCTCAGGTAATTCTTCACGTTTCTTTGTTCTAAATACCTGGAGGAGGTGCCAATGGCCCAGAGATTGGCAGCACGGAAAATGTTCAAAAACACATATTGCGATAATCTGTGTTCACTTTGTACTAATGCCCTTGGGAAAGGTTTATATCCATCTCTTCTCCCTCCAGCTATGGGTAAATAGTTGCTGAAGTGACTGACACTGCCTTAAGCGCTTGTCACCTCTAAGTCAATTTTCATATATCACAAACCTCGAAGAACTTCAAAGTCTAGCCATGACATTGGAACATAAAGAAAACTTGTGATATGCCCGGACAGGGACAACTTGCCGTAGATTGCGTTAGGGCAATATTTATTTGTATATTGATTCCTGGAAGAAGAATTGAAAGAGAATACATGAAGGAAAAATTGAAAACAAGATAGTCACCCCCACACCTGAACAGAAATATGTATATTTTCAAGTCAAGAATGAAGAGGTAGCTAGTGTTTGGCTTATAAACAAGTTTATGGGTCATATATGCATGTACTCCTTTCAAAGAAAAAAGAATAATCCAGTGAAATTAAAAAAGCCAATATTTACTAATTTCATTTGCTTACTGGTATAGATCACCTGACTCCTCAACGTTTTCAAGGAAAAAGAGAAAATAATGGCAAGGTGAAGATTATCTAGAAAATTCTGATAACATGTATTCTTACCAGCTTCTGGTCAGGCATATTTTGATTTAGATATTGCATATGATTTTGAAAAGAGTCATGTCGGTCCAATGTGTATGTCAGACCAGTGTAGAATTCAACTTAATGAGGCTTTTGCTGATCAACCGGGACACAGTATGAAAGTACTTGCTTAACAGAGAGGGGAGTTAATCACATTTTCATCCTATATCACAATCATTGCTGATTATATAAATTTGAATAAATGTCATTTTGAAAAAATTCTGTTTACAATTGTCATTTGACACCATCAGAAAAACAAGGCCTATCTGTTCATGTACAGAGAGTACATTTGAGGATGAGTGTAGAATAGAATGGCCAAAACATAGTGTGAACAATAGAAATTAAAAAAAGATTGAGCTCTGTTATCAAAAAAACTCTTTGGATATTCTGATATAATTATGCAAGACCAAACACAAGGCTATGTTACCAGAATAGCCTCTCAGATACGTAGAGATGTATATATTTTAAACATATGCACACTTATATATAGATACACAAATGAACATATATGAATTTTATACACATATAAATATATATCCATAATGATCTAGTAAATCGCTAGAAATAGAAACTTCCTGCCAATACGACTTGACTAGCTGCAACCTGGCTTGCATGTACGCTAACTAAAATGCCAACATTCTCATTAACCATCTATCTCTATTTACAGGTGGGCATGGAATCGTTTGGTTCTATTTTTTTGTCTTTAACGGCATTCTGCCTTCTATTAGCGACTTGATGTATAAATAGTATTATGATAACACAAGGTCGGAGCTATACACTAAGCAAACTAGATGATAGCCTGGGGCACTAAGATCCAGGAACACCAGATTCTGGAGAAGTTTCTGACAAAATTCCTTAATCTAACAAAAAGCACATAGACTTAGTAATGAAGAAGCAGTGGCTAAAACTGATGATAGCCATTCTGAGAAAAACAATCTTTGTGTTTCACGAAAACAATGAGATATTTTTGTTCTCACAAGAAGCAATGATGCTTCAGGGTGAGGTAGAACTTGCACCTTCTCCTCCGTTCCTTTACTATCTGTCTCCCAACCTTTTCTTTTCTGCAGGTGATGACCCTCGTTGAGCTGAGGATGGAGAGTGGGGTCAGGATGGAGCTGGTGATGGTCAGGGATGCATATTGTAAACCTGACCCAAGGCGCTGAATACGTTGGCACTGGCCCTACAACTACATCAATAAATGGCATGATCCGGAACTCCTCAGACAAGTATTTCATTTCTTCATTTTCAATGAAATAAACATTTCTTGCATCATTAAAATGAATGTCTTATTTTTTTTCTCTTGAAGAGAAATAATCTGACAACCATAACACTTTCTGATTATGATTCATTTCTCCTCTTTATAAATTGATGCAACATGTTGATTTATTTGTTTCCCCTTTGATGTTTCGGCAAAGAAGGTCAGAAGTCAATTGTTGTCCACTGGGACTTGTATATAGTATCATACAGTAATAAAAATTAATTCTCTTCATATCTTTCATCCTTTATCTTTTCCCTCATCACCCACTCTTACAATGTAATGAATAAGGGCAAGAATAGATGAGGGTGCTCATACTTGTATGGGAGTATGAAGGAATTATCCTTCATTTTAACTGTCATTTATCTATTACTCCTCATTCATAAGTCTGAAGCCTAAAAATTTAGTTATTTCCATTGCAGACCATAGGATGATAGGCATATGTCAAATATATCCGTTATAAAAATAACCACAGGTATGGATTTGGTTAGTCACTAAACAGGAACTGTCACATGACTGTTGTCTTTTGGCAGTATACCATGTTGGTAATGATCAATTAAATAATTGGAAAAAAAAGGATGATCAAGGAATTAGTTACTTCTCTTGCCTTTCATTGGGCCCTGATCATTAAAAAAGCCTGGATCTTCAAAACACAAGCATGACCACTGCACAGAAGGGGTCAATCTATCATAAACTTACATTGTTAATTTAATACCCTCCCCCATGGGAAACCTATTTTGTGAGGGAAATTCAAAAAAAAAAAACATAATAAAGAGTAAAGGTTTCAATTTTCAGACATGTATCTCCATTAGTGCGGCCTGTATGCATGGTAGATAGATACATACATAGTTAGCCAGCCAGCCAGCCAGCCAGACTCGCTTAAAAACTGGAGAAACCTATGTTGAGAGTTTGGGAGACAATTTTCTGATACTAGTTTCATTTGCTTTTGCACGCTACTCTTGTTGGCATTGATACATCTGATAGGTAATGAATCAATTAAACAAAATTATATCCTTTAATTACTGAAATATATGTGCCAGAGTAATGATGATATTATAGCTGACAATACCTGTGGAATTTCCACGGGTTCATCTAGTTTTACATTATCATGTTAGCAAGGAGAGTGACCTGAAAAAGATTTTGCAGAGGTTGAGCGAAATAAGGAGAGTAAGTATCTTCTTGTAGGATATGCCCTGCGTATGCATATGTTTCTTATATCTTTGAATTTTTGAGATGAGGTATCATTATTATTTCTATTGATATTCGGATACAACGTTTCGGCCGTTGTACTCTACGGCCTTTATCAGGTATCATCTGGTAGGTGTGGGGAAGTAACGAACTGAACCCTTTATTTATCCGACGGGGGTATATTGACCGTACTCTCCTCTTAGCATTAGTAGTATTGTTATATTGTCTCACACTAGGATTGAACCTAGAACCATCAGATTACTTTGCAGTAATTTGTCTGATGCTGTAACCACTACGCTATGTGTCCATGTGATGAAGGCCGTAGAGTACAACGGCCGAAACGTATGAAAAACAACCAAGATGAGGATGGTCCGAATATCAATAGAAATATATGTTTCTTGTCTGTATCATTTTTCAAGGGAGATAATTATTAAATACTAATACTAGAGTAGTCTCCTTTATTTATTTTTTTTGCAAATGCATAAAAAATATAAGGCCATGCTGGTGGAACATAAACAAGAAAATACTGAGCAACATAATGTTTTAAGTATTTTTTTAGTTCAATGCAATTGTACAATCGCAAAATTATTTAGATATTGACGTAATTTTTAGATGACATGATTATACTAGTATCATATATATCCATACCTCAAATAAATGAATCAACACAGCCCATGTGTCTCAGTGAACTGATTATCTAAGATAATTATCTAAAATCATAAAATAGATTTTTTTATTTAAAATCATCTTGGGCAATGCTGATCCAAAAAATGACCATACAGACCATAAAAAAAGCACTATTTCTCCGGAAGAAAATAACATAAAACATTAATAGATGGTGCCCAGTTCAAAGGTTGTAGCCACCAAAATGTGACCTGGAGTGCCTGGAGATATTCAAAGACATCGACACATTCGAAGAGAGGAGAATCTGTTGCCCTCTTGACTGGTTGGTAGGCCATTTGTCAGGCTACGTTGATTTGATAAGGAACAAAACATTTTTGTTGTAAATTATTTGATTTTTTTTTCTTCTCCAGATTGGGCAAAACTAAATTATGTGAAGAGAGGAGCATCACATTAATAAGAACTATACAAACAAACAAACAATGCTTATTCAAATCAATGTTTAGAATAAATATAATCAGAACGAGCAATTATTGTGAAGTAATTATTTCATTATTTATTTTTCATTAGATGAAATATTGTGAGCCATTATAACTAATTTCTGACTAATATCTACCATCATCCTAATTAGAAACCATCAACTACAACTGTTAATATAGGTTTCTTCAGTTTTGATCTAGTCTGGCTGGCTGGCTATATATATGTCATGGGTACAGGCCACATCAATAGAGCCAGAGAGTGGAAAATTTAAACATTTACTTCTTATCATGTCCAGAGAAAATTTCTTTTTTTTAACCCCCACTCTAAATAGGTCTTTAGTGGGGGAGTTCAATTTGCAATGTAAGTTTATGCTAAATTGGTCCCTTAGTTTATGTCCTACTGCATTTATGCTTGTCTTTCATAAATTCAGATATTTTTTAGTGATCGCTGTCCAAAAAAAGCGATTGAATATAAGATGAAGGTGAATGATAGTCGTAAGTTAACAATAATAATAAAGAAATACAAGCCCGTCTGCAGCACGGTCAAACTCCACTTTAACTTCTATTCTGACTGAACATGATTACTGCAACTTTTGTATTGTATATAGAATAAATGAACTCGCAGATATATAAGACCTGTCTGTTTGGCTCAGTGGGTAAGAGAGCTTCCTTCTGATCTCATGGTTGTGATTTCAAATTACGGTAGAGAAACGTTAATTTTATATGTAGGTTTGTTTTAATACTACTCTACAGATAAACAGTGAAAAGTTAACACCCCTAAATTTAGTGAGGATTGTTTTTATTTCGGGAGGCGGGGATTTGAGTCTATTTTAACTTGGATCAGAGTAAGACAAAAAGAATTTTCCACCGTGGATTTATGGCTTAACCCTTTCATTGCTGTAAACAACAATCTGCAGTCTCATAAAAAATTTGCTTGATTAGAATTTCATTAGATAGATAAGCTCTTTCCTTAATTCTCCTCTATGAAATTATCCTTACCAATCAAGTCAATGTTTCTCATAGTTAGCTTGAAAATACTGTTATGATTCATTTTTATTAGATAAAGTATAGTAACCCATTATGAAAAACCTTCAACCAAAACTGACAACATCATCATAGTAATTATGAATATAGGTATCTTCAGTTTTCAAGTTGGTCTGGCTGGTTAAGTATCTATGTATATGTTCTACACACAGGCTAAACCAGAGGAGCTAAAGAGCTGAAAAACTTCAAAATTTACTCCTTATTATCAGTATAAAAATTTTTTTAATGTTTTGTTAACCTCTCCCCCCATAGGCTTTTAATGGGGAGTTCAATTTAAAATGTAAGTTTGTGCTAAATTGACCCTTTAGCCGGTGCCCTGCAGCATTCACAGTTGTTTTTTGGAAATCAGAATTTTTCAAGTGATCACTGCCAAAAAGGTGAGAGAAGAAACTTATTCACTGATCAACATATTTTTCTAAATTTTTATTTGGTCATCCCCAACACGGCATGCTGTCAAAAGATGCTTTCAATCTAGTGACTAACTAGATCTGTATTTTATAATTGATTTTTATTAGATTAAATATTGTCACCCATTATCATCAATTTTTGACTACTACTTTCCCTTCATCTTAATGTTTTGTCATTTTTTTCATGATAGATTAACTAAGGCTGTCAGTCTATGATCAGATCTGAAAAATTTGCTCTAGGTGTGATCATTTTTTATTTCTACTCTGCACTGTTTACTCACAGCTGTAGATTGATGGGCTGAGTTAAGTTGCGATAAAAAACAACTAAGAATTGAGCTGAAGGAAAATAGAAGTCAAAAAGGAATAACAGGTCTTGTTAGTCATTCCATAGAAATTGTCATGCGACCAACATCTTTTGGCAGCATGCTCTGTTGGAGATGATCCGTCAAAGAATTGGAAAAAGCGTGATCAATGAATCAGTCACCACTCTCACCATTTGTTGGCGGCGATCACTGGAAAAGTCTAAATTTTCAAAAGTGAACCTCTATCAGACACAAACTAAGGTTTCAATTTAGCATAAACTTGCATTGCAAATTGAACCCCAATTAAAGACTTATTTATATGAGGGATTCAAAAAGCAAAAAACATTTTCTCTGGACATGATAATGAATGAATGTTTAAATTTTCAGTTCTCTATTGGTTTGGCTTGTACGCCTTGTACATACTTACATACATTGCCAGCCAACCAGCCAAACCAACTTAAAAACCCAAGAAACATATGTTGACAGTTTTAGTTAACAGTTTCTAATAACAGGTTGCTTGAAAATAAATGTCTAGAAATGTGGAAACAAATCATATTATCTTTTTAAAAAAAGGATATTTTATCTCGACAACATGGTATGTTGTATACACTAAACCAATGAAAGGGTTAACAGTTATAGATCAGGGCAATTTATTCAATCTAATGTTAACTTTAAACAATGTTGATTCCTGTATCTTACGACACATGAGCCAACACTCAAATGATTTATGGAGACCCAATCATTTGTTGTAGCAATTGTGGGTTTTTATGGGGCAGGATGCTAAGGATAGACTCCCTTGTAGTACTAAAGGAGTTTAACTCCAATTTCTTGGATGTGTCAACGCATTTCTATAAAACACTTTTTGGTTGGTCGGTCCTTAATATGTTGAATATCAATTTTTTTAGACATATCATGCTGGATTGATATGAAACTTGGCCAAAACCTTCTGGTAAACCATCATCTTCTTCCTCTTCCTCCTTGTCATCCTGCTACCACTGTTATGGATGGTGGACGCATTGTGGAACTTATGGTTTTTTCATACTACAAAAATTTCTTTATCTTAATAGATCAAAATTTTTTTTTTGTGTTCTTCCCAAGCAGGGGTGTCTGAATCCCTTCCCTGGATCTGCACCTATCTTTTTCTTTCTTAGATGAAGAATTCTCAATTATCGTCAGTTTTTGCACTAGTATATCTCTTGTATGTCCGTTAGCAAGTAATTGTGATCCGAAAATAACAAATGAGCCTCTGTTGGGATTTTTCATTGGGAAGGATGTATCAGCATGACAGTTGCATTACCAATTAGGCCACAGAGTCCACCAGAGTTAGTCATTCAGATCTAACCAATCTATGGGGAAACAAACTTCATCATTCCTATTATTTGCATTAAAAAAAAATGAATACTTCCAAAAAAAATTTTTCATTAGAAAAAAAAGTTGCAGTCATTATATAATTTCATATCTGGACCAATTTTTTTTGTTGGTCTCTTTTTTAAATCTTCAGTTTTTGTTTTCAATTACTCTAAAAAGATTAATAATGGGATTGTGTACAAACATCTCACACAGATGAATCAAAATATTTTATCAGAAGTTTTATGAAAAATTCTTCTTGGAAAAACATAGAATCATCCAAATATGAATAAACAACATTGAGCTATCAACTGCAGAAGGTGGCAAGCGTAATAGTTATCCATTGCAAGATAAAAGCCCTTGACCGTTACAAGATGAAAGCCCCTGTCCATTGCAATAAAAAATCCCTGATTCACAGATAGAACTGAGTTGTCATCAATTACGATAAGACAGAAATTTTATCGTGTTAGCCATAGATTGTGATGATAGTATTTTCCGCCATTTGCTGTCAATGGATTGATATCATAATTTTTTTCTTTTTTCAGGAAAACATTGAACTTGCAAAGACTTTTAAGAGATCTAGAAATAATTGGCGAGATGCATTTGCCAGTGGTATGAAAACCAGAATCTGGAGGACATCCCCTTAACCCCTGCATCACGGGCGAGCCCTCAGTGCCACGGTGGATGTCACTTCTCGATACTCAGCTGAGAAAAACATTAAAAAGTCATCCATCCAGACGTATAATCGAAGGTGTCGCGGGGTTACTCCGCATTAGCGTTTATCATTTTCCGCTTCTTCATTGCTAGTCATGTCAAAGCTTTACCAGAGCCTCGTTTATTTCACCTTTCGAGGAAAACATTCCCTATGCTCTCCGTCTTCAGCCTCTCATGGTACTGGACAAAGGGTTTCAACTTTCCTGGTTTCTCTTATTTTATCCGTAGCTGGTGGTGAAGAGTTGGATTCACGCCTTTCCAAAGGGCATCAGTGTGAAGTGAATGCAGATCGTCTCAGCTGATGTTTGAACTTGGTCCTCCAATTCTATTTTCCGTGCTGCTAACTACTTGGCGATGGGCACCTCCACTTAGCAGGAGAAAGAACAAAACCAAGTACATATGCAAACACACTGCAGCAAGTGTGCAACACATATGTGAGGTCAATGGGCTGACAGACATATAGCTGCAATGTATTGCTGCACATGTGGTAGCAGCACAAAGCGCATGTTCTTTAGCTGCTGCTAAACCACTGGGCCAACGTACTTGAATGAAGTATGTGCATGAAGATCGGATATTGTGCATGGGCAGAGTCAGTGCGTGAGGACCCGCAGACCCCGAAAATTGTGGGAAGTCCTCGGAGCTCTGGGACCGCAGTATATCTGAGAAACTCCGTCAAATCTTAAAAAATAATCTTGAAGAATCATGAAAAATAATCTAAAAGATATTTGCGGGAGTTTTGAGGGGCACTGTCGGACCTAATGCCACCACCAGCACAGACACAGGCGGAGTTTTTGGGTGGCACAATGGTTACCCACAGGGAAAACAGAAAGTGGGAACTGAGTTTTTCATCTTAAATTACTTATATTCACTTTAATGCTCACGGGAAAAGCATGAATCCACTTTTCTCTCTAGCTATGGATAAATAGCAGCATAATTGGAGCTTCCCATAAGACAGTCAAACTTGGGTATGGATAAACGAGGGGAGTTGGGTGGGGGTTTAGCAATTCTATCCCACAAGATCTATCTGCCACAGAAACTGCAGCAGCATCATCACCCCAGCAATTGTCCGCTGACATGACATGGTTACGGCCCAATGCCCCTGAGGAATCTATACGAATAGAACAAACAACAAAACACGTCTGGTTAGTCACTCAATAAAAACTGTCACATGACCAACATCTTTCAGCAACATGCCATGTTCGGGGTGGTCAATTAAAGAATTGGTAAAAGGGGTTATCAGTGGATAAGTTGCTTCTCTCATCTTTTCTTGGGCAGTGATCACTAAAAAAAAGTCTGAATTTTCGAAAAGTGAACACTGCCAGGCACAAACTAAGAGCCCAATTTAGCATGAACTAACACTGCAAAGTGAACCTCGATTAAAAACTTATCGGGGGAGGGTATTTAAAAAAAAAAAATTTCCTGGTTTCCAGTCCTCTAGCTCCACTGATGCAGCCTGTATGCGTGACACATGCATAGATAGCCTGACCTACGTGAAAATTGAAGAAACCTACACGGTCAATATTGGTTGATGGTTTCAAATAATCACATGTATCTGTGGTGTTTTGTTACCAATTAATACCTGGGGAAAAAAAAACAGAAATAGTAAAAAAAGGAGGGAACTACCATACATGCCATTACATGAAACAGACAATTAGTAAAATGAAACAAAAAAACAATGCATATAATACACTGTATCCAATACACTGGTATTATGACTAGTAGGCCATCTACTGAAGCTTAGTAGAGATATTTATTGGGCTTAGATTAGTTGCAGCATGTGGTAGTCCTCTAAATAGCCTCGTAAACCATTTGTTATTTAGTCCAATGCATACAATACACTTTTGTCTAAATCAAGGACTGTTAAAGTCTTTTGTTAAATTTGTCAAATTATAGACCATGGATTAGATTAAAGAGAACATATCAAGGCAGCTGATGGCAAACTTGAATGAGGACTTTGTAGTCTGTTTGGAAAAATATTGAAGAGACCGGAATAAGTGAGGTCCAAGGGAGAGTTATTAGAAGGGCACTAAGGTATTATTACCCCAGGAAGGATATTTTTCCATTGATATTAAATGGTGGGATGTTTTCTTGACAGACCTCATAAATAATATCTATCAGAAAATTATGGAAAAAAAAGATTAAAACAAAAAACTTTATTAGAAACGGTCAACCGAAACTGTCAATTTAAGTTTCTCCAGTTTATAAGTTTATTTGGCTGGCTATGTATGAATGCTTGTATCATGTATTCACACTGCAACTATGGAGCTACAGGGCAGAAAACATTTACTCCTTATATCCTGTGAAAATGTTTTTTAGTTTTTTGAAAAAAGTTTATGCTAAATTAACCCCTTTGAATGACTAACCAGACCTGTTAATATTTGAATGTTTATGGTACTGTGCTAAAATCTTAGTGAATATGCATCAAATATCACAATCAACTATATTTCCTCATTTGTATACCAAATATTGATTACATACAAGTACATTTTTCAAAGCTACTTTCATCTTTTACAGATATCAACTTTTATTACTTGTTACATAGTTTTTGAAAATGATTCATCTTTTTCCAATCCATATCTCTGGTTTTGAGCACAAGGAATTTGAAAATATTACTGATTGTTGAATTGACCCCAACTACTATTTACCTTCATTTTAATTTCTAAGTTGTTTTTATTACAACTTCAACTAGGGCCATCACTCCTACAGCAGCAACAAAACAGTGTGGATCAGAAGTTTGAGAGTAAGTTTTAGGTGAGATTAAAAAATGCACCTTTCTTGCTAAAGTTTCCTCTTCATTTCCAATTCAAACTCTTGGTCTGTTGTTGTAGAAGTGATGGCCTGAGTTGAAGCCTTGATAAAAACAACCTAAAAATTAAGATGAAAGTAACAGACAGTAGTAGAAGTCAAAATTAATTTGATGGGTCACAATATTTCATCTAATAAGAATAGAAATGATTACTGATCATCTATTAAGAACACCACTGGCAGATAAAGCAGGTTTGATAAATCATTGTTCAACTTCCAACGTAGGCATGTTGTTGAAGTTATACAATAACTTAAAAACTAACTCAGATGTTTCACTATAGATATATTTGAAGATTCTTGAATAGAATTCTTGGCAGTTTTAAGATTTCAAAATATATTTAGGAGATTCTTGAAGTGGTTTATCATCCTTTTTGATGTTATTCTAGAATCATAGAGGTTCTTAAGAAAGGTTTTTTATGACAGTTTAGAAACAAGAATGTATTCTGGGATTTTCAAGAGATCTTGAACCAATACATAATATTTCTAAGATAGTTTACCACTGGCCTCAAAAAATGAGGGCAGTATTTTGATAATTCTGTAATTGTATTGTACTAGTAAAAATATCAAAAACATTACGTTGCTGTGCATTTTCTTGCATATGTTCAACCAGAATGAATTTGGATATTTCATACAGCTGTAAAATGATTAAAAAAAAAGGTGAGGGAGACTACTATGATAAGCTTTCCATAGTTATCTCTGTTGGCAAATGTTAAACACAAAAAAAATATTGACATACACATGGCATATTAAGTAATTGATTCTAGAATAGGTTCTGGCATTTTGAAAAATATCCTCCATTCCATAGTATTTTATAAGTAGAATATATTCCTCAAAAGTTTTTATCCCTGTTAATGTTTAGAATCAATCTTATTTTTATAAACAGAAGATATATTCATTCTTCAACCCTTCATTTTCCCTGGAAGACCTTGGCATGTGCTAGGATATAGACAAGTATTTGTATAAGTAGGTGCTTTGCAGCTCATGCCTTTCTCAATGACGACGTCATCGTCATCATCATCATCATCATCATCATCATCATCATCATCATCATCATCATCATCATCATCATCATCATCATCATCATCATCATCATCACCACCACCACCACCACCACCATCATCATCATCAGTCTTTTATTATCCATTGTTGGGCATACACCTTCCCTTGGATTTGCCAGACCACTCTATCATGGGCGTTTTGGAGCCAGTACTTTCTGAATTTGTCTAGTTCATCTCTCTATCTTGTTTTCTGCTGGCCTTGGTTATGCATAGGATCTCTGGGGATCTTTGTTGTGAGTTGTGATGCCCATCGGTTGTCTGCAATTTTTGCAACATGACCAGCCCATTGCCACTTGAGATTTCTAGTGGATTCTGTGATGTTTCAGACTCTTTTCCCCTGATACCCTGTGCTTCTTTCATGTTCATGTTGTATGCTTCTCAGTTCGAGGGTCAGTCTCTTGGTTAGGGTCCATGTTTCAGCTCTATTAGCGACTATAGGGCCCTAGAATAAGAAACCCTTTTCAACATTTGTAGAAGATTAGCTCCATAGTTGACTATCAGGAGGACGCATTGCTTGTATATTCTTCTTTTTAGCATATGGGATTTTCTTGTGAAATCTAATTGGTTGTCCAGAAAATAATAGCATTTTTTAAAAGTTTAAAACAAAAAGAACAAACAGGGATCAAATCAGAAATAGAGAGAAAGCTTTTAGTGAGATTCAAACATGTTGGATCAAAGAAGTTCCACGTGATTAAACTTACTTTTTCCAACTTCTTGCAATGTCATTCATGCTTGTACAAAAATTGATCCTTAATCAAATGCTTGGTTGATGTTTCCAGCAGTTTCAGTAGCTTTTGTCAAAGTTTGAACTCATAAAGAAAAGTCATCCCCAAATACTTTTGGCGCAATATGTTTATAGACTAATTATTCCAAGTGATAAAGAGCACAGAATTTGATAACCATGACAATATCTAAATGAAGAAGTGAACTACAAAATGATACGTAACATAGGAGTAATGCTTTTTTGTTTTTTTGTAGTGAGTCAATGTAAAAAAAAAAAGAGTGCCATTACTTTCTGGACAACCCGGTAATTGGTGATTCCTGAATAAAAAATATTCTGCTTATTGCAACTTTAAATTCATTCTGAATTTTGTTTTGTATTTAGAATCAAAATGCAAGGAAGATAGGCTTTTAAAGAAGTACATTGTCATTTTGTTTTTAAAATCAGAACACGATTGAAAAGAAGTTTTATAGTAGTTGTATAAATCTATATTTAAAATCAAAACATGTTTAAAAGAGGAGTTATTTAATTATTCTACACTTTAGATGTAAAATGAAACCAAAATGAAACAGTAGGAACTAGCATTCCAAGGTATATCATGAATCACCAAAATCCAAATATGCTGTGTTGGGGATGATCAATTGAAAAGTTGGGAAATCAATGAATAAGTCAATTTTGTTGCATTTGTTGGGCTGTGATCACTAAAAGAGGTCTGGATTTTCAAAAAACAGTGGGCACAAACTAGCAACAAATTTAGCATAAACTTAAACCGTGTATTGACCCCCACCCTGCACCTGAAAAACCCATTTTGGAGGGGAACTTGCCCAAAACAAAAAAAAACAAACATTTCCCCTACTCATTGAGAGGAATGTGTATTCAAAATTTCAAGTTTCATCTACAAATGGTAATAGTTGGATGAAGACCGGGCAGATATATAGATAGATACATATAAATGTCAGAACACCTGAATAACTTAAACCGAGTAACAGTGTTTAAGCCAGTCTGTCATGGGTAGCAGTGATCAACAACTGGAAAAATGTATGAAGCACACAGTTCATAACACTGGGAGGCTGTTTGAATGAAGTAATAATCTCAGAAAGTTCTTCCAAGGCCATGTGATAATGTAAAAAAAATACCGATAGAAAAAAATAATGAGATTCAACTTTTATTGCGCAGGAGAACTAAAGAGTTAAAAGAATTGTTGAAAACGCAGCATCCTTGAAGAGTGTGCTCAGGGGGAGTTACTGCTCCCCTTTCTCCCCCTCAAGCTACACCACTGATCCGAACTACTGATGGTGTTTAAATAGTTGTTCAAATGACCCCGGTATGAAGACGAGTATGAGAAGGAGGCTCTAAAACTGTTAGGACAATAAAATTACAGCTTATATAAAAAAAAAGCTCCTTGATAAACATCGACGGTGGTCTTGGTGTAGAGAAATTTAAAAACAGAACGAAAAAGATGAGAGAAGCAGAAGAAATAACAATGGACATTGATATTTAAAGACAAAGAAAGAAGGGGAGCAGAAACAGATTTACATTCGTAAAATGAAGAAGAATCAGAAATCGTCTTAAAAGTGAAGAAGACATGACAAGTTCGAGTGAATGGCAGAGTAATCTAGTAAGTGCTTGCATGGGTTCAAGTGCATGTGTACGCAGCCGGAGCCAGTGTATGCACTGGTTCCGTATATGCATGGGTGCAGATGCACCGACGTTCAGAGTCTGAGCTGCACCATACAGAGAGAGAGAGAGACGGAGAGAGAGAGAGAGGGAGAGGAGTGAGGGAAGGAGAGAGGAGATAAAAGCAAGATAATGAGAGAGGGGGAAGCATTGATTATTCTCCAGTGACTCTCGATTCAAGAGATACCCCTCTCTCCATTTTCTCAATCGATGCTCTCACTCTCTCACATTTCCTCTACTGATACTATCGCTCCCCCTCGTTTTACTTGTTCTTCGCATTCATCGTGTGTCTGTTATTGTGCAGTCAGTGAGGCACCAAATGGGACAATGTCATTTACTGCAGTGGGTCAGATTTGAACCAAGGGCAACGCAATTAAAACTCAAATTATAATCATGACAATTATTAAAATATCAACAATCAATAGTGCTTTTTTTTTTTCCACTGAATACGACTTGATAAAAACACGTATTATGGAGAGAAAGAAAGAGAGAGACAGAGAGAGAGAATCATTACAAAGTTAATAATACTGGGAATTATAAAAAAAGCGAGTGAATATTTTTTTCTATAAAGGAAATTAAGTTATAGAGGGAAAATTACCAGCAAATTGACAAACAAATTTTTATATGATAGAGAAAGATCTCACCAGTTAATTACCTAAAGAAGAAAAATAGTAATTTTATGTCCCATAATGGTTCTCACATTTAGTTTATTGAATATATATGCGAACGTAACAACTATTATGGGACAGATGTAGTTTTATAATTTCTTGTTTTTTTTCTATAATTGAGATTGGGTGATTTAATTGAGTAAACATTCTTGCAGATTTCTTTAGATCACTGTTATTAATTTTTGACTTCTATTTACCTTCATCTTAGTAGTCAGAAATCTATCTTAATAATGAAGAGTGTGATTTTCTAGTTGTAACACTGGACTCTTCCACTTAATGATTTTTTTTTCCATTGGGATTATCAAGTAGATCATATGTAAGAAAATGGTTCCGGACACATGTAAAGCAATGATCAGTAAGCCAAGCCTCCTGGCCGTTACTAATGGGTTCGATCCTCTTTGGATCTCGTACTATAAACAGTCTGATACCAACTGATACTAAATCAATATATTCATATATACTTATATAATGAGCAGTGCAACCTTTTTATTTTTCTGTCTGTAACACTGGACTCTTCCATGCAGAGGTAAAAATCTTTATGTTAAAAATACTTCCTACTCACTATTTCAAACTATGGACTCTTCAACTGAGATAAATTAACCATTTCTTTTCTGAAAGAATTGTCTCACGGAAATTTAAATACATCCGTGAATTTTCCCCATTGATATTGACTGATTTATGTGAATGTGTTGTCATTCTTCATCAAATAAAAGTGAATAATAAAATGATTGTTCTGCAGATCAGTTAATGGGGTTTGTCTACCTGTATTACACCCGAGAATATCACCTGGAAAATACCCTGCAATTACGTGCCATCCTCCTTCGATAGAAAGAAGCAGGAGTACAACGAAATATACAACAAGGTTAGTGAGTGCAAAGATTGTTTCTTCGAAGTGAGAATAAGATCATTTCTTCAAATTCAAAGAGGGAAGAATAAACGTTGAGGTTGATTCAGTCATGGATACATGGGCTGTCCAGGGAGACGAGACATCCACCCTCTGCTTGGGAAAAAAACAATTCAAATTCATGAATAAAAAAACTCAAATAATTCTAAGTAATCATAAATTTACCTAATAAACAAAGAAATTATTCTTTTGTGTTTTATCCAATTTAAGTAATATATCTTTCATCTTATTAATCACTGCTACCCACAATAGACCGGTTTAATCACTGTTGTTCAGTTTGGGTTATTCATGTGTTCTAACTATCTTAGTATCGACTGGACTTTACCGAGCCCTAACTGCTCATATGAGAAACTTGAAATTTTGCACACACATAACTCTCAATGAGTAAGGAAAATTTTTTCATTTTGTTTTTTTGAAAATCTCCCATCACCCCAATGGGTTTTTAAATGGGGGTTCAATTTACCATGAAAGTTTATGTCAAATTGGTCCCTTAGTTTGGGTCCATGTTTTTCATTTTTTTAGTCATCAATTTATGATTCAAACCATACTGGTAGTACATTTTCATCAAGGTAACTTCATTTTACCCCTACCACTGCTTAATTTAAGCAGTAAAAAGCAGCAAGTATGAGTGGTGGTGATTCATAATTTCCTTTGGAATGCTAGTTTTTTATAAATTGTTTATTGACTCTGCGGTAAATTTCCTCGATTCATTCTTCACTTTATTGCTTTGTCAGTTTTAGTTTTGAAAAGAAACAACTTGAATGTATGTGAAAAATATATTACTTTCATGATTTTGGTGTTAAAAATTTTCCTTTTTCACACATCTATTTGTAAAAATAGATTTTTAGATTTGGACTTCTTCTCTCACCCCCTACTCAAAATCTTGCATGCTCTACTGTGATCGATCTATTAGTTTAGAGGAAGGCTGTACGAATTTTGTGGACACCAACCCATCCATCCGAAAGTGACTGTCATTTTCACCACTAGTGACACAGGAGTTGTGTCACTTCATAAATTGCCCAAAACTGATGAGCTAGGAGCTCATTCTAAGCATGAAGCAGTTAGTGTAGTTCTTGTTTTATTCCAATAAGGCAGCGCTTCTCGAACAATTTTTGTGTCTTTCACCCCGGTTACAATATTGAATTCCTTTTCAACTAAATTCCCTTATACCACAAACCATCAACCAAAGCTGTCACTGTAGGTTTCTTCAGTTTTCAGATGAGTCTGGTGGGCCATCTATCAAAGCATGTATGTGTTACATGTACAGACTGCTCTAATGGAGCTAGAGGGATGAATATCCAAAGATTTACTTCTTATGAGTTTTAGAAAAAAATTTTTTGTACTTTGAAAATTCCTCCTACCCCACAAAAAAGTTTTTAATGGAGAGTTCAATTCACAATGTAAGTTTATACTAAATTAACCCCTTAGTTTGTATTCAGCAGCATGAACTTATGTTTTTTGTAAATTGATTTCTTTTTTATTGATCATGGCCCAGCAAAACGCAAGAGGAGTAACCTATTCAATGAGCTTTTTTCCCTGACACCCCCAACCTGGCATAATCTAAAGAAAGCAGTAAATTTCTTGGATATGAAGTTAAATCTAAATAATAATTCTTACAAACTTCTTAGAAAAGAAAATGACATACCCCTATAAATAAACTCAAATTCAAATAACCAGTTCTGATTTGAGCAAATACCTATTTGTATAAGGAAAACACTTTCTAACAATTCAATGAATGAAAAAATATTTGACAATATAAAAGAACCACACAAAAACACCTCGAAACTAAGCAAATATACTCAGAATTAGAATACAATCCCAATAGACATAGGAAAAATAAATGAGAAAGTAATATTATATGGTTTAATCCACCTTTCCACTTGACAATGAAAACCAACATTGGAAAATCATTTTTAAACATGATTTCTAAGTATTTTCCAAATGATCACATTTTACATTAAATATTTTATAGAAATACTTTAAAAGTTACCTATTCATACAGCAATAACATGGCTAAAATTATTAAAAATGCATCAATAAAATAATGATGAATAAAAAAAATGGCAAGTGAATAGTTTTGCAGTTAGGCTGCTGTATTCAATACATTTGAATATTTGTAAAATCAGCAACATTAGCAGAAAAATAAGCATCAACATCAAAGTTAAGAGTATTTATGGAAGCATTTTGGTGTAAACATGGTTGATGGAAATTTTAGTCTTTTCTCAGTATTTGGGTCATGGGCATAGTTTTCTTCATGCATGTATGCACACACGCACATGTTTTGCAACCTATGCATAATAGAAATCAGTTGGTGCATAAAAGGCTTAGTATCCTAAAATAATGTAGTAATTAATAATTATATTAATAATCATAAGCATAATGACATTATAATTATAATTATAATTATTGAAAATAATCTCTTAGCTAACTGTTTCTGTTAACTAATTAGTCAGGTTTTCAAATATCATATTTATCCCATGCAACTGATGGATATTTTTTCTTATCAAATTATTTTGAGATTGCGTCACATAA
Organism: Thysanoteuthis rhombus; assembly: GCA_963457665.1. NCBI lineage: Eukaryota > Metazoa > Mollusca > Cephalopoda > Oegopsida > Thysanoteuthidae > Thysanoteuthis > Thysanoteuthis major. Next base: position 13,930,305 of record OY735230.1, on the reverse strand, counting down.
AAATAAGAAATACTGATTGATATTTTATTTAATGGAACATCAGATTGAACAAAGTTCAAAGTATAGAATAAAATATTAACTAAATACATTAATTCATTGATTGCAATCATATTGTCCTAAATTAAAACCTACCAATACAGTTTTATTAGCCATGAGAGATAGGCTGTGCCAAAATAATCTTGAAACAGTTTCAAGTTTAAATTTACACAAGCATTCAGTGCACACATACTTTTGTCACAGGAAAAAAAAATTACACAACATAAGATTTTTGCGCATACTGACTACTAAAAATTCCTGGGAACGTTGGTTATAGACGAAATTTTTCTCTTCATATCCTCTTTACTCAATACTAATATATCCTTCCAAAATCCACACTATCGTAATTATGCAGACTTTCGCTACTTCAAGTGTTAGTTTTATCATGAAACAACTACTATCTACCATCACTACAATACGCACAAAGGCTAGTGGCTACCAATCAAAACCAATTACTGAAAACATGTCCGCATACTATTTATAAATCTATCATCTGCGTGTATGTATAGCTCAGGGGTCAGAGCATAGGGTAGCAATCTGTGAGGTGTTAAATTTTTGCTCCAAGGCTAGATTGATAACACTCATGACCAGGTAATTATTTGGGAGAATGATGATTGATTTTAGATCTTGATAAAAGAATTTTTTTGGCAGTCAGTTTAGTGTTGTAAAATTAAAGTTACCTACAGCACTTACTATGTATACATATATATGTATGGATTCGCACAGAAAGATATTATTTTGGATCATCTAGCAAAAATTGTGGTAGTCTTTCCCTAGATTTTTGCCGCTACCCTTTGAGAGCAGTATCTTTTGAGAGATTGCTGTATACATTCCCAAAGGAACTATTTTGAAAGAGATGGTGGAGAAAAACGGGTTTGCCTCGTTTCTTGAATTATACACTGAAGAATTGATTGGCTGAAACAAAAATAGGAAGAAGAGATTTGATTGTCCAAACAAAAATTGGAAAGCTTTTATTTATATTTTAATGCATAAATAACATAATTTGCATGAAATTCAAATAAAAAAATAAACAAATCAATTAACTAATTAATTTGAAAAAATTCTGAAAATTGGACGTACACTCCTGCCTTGTTAATATCATTTTAATTTTTTTTGATGTATGAACTAGTTGAACCCATGGAAATTCAATGGTTGCTGACAACTAATAATATCTATTATCTCATGCCTCTGCATTTCTCTCACCCTTTTCTTCCATCATCTCATTCTCTCCCTTATCCCTTCTAATCTTCATTACCCATCCATGTTTTTATCTAAATGTTATGCAAACATGGATTAGTTTCATATGTGACAATCTTCCTTATCCCTCAGAAAACTGCCTGTCTTTTCTTCCCACTCTCTTCAAAGCTCATTAAACTACCTAACTTCTTATTCTGTCCTCCCCATTCCAATCCTCTTATTAAACTACCTTCCTTTTCTATCAACTCTTATCTGACTCTCTTATCAAACTACCTAACCTTTCCTATGTGGTATAACTGGAAGTGCGACCTTCAAACGTAGGTAAGCACAAGCATAATGTGTGTGTATAATGCTTTCTCTCCCTGACTTGCAATTACCCTTATCTATTAATTGGTTCAGGAAGTGCTTCCAGAAGTAGCACTACACCCAGGCCATCTTAATGCCAACTTGCCGTTAGTATGCAGAGAAAGTTTACAATTCAAAAACAGTGGATACTTGGATAAAAATTGAGAATTTATTCAAAACCTTTCTCCTACAAAATGGCTAAATGAGTTGATATAAAACCATGTTACCTTATTTTGTTAATTTTATCTGAATCTGATGACTTTCTTCCTCTCTCCATGATTGTTTTACCTCTGCCAATATGTTTGGTCTGTCTGCCTACACAATATCTCCAAAAGTTCTCAATGAATTTCAATGACATTCTTTTGAAGAGCTAAGGGAGAACTGATTGAATTTGAAGCAGATTAAGGAATTTTTTCACGGTTACTTTCCCTGAATCAAGTTATATGTCTGTCTACACAATATCTCCAAAAGTTCTCAATGAATTTCAATGAAATTTTCTTGAAGGGCAAGCCATGGAGCAAGGAAAAATTATTAAAATCATGAAGTGGATCTAGGAATTTTTTTACTGTTACCTGCCCTACAACATAGCTATCAATGAACTGATTTTCCTTCAGTCTTTTTTTAAATTCTTTTTTTTTTTATTGTGGGTGAACACAATACGATAGTATTCCTCTGACCTTTCCTTTCAAAACTTGCTTTTCCTTTTGTCTCTGACAGGTCAGCTCCTTTCTATTTGATTTTCTTTGTGTTGGGACACAATAGTCAAAATTGAAAATGTAGGGCTTTAGAAAGTAGATCACAACATGTAACTGGGACAACAATTCTCCATGGAATCCTCAAAAGAAGAATAAAAGTGAAGAATTAACCCTAGATTGGCAAGTTTTTGGTAGAGCAAGTTTGATCTTCAATAGGAAGGTCCCATTGGTCTTGAGAAGAAAGGTTTACAACCAATGCCTCCTCATGACAGTCACCTATAGAGCTGAAACATGGAACTTAGCCAAGAGATTGGTTCTCAAATTAAGAACTGTATGAAGTGCACTGGAGAAAAATCATATGGGAAAATCACAAAAGAGCACAATATATCAGAATAGTAGGTGTCAGAGAAATCCTAAAAGCCATTAGCAAATTAAAATAGCAAGGTGCAGGCCATGTTGCAAGGATGTCAGACAACTGCTGGGCATTGTGACTTAAAATATGGATTCTCCTATAACTAGGAGCAAAATTGTGGTGGAAAAAATTCAGATAACATAATGATCTGGATGAATTCAGAAAAAAATGGCAGACCCCAGAGAAGGTCCCTGTCCGACAGCAGACATTGAATGGCTGCTGCTGCTGATGATGACTAAACACACATATAAGGATGTTGGTTGACCCTTATTCTGATGATATCAATGGGTGTTATTGGTGGACTCAAATGTGGCTGACAAGTCCAATTCTTGTGGTACACACTTGAAGACAGGGGAAGAACAATGGTGGCACTCAAGAGCTCACATACATCTCCTAATCATCATCAGCATAATGAGCTATTTAAAGTTTATTGAGGGACCTAAGCCCTCACAATGATTTGTCATTTTTTTGCTTTTAACGATATGATGCCAAAACTTTCTAAATTTGTCCAGATCATCACACCATCTTACTTTTTGCTGGCCATATTTTTGCCCATCGTCATCATCTTTGTCCATGAACAGATTCATGTTATGAGACAAAATGTCTTCTCTGGTATCCTTGGAACATAGCCACACCATTGCCATGATTATATATATATATATATATATATATATATATATATATATATATATATATACATATATATATATATGTGTGGAGCCAATTTAGTATATTTGTTTTAACTTTATTGGTGGATGACTATGCCAAGGAAGTACTGCACTGACTGCAGTAAGAGAGGGTACCAATACATCTTCCTTCTCTTTGGTGAGTTGTTGGTGATGGACAACATCACCAATTCGATAAATATTGGAAGGGGAACTTTTGGACAACCAGATTAACAACAACTTTATTGTGAGTGTAGGTATTTATCCATCTCCGCACGAGGATAGAGTGTGAAACAAGGTCCAGTTTAAAGTATGCGTATATGTGGGCAATAACAGAAATTTTCCAGTCCTCACAACTAGTGCCAAAAATTTATCAGGGAAATCAACAACCCCTATTCCACTTTTTAGCAGAATGAGGAGGTTCTGCCTTGGAGCAACTGACCTATCACTACCCTCAAACTGGGCATACTTCACTTCTTTAAGGCCGTAAGACAAATCTTGTGAATGTATGCAAATATCATTACGCAACAATTCCATGTTAGAATAACGTTATATTGCTGTTTCTGCTATTTTAAATGAAATGTCAAAGTTAGAAATGGGTATATGCATCTATTCTTGTCTCTCGGAGTTGGTTTTCATTCCTCATGAAAATAATTAAATTTTCTCATGTGATATAGTGGTTTTATTATGTCATATCTATTTATAAAATGCAATGTGTTTTTGTATATTGAATCACAAATAGCAGACCAACCAACCGAATGGGCTGCAGATTTTTCTCTCTTTGAGAATCTTTGGGCACTCTTGGTCCCATTTTGGGGACTACAACCTTGAAAATCTGCTTGGGTACACCACTATATGCCATCTAAAAACGTTCTTTTTTCTCAAAAAAAGTCCTTTTTTTAGATCTCTATGGTTATTTTGAGAGCAACGATGCTGAAAATTTGAGCTGGTGTTTTAATAAAAAATAATTTTGGATAAAAGATCTGTTTTTTAAAGATGATTTTAGATAATTTTAAAAATGTTTTATCAAGGGTGTAGCGGGGTCAGATACTCTGGGCAATTGTCAGTAAGACTCAACACTGGCCTGAAAGACCTGTCAAAGCTTCATTCTGTTGACTGCACATGATATTCCATTATAGTAAACGATCCATTTTTCTAACTTTTGAATTGATCACTCCCAACACAGCATTTTGGGTAGTGGTGATTCATAATTTCCCTTAAAATGCTAGTTACATATTGCGTCAGTTGGTTTTACTCCTATTCAGTGGTATGGTACAGTTAGAATTTGACGGAATTGCAATCCCTTACTTTCTTTGTGAGGCATTGCCCCTCTATCTATATACTACTAAAATTCTCATTCTGTTTCTATGTTTGTATCCTCAAATAGCCAAAACAGTGCATTATAGCTATATATATATATATATATATATATATATATATATATATATATATAATAATTGAATAATTGTGTCATCCATAGACAGCTGTTTCGTTGTATTACAGCTCTTCAGTGTGGCTATAGACTATCCATTAACCCATCCAGTACCATGAGGGAGGATCGAAGCCTTTGCTTCAGACCCAGAGGCTGAGTTACCTCACTTGAAGAGTGCTCAATTCTGAATAAGGGAGCATTAATTATAAACATATATATATATGTATATATTGAATCAAGATACCCCTAAAATATGTACATCCCCTAAATCACCAAGCTGTAAAGACTTGCTCCACTCACCAGATTGTTATGTTTGTTAAAGCAGGCAGCCCCATGTTCCCTCGGTTCTTTTCTCATCATTACATCTCTCCTCCTATTGGCATTAAGAGGAAATGGTGTTTATTTGTTTAATACCCATGCTACTATTAAAACTTGTGATCTCTCCATGGAGAGATCACAAGACAGCACAATATATTAGAGAAAAGGCAGGAGTCAGAGGTATCATAAAAACCATTAGAAATCTCAAATGGCGATAAGCAGGCCATGTTGCAAGTGCGTCAGATAACTGCTGGACATCACGACTCACAACATGGTTCCCTCGAGATCATGGGTGAAACTGTGGCCAACAAAAAGTTCGATGGCATGATCTGGACAATTTCAGATTGTTTTGGCACCATGACGCTCAAAAGTAGAAGAAAATGGCACCCTCCAAGATGCCGATAATGAGGATGACTCGTAAAACCATGAGTAGATATTTCTTGGACTATGCATGACAAAAAGCTACATTTCCAGAGAATCTAGTAATGACTGAACTGTCAAAGGACACAGCTGATCAATAACTATTACACAATGGCCTACTTCTTCTTTATCATTAATGGTAGCAATACCTAAAAAAATGAATAGTGAGTGGTCATTTATTTTCAAGAAAAGGTACAACCCTTCTTAGGGATTGAGGTACACACACACACACACACACACACACACATATATATATATATATATATATGTATATACATATATGTATATACACATATATATATATATATATATATATATATATATATATATATATATATATATATTAGAAAGCTTTACAGCTTAAAACTATTCTAGAAAGATTTAAACTTCAAACTATTAATTTCCAAATATCTGTTCTTGCAATTCATGTAAGCTTTTCAAAGGATTTTATGCTTTATACAGAATTAAATATTATGGTGCAAAGTGTGAATTCTTTTTGTGCAGATCATCAGTTGTTTATCATGCAACCGTTTTGGGGACTTAAAAACAAAATGGTTATATCAATATGGCTCCCCAACAGTGTTGATCAAACACCACCTCCCCTTAAGCTATGATTTTGATATTTAGCATTGTTTTATTATTTATAAGGCCATGTCATAATACTAGAAGTTTGCTATTTCATATAGGGTATTATCAGAATGTACTGTATGTGGATGTTATATCATACAAAAGGCTCACTTATGAGGGTTACCCCAAAATGAATTTTGACTCTCTCTCTCTCTCTCGCTATATATATATATATATATATATATATTTTGTGCCTCTGGTGACTTATTCTTGTCATATTTCTATATCACACAATATGATAATATGACACAATCCTGATGACAGTCATTGGGTAGAACAAAGAGAAATTTTATACTTTTCCTAAAGGTTGCCACTCTGAATAATACTTGCAGTCAGGGCCAGCCTACGATTCCTGGTGCCCCGGACAAGCTGAGCTTTGGTATCCTTTGAAGTATAGTATCTTATTTATTGATTTATCTTTAACAGCGAGAAAAATGAATACATAGGATTAAAACGTTTATTAAAGCAGAAAGTATTCAACTATCAGATATTCCTGAGAAATTTGACTTCACATCAAGGAATTTTATTTCAAGTTGTCTAATTCAGTATAATTTATTCATTTTCCCTTTTGTATTTGCAAATTCCAACTCTCTCAGACACATGATAGCCACCCCTAGTACTTTGTGCTCTGGGTGACTCTCTGTGTTGCTGGTACCTAGGATCGACCCTGCTTGGATTCAGAAAACAGAATTTGAACCTGGTTCTTTGGTTCAGTTTTTCGGTGACCAATCATAAGCCATTTTGTATTTCTGGCAAACATTACAGTGACTGCCACCAACTCTAAAGATTTGATTGGTAGCTCCGCTGCTATATTTTGTAGTCATACCACAAGAGCTAGTAAGAATACCGCTGCTGCTGCTAGCAGTACCTTTTACGAATTGCTATTGTTGGTAGCATTATTGAAATCACTTATACAACTGCTACTAACAATGACTCTAAAAACATGAGAGCTCCATTTTTTAGGATGAGTCTCGCTCAAAATATCATTGATCAACTAATTCAAACTGTGTTCGATTTGTGGTTACAGTCATTTTAATGCCCCAGAGATGTGGTTTTCAAACTGTGTGCCGTAGCACAATAGTGTGCCGTGTAAATTTTCCCAAATATACAAACGTGTTTAGAGCCACGAATGTATCAAGTACGGGTATTACGTCTGTCCTGCTTCCACCACAGAGTTACCGATTGTTTTAATCATTAGATATTGTAAGATCTCAACCTTTTCCACAACATATAATTAGAAAGAGGGGTAATGAGTACATTTATCAGTATGCTAGTATAAAAGGTTTGTTCATTGACTCCTAAAATGTTTCAGTCTAATTCATTTCATTTTTACAGTTGGTGTGCAAGTCAAATATATTCTTAGAGTGACATCATACAATAAAGATTGAGAACCACTGCCCTAGATAAAGGCATGAATCTAACCTTTTCTGCATCTTTGTCCTTGCCACATTCAATTAACCATGGTCTTATCATTGGCACACTATTATAGTAGAGAGAGAGAAAGAGAGAGAGAAAATGATATAGCTTGTCATACTGATTCTTATTCAGGGGTTTTTAGTCTGTAGTATCTATATCCCAAGGAGGTATGGGAAGAAAATTCTGGGATATGAGATGCAATGGGAAAAAAATGGGAAAAAAATGAGAAAAAATTATCACCCTTGCCCCTGACTATTGGTTGTAATCATGTTTCCATGTGGGGGCCGAGGTTTATAGAAAAAAAATGAGAAACATCTTTTTTTTTTAGCCTGTTGTAGAAATGTGAACAAGGCACATGTAATGAACAAGAATTAGAAATCTTCAATTGTTTGCCAGAGTTGATAATTCTATCATTACATCTCCTCCCTGTTGCTGTATGGGTGGTTCTAATCATTTTTCAAAGATTCGATGAGATTACTTTTGAAATAAGGACCTCAAAATGTACCTCCATAAGGTTGAACTTTTTAAAAAAGATGATGATGATGATGATGATGATGATGATGATGATGATGATGATGCTTGTTTCAATGGTCAGAGGAAGGGGGTATGAGAGCATAATGGCCAGTGCACTAGTGGTGAGGGACCTTAAAAACGTCAAGAACCCCAGGTCTAATCCAACACATCATTCACCAAAATATGAGGATTGATATCATAGTATGTGAATGAGTGGCTGTTCAACATAATCGCTTTCAAGTTAACAGACACGCAAATGTTTCAAAGTTGTTAGCCCATTAGAAACAACAATAGCTTGTAGATATGTTATAATGTCGAAGTTAAGGGTCCATAATTTTTTAGCACATTATAAGTGATTCCGTATTGTAACAAATTTTCCAGTTTTACAAACCTTGATCCAGTTCTCCTCTCCCCGAGACCCATCCTCGTAACTCATGCAGAAAAGAAGAGAAAAATGTGGGGCAGAATGAGGATAGTCCAGTAGAAAGACAGAAAAATCATGACACCTCACCAGAAGGTTACATTTTAACAACATTTAGATACATATGTAGTGTGTACCTAGAGTAGAAGTTTGATAATACATTAGTAATCATTTTAGTGACGGATGGAAGGGGAAGGGCCGATGAGTTTCGTTTATCGATTACTGAAATGTTTTTATCTTGTTCATTTCCTTTTTACAGTTGGTGTAACCTGATTCAGTAGGGGTCTTTTTATTTTTGTATTTAACAATTATTTTGAGAGCCAAATTGAACATTTTGAAAATATAGGTCAATGCTGGAACCACATTATAAGAGATTCCGTGTTATATACAGCCGTGCTACAATACGTTTACCGCATAATAAAACCTGCGGAAATATTGTTGCGAATTGAGAATGGAACAATGGAAACTTCTACAGCATCAGCCTCACTCTCTTGTCCACTATTCCATTGTACCATAGCATTGACTAGATAGCATCAATATGCTCGGTGATGAAACAGAGATATTGGGGTTCAGGCTTCTCTAGAGGATATTACAAAGAAATGACACTAGAGGTTTGAGACTATTTTCTCAATTTCATTTTCTGATGTTAAAGCATTTCATACTTTACTTGGATCCAACCACTAAGAGCACTTACCAACCTCTTGACCTCTATTCAACCTACCTGACCTCTCTACTGCAAGTAATGATGATGATACATTCCATTTCTCTGCATCTTTTTTGGTGATACTACTCTCACGATCAATATCTACTCACTGCAATTAAGGCCTCCTATATCAAGAGTCAACACAAGGCCATTTGAAGAACGCCAACCATGAATTTTGAATGTTTCCTACAGAAAGGGTCAACAGCAGGGCAGGTCTATTGATAAAAGTTCTTCCAATCTTACTAGTTATTACATAAACACTATTAAGACCTTAATACTCAGTCCTGTGACTCTGTTGGACGACAATGTTCTAGCCAAGGAGGACGAAATGAATAAAAAGAAGTCTGGTTTATCACTCGATAGGAACTGTCACATGACCAACATGACCACATTACCATGGCAGGGGTGATCAATTGGAAAAATTGGGAAAAAGGTGATCAATGAATAAATTCTTACGCTTGACTTTTGTTAGGCAGTGATCATTTAAAAAGTTTGAATTGTAAAGAAACAAGCATTAATGCTGCTGAAAACAAACTAAGGGACCAATTTAGCATAAACTTACATTGCAAATTGACCCACAAAATCCTTTTGGTGGGGGCGGGGTAGAAAAGAAAACACATATTTTTTAGACATAATAGGGAATAAATGTTTAAATCTTCAGCCTTTTAGCGCCATTTTTGTAGCCAGTACATGCAATACACGTACATTGCAAATTGACTCCCGCCATCTCCATTAAAATTCCATTTCCGGGGTTGGGATTTTCAAAAAGAATTTTCGTGTAGACATGATAAGGAGAAAATTTTCAGCCATCTAACTCCTTTAGTGCAGTCTGTACATACAGTGAAGTTCAATGAGTGTTTGGACACTCATGGACAAAACATTCATTTAATATACTTCCTATGCTCATATTTACTTTGGATTCATACAAGAGATGTATTTTGATATGAAATTAGCAATTACTAAGGGAAAAATACATGTTTCCAAACATACAATGCAGAATGAGATATAAATGAAAGAAACGGTGGAAAACAGTATTTGGGCGCATTGGTTTCATATTTCAATACTTTGCTGCAGAGCCCTGGTTTGCAATTACTGCTTGGAGACATTTTTTTTGTAACCCTTCGTAAGCCCTCCGCAACATTCTTTCGAAATCATGGTCCATTCTCCTTTAGACAAGACCTTCGAATCATTAATGTTTCTGGGGTCTCTCTGATGAATTCAATCTTTCAAGCATCTCTATAAATATTCAAATGGATTCAAGTCGGAAGATTACTCTGGCCACTGAAGCACCTTTACATTGTTCTGAACAAACCATTTGCGAGTTATTTTAGCTGTATGCTGTGGGCCGTTATCTTGTTGGAAGATCCAACCATCTTCAAGCTCCTACTGTTATGCTGAAGAGAATATTTCAGCTTCCCAAATATTGCGATATATTGCTCCATTTGTAGTGCTTTCAATCATGTGAAGTGTCCACGTACAGAAATTGAAAAGATGATCACCCCCAAACCATCATACTTCCACCTCTGCGTTTGACAGTGGGAATGGACTTTTCCCCATTCATAATGAGCTGGGTTTTTGCTAAAAAGTTCAATTTTTCATTCCTAAAACAATCTAGCTTCTCTAAATGGTCACAAACGAACTTCATTCATGAATTTTTGAGCCTTTCTTCCAACAAAGGTGTTTTCCATGATGTATGGTATTTCAAGCCATTCCTGTGTTGTTCATTACTAATAGGTCTTCTAGTAACCAATCTATGAGCTGCTCTCAACTCATTTTAGATCTCCTTTTGAGTTATCATTGTATTTGCTTTGACTGTTCTTAACATTTTTCAAGTTGCTTATGGAGAAACCATCAGTGGAGCTCCAGTTCAAGGGAGACTTTTGTTGATGCCAAACTTCTTCCACTTCAGAATGTTACTGACAGGTATATTTAACATCTTGGCATCAGCCCTGTAGCACAAACCTTCATCATATTGTTTGATTACACTTTTTTGCATGGTTGAAAGCTCCTTTACTTTAACCATGACTACCTCATTTCAAGAAGGTAAAACTGATGAATAACGATTGTAGTGAAATCACACCTTAGTTAAGTTTTGCTGGAACATCCAAAAAGTTTCTATGCAGATACATGAATGCTTCGAACCACATTCCATCTTAAATGATATTTTCATGATGAATTTTTAAGAGTGTCAGAATACTTTTTTCCACCGTTACTTTTGTTTATATTTAATTCTGCATTGTATGTTTGGAAATATGTTTTTTTTCAAAATACTTCACCTTTGTAAAATTAAATTATACGTGAGCATTGAAAGAATATCAAAGGAATATTTTGTAAGTATCCACAGACTTGTTTTCTCTCAATGTACATAGAAATTTGAAAACTGCAGAGACCCTTGTTAACAGTTTTGGTTGAGGGAGCGAAAGGATTTGTTCCAGAAGGTGTGGAAAAAATATTTATATGGATGTTGGTTATAAAGCTGTGACCTGTCCTGAGTTGTCACCGTTCATAGTAACAACTTGGTCCCCATTCCCCATAAGATTCCTACATTCAAACCTCTTCACTCTTGGTGAGAGAACCTAATCTAGACAGAGGGGGAACGGATGAATGCTCTTTTCCCCAACAGACACTAATATATATAGATTAGACTTTGCCATGGTACTAATACACATAGATTAGACTATGCCAACTTGGATACGGGCCATATTCATGGATCACTCTGTGAGGATTGACTTTCACTGCAATGAATTGAATTCTAATCCCTGCTCATACGATATTATTAGGTGTGCAGAGCAAATAGTAGTTCTATTAGTCTCACTATCTCTTCAAGCCGACTGAATCCAAATTTAATGGTATGGATACAATGTGGCGCAAGGGTTTTCAAACTTTATTGCATGTCGACACAATGAGAAATCTATCTGACTTATGTCGGCACATCAACTGTAATAATTAGAAAAAATCATTTCAGTAGTTAATGATTGAAAAAATTAACATGGATCAGTGGGAGGACTAAAGAAAAGGACATTATACAAATGATTAAACAACAAAAGTGGAGATGGGCTGGACACTGAGCAAGAAAAGATGACAACCGCTGGAGTAAAAGAATAATCGATTGGTACCCATAGGACAGTAAACATAGTAAGGAATGACCAAACACAAAATAGAGTGATAAGATAGAAAGGTTTATCGATATGACATGGCAAAGGTTAGCACAATCATGGTTGTCATGGAAGGCTTTTATCCAGCAGTGCATTTGTAATGGCTGATGATACTGATATATGTACTTATCATCATTTTTTCTTTCCATTAATCACAAAAAAGATTGAGATCTCACAAAATCCCATGATAAAACCACTAGACAGGCAACTCTGTGTCGTGTTTGTATACTTGGAAGGAGATAAATAATTTTGTCACAGCACAGTAAAAGAACCACTCACATAAAGAAATATAATTACACTCATAAGATTTCATAATTCTAAAAAAAAAAATGATTCAGGGAAAATAAAGTGAAAGTGATACTATGCAAGGTTCACTAAAATCCAATCTATCTACCAGCTTCGATTTCGATCAACATCATACTCAGAAAATGCCGCAGTTATGTCTTTCATTTATTGTACTTGTATCGCTAATGAATAGTAGGATTTTTTTTCTGTATCTCTGTCCGTAACAATCAACTCTTCCATTTGAAAGATACAATTTTGCTGATAAAAATCTCCCACCAACCATTTGAAACAATGTATCCTAACACTGAAATCAGTTCAGTATTTTCTTTTAGAAAAATAATCATCTTATAGAAATTCAAATATATCTATGATTTTTTTCATAGCGATTAACTAGTCTACTTACATAATGAATAGGGTGATTTTTTGTTTCTCTGTCCAAAACTGTAGACACTTCCACTTAAAGGTAATAATTTTACAGATAAAAATGTCTCCAACCCACCATCTAAAACAATGAACTCTTCCACTGAAATGCATTCAGTAGTTTCTTTTCAGAGAAATCATCTTATAGAAATTACAAGCCTAACGGTTGCAGAGTCTAACTCCATTCCAACTCCTATTCTGATTGAAGATGATTGCTGCAACTTTTGTATTGTATATTTAATGAATAAAAAATTATAGAAATATATGTTTTTTGTAGAAATGTATTTATTTCTTAGAATTAAATAAGCATGTTTGTATCAGTATGATACTTTTTCATTAATATCCAAGACTTGTCAGTTTAGTTCAGTCAGTAAAATAGCCTGGGTTTTACATATCGACTTACACCCCCTTATTTTGGTGAGGATTGTTTTTTGTTATTGTTATGGAAGGAAAACAAAGTCAACCCCAGACTTTGCACAAGGGTTTGACAAAAATATATCCATGGATTTTTTCACGGGAAATAACCAGTGTTTGTTATAGACTGGGTCTTTCACTATGAATGACTTCATTTTTGTTTCTTTTAAAAATAAAAACAAGCCCTTCAGGAAAATTTCTAAAATTTCCATTTCAAAGCACTGAATGATGTAGGCAATCAATATTTAATTATTATACAAAAATGCAGATGATTTTATGAAAATTTGAATGAAAGGTCGTCAACTGAAGTTGCCGTGTGATACTTTTTCTTAGGGATGTTAGAAATTAATAAAATATAACAGGTCTGGTTAGTCACTCAATAGAAAACTTCATATAACCAATGTATTCTGGCAGCATATTGTGTTAGGGGTATCAAGTAAGAAAATTAAAAAAAGGGGTAATCAATGAATAAGTTCCTTCACTCATTTTTTGTTGGGCAGTGATCACTAAAAAAAGTCTGAATTTGAAAAAAAAAACAAGCCTGTATACTGCTGGACACAAATGAGGGGTCAGTTTAGCATAAACTAACATTGTAAATCAAACCTCCTACTGAAAACTTATTTTGAGGAAATTTTTGAAAGCAGAAAAAAAAAAGCACATTTTTTTCTACACATGATAAGGGATACGTTTAAATTTTTCCCCCTTCTAGCTCCATACATACATAGCCAGCTAGCCTGCTAGCTGGATCAGCTTGAAAGATAAAGAAACCCATATTGACAGTTTTGGCTGACTGTTTCTAATTAATTTAAACAACCATTGATCAAGTATTGATTACCAATAAATATGTTTCTCTGAATTTGTCTTAACCTTTAAATTCTTCATATATTAATAATTTCAACTACTATTTACCGTCGTCTTGATTTTCTCGTTGTTTCTCTCTCAACTCAAGTTTGCCCGTCATTCTATAGCAGCAAGCAAATAGTGTTGATCAAAAATAAAGAGTAACCTTCCAGTGAGACCCGAACTGACATCACTTTCGCCGGAGGTAAGCCTGGTTTACACCCGACTGCTTTGACCACTCTGCCATGAAGGCTTTCATGGCCAACAGAAGTCAGATCTTACATTTTATTCTCACTGTTTGCTCATTGCAGTAGAAGGATATGCCAAGTTAAGTTGAGATAAAAACAACAGAAGAATAAGCATGAAAGTAAATAATAGTCAAAATTTTAAAAAAATACAGGTCTGGTTAGTCAATCGATAGAAACCGTCACGTGTCCAACGTCTTTTGGCAGCATGTGGTATGGGGGTGTCATCAATTAAAAAAATTGGAAAAAAAGGTGATCAATGTAGAAGTTACTTCTTTCACCTTTTGTTGGGTAGTGATCATTGAAAAAAGGAAAATTTTCAGAAATCAAGTGTTAATGCTGCCAGACTCCAACTAATTTGCCATGAACTTGCATTTACAAATTGAGCCCTTGACTAAAAAAATGATTATTGGAGTGAATTTTATAAAGACAAAAAAAAAGTTTTTTTCTAGACATTAAAGGAGTATATGTTTAAATTATTAGCAATCTAGCATTGTTACATACACAGCCAGCTAGACCCACTTGAAAACAGAAGAAACCAATGTTGACAGTTTGGGTTGATAGTTTCTATATTACCTGGGTTAATACAAATAAATAATACATGCCATATCAGACAATAATTGAACAACTGTAGCATAAAATTTTGAAGTCATGTAAAAAAATTCAATTGAAGAATGAATACGGTCAGAATAAATTCTATTCATGATATCACTGACATCGTTATAAAATCTAAATTTTATTCATAAACAAGTCAGAATAAGGCTCCAAAAAGGTAAAAAAAAAACTGAGGGAATACTGATGCCAAATTTTAGGTCTATAGACAAAACAATGTGGCCAGGAGCATTGGAATGCACAAAGAAACACATAAACAAACAAACAAACAAACTCATGCTCATGTAAAAAAAGATAGAACACTTTACCATCTTTGATGGCTAGGGTTGTTCAAAAATTGCTTTAAATTCTTGTTTGTTAAAATTACTGTATTTCCTGATGTTGAAGATGCTCCAGCCTTAAGAAAACACCACAATTTTGACTTTGAATTTTGTAAAAAAAGAATTTTTAAAAAAAAGCCCGTAGGGCACAAAGTAAATTTTCAAGACATTTCGGGGGGAAAAAATAGCATCTTCAAAGCTGGGGAATAAAGTAGTTTATTTCCTGGTAATGGCGTTTTCTACCTTTCTTATCAACTAGTTAATCTCTATGAAAAGTTCACAGATATATTTGAATTTCTATAAGATGATTTTTCTAGAAAAAAAATATGCTGAACTCATTTTAATGGAAGAGTCCATTGTTTATCAGATACATTGTCAACTTTAAGTGGAAGAGTTCAAACGAAGAAGTCACATAGCTCATGATATAAGTAGATGCCATACAATATAGTGCGCATTACATGCTTTTATCTCAAGTATTACTCCTTCCCATTTTATACAATTCAAGCTTGTATCCTCCTTCCACATACATTGAATCACAAATGGCCCACCCAACCAACCAGCCAAGTGGGCTACAGATTCTTCTCTCTCTGCTTGTGTGTGCGTGTGTGTGTGTTTGGGCGCTCATTTCGGAGTTACAACTCTGAAATGTTGCATGAGTACACCACTAGGCACCATCTAATCACGTTTTATTTGATCTTTCAAAAAAAGTGCTTTTTTGGGTCTCTATGGTCATTTTGCACCAACAATGGTCAAATTTTATGATAGTATTTCTTAGATAAAAGATCTATGTTTTTAGATGATTTTAAATAATTTTTCAGTTAATTAGTTCTAATATATGTACGTACAATGGCGATTCATTCATGTGAGGGACGGATATCCTATATGTCGATTACACATTAACTGTATGTTTCCACAAGTAGGAATATATACATGTATGAATTAGTACATCAGTAACTCTCCCTAACTCTTTAGACTAGTGCTTTCTTAAATCATTTTGGTACCATTACACTTGAGTTACAAAATTTAGTTCACCCGTGACTAAATGTCTTTATGTCTTTGATCATTTTCGTCTTATTCTCCCTTGTGTATAATTTTAAACAGAAACGATTTAGTATCATGAGAAAAGAGCATTAACTCATTTCTTTTTCAAGTTTTTGAGTGTCTTGAAAACATGTAAAGAAAACTGAGAGAAACAAAAAATTAAATAAATAAATAAAAGAAATATCAATAGAGTTTTCTAATTTCATTTTATTTCTTATTTATTTTATAAGATTAAGTATTGTAAATCTTTATTAACAATTTTTTGCTAATATTTACCTTCATTGTAATTTTTTAAAACTCAGGCTGGGTTCCCTCCTAATTAGGATAGGGAGTGAGTTTATGGATTTGATTTGGATTGGCACTTGAGTTCCAGTAGTTAAGTGGTATGAATGGTTGCCAGTCAAGTGAACCACCCTCTGGCTCAGATGATCGTGAGTTCGATTCTCACCTGTTACCTATTCTTTATTCCAATCAATGCTGTTGATATATTTACTAAATGCTAAAGTTAGCAATGAAAAGCAGTAACAATAATTAGAATATTCTTATTCACATGAATTAGTCTTACAACTTGGATTCCTTGAAACAATGTTTTTACTGTGTATGTTTATCACTAAATTACCTTTTCAAGTATAGAAGAAAGACAAAAGTCTGAGTAATAAGTCATCCAATTTTCCTGCTTCATTCATTCCTGTAGTTTCACTATCCCTCCACCAAATGATTTCATTCACCCTTGGGTGAATTATTTTACCAGTTGAAGAAGCACTACTTTAAACAGAAGAGACTTGTGTCTACAAGCTCACTATTAGTTGTAATAAGTAATTCTAAGTTACAGAAAATATACCATATGATGAAATACTCATTTCAGAGAACAAATATATTTTTAAGGAAGCAGAAGTTGAGAGCCATTCAGGAAATGGTATCATGAACTTTATATGAATTCTATATTTGTGCTAATTTTCTTGGGAAAAGGCAAAGATCCCAGTGTTCAGTACTACTGACAGTCATAATTGACCACAGTCTTGTCACTGGCATGCAACTATAATAGACAAGAGAGAGAGAGAGTGAGTGAGAGAGAGCGATGATGCACAAATCTACCTTTTCCTAATTCAACATGTATACAAGCCTTAATCTACAGAAAAAAATGAGGATTGACGTCATACTCATGAACCAATGACTGTTCATATGCAACTACTTATAATGCAGCTCGTGGAAAACGGATGATTGTTTTGTATGTATTCACTCATCTTTGTCTGTCTGTTTGTCCATGAAATATCTCGAAAAGTTCTCGATGAATTTCAATAACATTTAGCTGAAGGGTTGACCACGGATTAAGGAAGAATTGATTAAATTTAGGGGTGGATCTAGGAATATTTTTTTTGCAGTTACTTCCCCTGTATCATAGCTATGTGCTTACACAATATCTTCAAAACTGCTCGATAAATTTCGATGAAATTCCCTGGCAGAGTAAGCTACGGGGTAAGGAAGAACAGAACTGAATTTTGGGTCAGACCTGGGAATTTTTTTTTGGTTTGAGATATTTTTCCCCATTCTTGTATTTCATCTACACAATATCTCCAAAGGTTCTCAATGGATTTCAATTTTGTGGAAGGGTGGACCATGGACTAACAAAGAATTGAAATTAAATTTTGGGATGGATCCAGGAATTTTCTTACAGTTACCTCCCCTGCATCGTAGCTCTTTATGAACTGATTTTTCAAAAGTTTTTTTTAGTGATAATGGCTTTGGGAGAGGAATGCACTCTCTGAGTGCTCTCTAGTTCTCAATAGTTCTCGTTACTTATATAATTTCTACAAGTAGAAGGGTTCCTGCGATTTGCAGTGGTACTGCAAATGGAAGAAATTCCACTTCACCTAGTAGTACCGCTGTTAAAAGCAGCACGATTATTTTAGAGTACCATTATTGCTGATAATATTACTGCTAAAAGTAATGAAGCTACGAACAGAAAAGCCCCTGCTGTGGTACTATTGTTGCTGTCGGTACTTCTACTGCTACTAGTAGAAGTACCACTGCTACTGGCAATACCGCTGCTGTGTCTGGTAGCAAGACCAAACTAGTGCCAAGTTGATTATTGATTTTAGCACAGATCACTTCAGTGCAGCGGGAAAAATGTTTCCCCATCTGAGAAGAGATTTCAGTTTGGAGCAATCAATATTTCGTCATTTTGAGTTTACGATCTTTTTTTTCTTTTTTTTTTTTCCACTACCTCCCCCCTCCACCTAACTCCTTCTTCACGTATAAAAGATTCCAAGTTGCAAACTTGTTTCTATCATTGATGGGAAATAATTTGGGGTTTGGATCTCAATTCAGCACCAATGGGAAAGATAAAATTCTTTCTCACTTAAAACTAGAAATCACTCAGAGCACATACCTCTTCCGATGCCATTTTCACTGAAAATTGAATGAAAACCAGTTCATATATAGTTACAATGCAGGTTCGGGCAATTTCATTCTTCAAGAAAAAGAATATACCATTAATTCTTAGAAGAAGGATCAACAACCAGTAAGTCTCAAGATAGTAATCTATGGAGTTGAAACATGGAAGTTAACCTAGAAATTGGTTCTCAATTCTGCTATACAATGTGCTCAGAAGAAAATCATGCTAAACCTTACATTGAGAGATTACATTCAATATATCAAAAAGCAAACAGGTGTCAGAGATATCCTAAAAAGTCATTAGGAAGTTGAAATGGCAATGGGCTGGCCATGTGGCAAGAATATCAGACAACTGCTGGATATCATGACTCACAAAATAGATCCCAAGATCATACACAAAATGGCATGATGGTTTAGAAAGTTTGCAAGGTATTGGCATTGTGACACTAGGGAGTGAGAGAACTGGTAGATGTTGAAAAAGGCTCATGTCCAATAATGAACTTTAATAGGCCAATTATTATGATGATGGGTATGGCATTGGGTGAGGCATTAAGGTTTATGCCTCTCCAAAGGATATTAATTCTTAATGGCTACTGTAGCTGACGACTGATTTGAGAAATGATCTTTTACATATTGGCCTTGGTGTTTTTCCTGATAATATGCCGAATAATCAGCATGAATTGAAAAATCTATGAAACAGCATTGGATGTATTTATTCTTGACATAATCCATTGCACACACACACACACACACACACACAATCATCATCATCATCATCAGCAGCAGCAGCAACCTTTCAACAGCTATCATCATTGGACATAGACCTTTAACACTCGACGATGATTGTCACAGAGCCAGTACTTACTTTCTGAACTTGTCTAATCTTTATTTTTTGCTGGCACCAATTTCGCATAAGGTCTCTAGGGATCCACATTGTCTAACATTCTAGCAACATCCTATTGCTATTTGAGTTTTCCTATGGTTTCTATGATATTTCTGAAGCCTGTTTGTTTTCTAATATACTTTACTGTCTTGTGATCTCTCCACATTATGTTAATCATGATTCTCTCCTGTGCATGTTGCACAGTTCTTAGTTTGAAGGCCAATCTTTTGGTTAGGTTCCATGTATCAGCTAAGCAGCTGTTTCAGAATTTGAGCAGAAGTATTCAATTCCTGACACTATTCTTTATGAGCCACAATAATTGTTAATGTACTAAACGTACTGAAGTATTCAATTCCAAGAGAAGTTGTAGTTAAGTTTGACCCTGCAGCAGATAGTCTTGCTATCTCTAGAAGTTCATAATCGTTCATCTGAAATGCTTGGAACTAGATATCTGGAAATCGGAAGTTTTCTGGATTTAGAATAGTAGCAAAGGTTTACCTTCGCTCTCTGAAAATAGAGTATTCCTAAAAAAAAAACTTTCATAAGGCGTATGTTTTCAACAACAGTATCCAGAACAGGTCATCAGAGATAAAAATCCCATTTTCTCAGGACAGCCAGACACCTTCATAATACATAAGGCAGTTGGGTTACTGTGAGTGCGTTACCAGAAAGAACTCCTGAAAAATTATAGCTTCTGACTGATGATACTCTCATCAGAGCAAAAGTGAATCCAATTTGATTTTATAGTTTTTAGATGCATGGCAATGAATACAATAACATTTTCATTGCATTTTCATTATAGATATAATAAATGTTCAATATAAAAGGTCAAATTAAACTATTGATGAAAATGGTTTTTAAACCAAGGTTTGCTGTTTGGATGTAAAATACATCTTTTTAAATGTCTATCTCTGTTCAGTTATAGTAATGTAGTAAGTAGAAACTTAGAAGCAGCGGAAATGTGGTTCCTCAAAAGAATGCTGAAAATATAGTGAAATAAGGTAACAAATGAGTCAGTACTCCAACATGTCAGCACAAAAAACAAGATTGTTAATGAAAACATTAAATGAGAGAAAGCTTCCTAAGCCTTGTCATCATATAAGGAAAAATTAAATACCTTACAAAACAAGGCCATTTGCCTAATACCTGGGGAACATGAAAGAGGAAGACAAAGAAGGAATATATGGACAATGTGTAAAAAAAACTTCACGTCTTTTGGCAGCATGACATTTAGGGGGTAATCAATTAAAAAATTGGAGAGTTGGGTGATCAATGACTAATCTCTTGCCTTTTGTTAAGCAGTGATTACTGAAAAATCTGAATTTTCAAAAAACAAGCAAACTGAAGTATAAATGATCAAATTTTCAGCTCCCTAGCTCTGTTGGTACGGCTTGTAGGCTTGATACATACATACATAACCAGCTAGCGAGACCAACTTGAAAACTGAAGAAACCTATTTTGTTAGTTCTGGTTGACAGTTTCTAACTAAGAGTACAAGACTTCATTGATACTGAGGGATCATTTGATGTAGAGAGCCATAACTGCCCAAACGTGCTTTACGCAGGGCACTTGATGAAGAATGTTATAAATATCATACCAAAACTGGCAAATGTTTGGGTCGGAAATGTTCGACTACTAGAGGTATCCTTCTTTAATCGACTTTGATGTGTAAGATGTCCTTGAGTCAAATTCAGTCACACCTGATCGAACTGTGATTGGATAAGGTCCAAACAAGTTCACACATATCTAGGTGTATTTCAGTTGGCAAAGTATTTGCAAAGTTGTTTCCATAATGAGTATTTGAATGCAGACCAGGTTCTACTTGATGAATTCCATCATATTTATTTAGGAAGAGAAGTGCCGTTGGCCAAGCAGTTAGCACCACAGGAAATGGAATCAGTGAGCCGAGTTGAAACTCCGACTGAGACAACCTGCACTCACTTTGTACTAATGCCCTTAGGAAAGGCATAAAGAGTCCATCTTTTCTCCCCAGCATGGGGTAAAATAGCAGGGTAAGTGAGTGACAGCACTTCGGGTGTTTGTCACTTATCAGTTGATTTCACTTATCACAAACCTTGGCAAATGTCAAAGTCTAGCCAATAAGAGAAACTTGTGACACGTGGAGCCCTAGCAAGGATGGCTGAAGCCATAGTCAGCGTAAGGGCACTACTTTACTTCTTTACTATTTTGGAATTATAGATATCTACGTGAATTATAAAGACAAGTAGCCTTTCAATTTGATATAAAATAATTCTGTTTTCATCTTGGTGAATCTGATATGACGAGAAAAGAACCTCAAACCTCTCAGCTGGCAATGTAGTTCTCTAACAACTGAGATGCTTCTTCAAGTGCATATATACTTGAAAAGGCAATACCATTCTTATTTAAGTTCATGACAGACTTTGTGTATAAGTTATAGAGCAAAGCATACATTCGGAAACATTTGAATAAATATTCCAGAAGTAAACAGAGTAGAAGAAAAGAGAGAGTGGAATTGAGTTAGGCATTGAGCTCTGATAAAATCAGGAGCCTCACGGAGAGAATTAGTCTTGTATATTTGAGTGCGTGTGATGTAGCCAAACATCATCGGATGGAGGTCCTTTGTTCGGTCATAAATAAAGATCTCCAAAGTGAGGCTGGCAAATGTCCACAATCGTACGGAGACACACACCAAAGGCAGAGTTACAAACAATATCCAAAACATGTCTGGTTAGTCACTCAATAGAAACCATAATGTAACCAATGTCTTTTGGCAGCATGCTGTATTGGGGTGATCAATTAAAAACTGGTAATTTACTTCTCTTGCCTTTTTTCCGGATCACTAAAAAGTCCGAATCTCGAAAAACTAGTTCAAATGTGTCTGGACATAAACTAAGGGACCGATATAGCATAAATTTTTATCATAAATTGATCCCTGATCTAAAAAAATAAAACAGCCCTTACATTAGATGGAATACTAAAAAAACAAAAAAACTTCTCTCACCATTTGTTGGGTGGTAAGTGTTTAAAAAGTCCCAATTTTTAAAAAAATAAGCATGAATGCTGCTGGACACAAACTAAGTGATCAATTTTGCATAGACCAACATTGCAAATTGCCCCCCACCTTTAAAAACCTATCTTGGGAGGATATTAAAAAAAAAACAAAAAAGAAAATCCCTTCTAGACATAATAAGGAGTAAATATTTGAATTTTCAGCCCTCTACTCCTTTGGGGTCAGCCAGAATCACTTAAAAACTGGAGAAATCCATGTTGACAGTTTTGGTTGATGGTTTCAAACACCAGCTTACAAATATAGATCGTTTAATGAGAGAGACATGAGAAATAAATGGATTTAAGGGTTTTCTATAATTGATTTAATGTAGAATTAGTTGTTCACCATTTAAATAAATTAGTCGCTATTAATATTTTCCTCTCGAGGACTCGTTGTGAGTGCTTTGGAGTGAGGGTTTGCTAGCCACTTGCTGTGCAGGGTCTACACTCTAATTGGTAACACTGGGGCTGCAAAAAGGTAAGCTATCAAATCTGCTATGGAAACTGTAGAGAAGGCCTTGAGATGGCCTTGGTTCAAGAGAAGTGATTCTTGGGCCAATGTGAGGGAAACACAAGCCAGAGTCAGCTCAACATTGGCTAGGTTGTCTGATCCATGGTTCATGATGTTGAAAGACACAGAACCTAATGATCTCTGGAACATCACTGGTGATATCTCAGAATATCTTAAAATGTATCTTTGAATCATTAATTTTTCTATAATGTGTGCTTAAGAGCAAGCAGGAATTATGCATAAAAAATTATTTATTGTCTATTTTATGTAACTAGCAACCATTGTTCAATAATCAAAACCTGTTTAAAATCTTAGTTTTGAACCAGAATTTTCATCAAGCCATACATAAGATAAAAATTAAAATTCATGTAAGTCAATGTACATATCCAGCCTTTTTTCTCTAAAGAACTGTTTGTATTTCAACACAATGTTATAGACCACTCTTGGGTTAACGGTACTTGCTATCCTCTGATGGTCACATTGGATTGACAGGATTTGAAAACAATTAAAACTGAAAAAATATATTTTATTGAAGATTAGAAATTTATAAACAAACATAATTTTTTTTGACAATAATTTGAAATTCTGGACAAGAAGGAGGAGTACGATGTGCAAGGGTCCGGAAGTTTGTTTTATTTTCCCAGGGACAATTTTCAGATGGTGGGAAGCGGAGAAAGGTGATAATTCATCAGAGTACATAATTTTGAAAAGATGAACCAACTATTTGGAAACTTGCTTGTTGAGGTGGAAAAGGAGTGATGTAAAAGTTCGAAATGGCTTCAAGTTGTGACATTAGATAAAATGCCGATGTCTGATCTACAATCTTCCGAAACAATAAATTATATTTCCTTTATTTATTTTCCTGATCTTTCTCATCTTCTTTTTTTTATCCCCTTGATTCAAAGTTGGAATCAAGCACATAATGAAGTCAGCTGGGACAGAATCCAAATTTTAAAGAAAGTAGAAAACTGGTTAGTCACTCAATGAAAACCGTCATGTGACCGACCTCTTTTGGCAACAGAGAATGTTGGGGATGATCAATTAAAGAAATAAGAAAGGAGGTGATAAATGAATGATTTACTTTTCTCACCTTTTGTTGGGCAGTGATCACTAAAAAATCTAAATTTTCAACAAAAAAAACAAGTGGGCAAAAACAAAGCACCAATTTAGTATTAACTTACATCACAAATTGAGCCCCTCTCCACAAATACACACTAAAACCCAGTTGGGGGGGGGGGGGTTCAAGAAACAAAAAAAACGTTTTTGTTGGACATAATAAGAAATAAATAAGGAGATGATAAATGGATAATTCACTTTTCTCACCTTTTGTTGGGCAGTGATCACTAAAAAAATCTGAATTTTCAAAAGAAAAACAAGTAGGCAAAAACAAAGCACCAATTTAGTGTTAACTTACACTGCAAATTGAACCCACCCCACAAACACATACTAAAAACCTATTCAGGGGGGGGGGGATTTTCAAGAAACAAAAGTATAATAAGAAATATATGTTCAAACTTTCAGCTAACTAGTACCATTGGTTGATCCTATATACATGATACAACCTGAAAACTGAGTAAACCTATGCTGACAGTTTTGGTTGATGGTCTCTAAAACTGAATTGGAGTAGACAATGTATATAAATATGAAAAAAAGTCAAAAACAAAATCTGAAAATATTCAAATCAAGTTTCCAACAGGTCAGAAATGGATGTCAATCAATAAATGAATTTCGCTTTCTTCCCAGAAACCATTTTCATTTGGCAACTCCAAAATTTGATTCAAACATTCTGACTTTAATATAGTCGGCAATTTGACAAACTGTTTCTCAGTGTTAAATTTTATAGAATTAAGTAGACATACTATTGAACTAGAGTTTATGAACGACCAAGACAAATTCTTCTGACAAGACATTGAATTTAATATGTTTCAACACTATCAACTGCATACCCCAAGCGTTGCTCAGCTAGTTTACAAATCACCTTGATATGGATCACTTTTTATTAAATGTTAAGATTCAATTTCAAGTAATACAATACATTTTCATCCATCTATCAAGAAACAAACTTATTGACAAGATAAAATTCTACAATGAGGAAATAGCATAGAAGAATATGAAACACTTTATTGTTTTATTATTCATTTTCCAGAGGCTCTGATGAAAAATATAGAATCCAGAATCAGACTACTTCTTCTAAATGCATTAAAAAATAGACATTAATTTGATGGAGAAAATCTTGTTTTTGGTTGCTAATGCCTTTTACAAGGTTATGTTACATATGCCTAAAAAGTTCCATCTAAATTGGTTCTGCAGTTTAGGCTGAGAGTTTACCCTAACACCAGCAGGGACGGGATGAGGGATGATGTAGTAAAATTTCTACCTGAAATCTATATACTTATTACCCCCAGATAAACAAGAGTTTGTGTATTTTATTTTTCAATTGTCCATTTAACCTTTTAGTGTTTAATGTGACTTATTCTGTCACATTTTCAACTGTTTGGTTATGCAACCTGACAAACAAATTTTGCAAACAATTCAATTGTTACTGATGAAAAGATTTCATTTGTTTCATAAATGCAAGACGGTCATTCATTAATCATCTCTTGACTGCATCATTGTCAGCAGAACCTGAGAATAGAAAAGGTTCCATGCTGATCTGTCTGCAGCCTACACCATGAATTCAGTGGACGGACATGATCATGGCGGAACTCTTTTGGTGCAAGTTGGTAGATTGGAATATATTCTTCTGTCTGAGATATGTCAAACTGATAACCACATTTGCACAGTTTCAGGTCACCTTCGTAAAAGTTGTAATTACTATTGATTCTTTTATTCCAATGGTTGAACATGATGTAAACTTTGAAAATACATATTGAACAAACATAGCCATCAAGGGTAATAAAGGGTTCTATATATGTGCAAGTGTTGTGTGTTTGTGTATTCCAGCACTCCTGGAGATACTGTTTTGGCTGCAGACTTGAAAATTGGCATCAGTACTCCGTTAGACCTCCTCTGAAAATTTTTTTGATTTTGAGAAAAAAAGATTTTTTTCGACTTTTTATTAGCCCTATTCTGATGGGTTTATTATTAATAAGGTCTAGATTCTTCAGAATCGAGGTGTTTTTTTCACTCTATTTACAGAAGAAAATGCAAGTGATGCCATCAATAGAATTTATTCCAACCATATCTATTCTTTAATTGAATTTCTTTTACATGACTTTGAATTTCAAGATTACAGTTGTTCAATTATTAACTGTGATGACAAGTCATTATGATAGTCTTGTCCATGTTATATACCTACTAACAGGTCTGGAAAAAACAAGCAACCTCTCTAAACTAGCTCTATAATTTTGCAATTCTATAAAGCCTAAATATGTATGCATATATACGTATATATAGATGTGTGCATGTATATGTATTTATACCAAAACATCCATTTTTACATCATATCAATGTGTATTGCCTGTGCCCATCTCTCTATATACATAGTCTAGAAAGCTTTGCAGTTTTAAGAACATTTATTGACTGTGATAACAAGTCATTATGATAGTCATGTCTATTTTATACACCTACTAATAGGTCTGAGAAAAAACAAGCAACTTAAAACTATTTCTACACTTTAGTAATTCTATGAGGCCTGAATAAGTATGTGTATATATATATATATATATATATAGATGTGTGCGGACACACGCACACGCACACACACGCGCACACACACACACACACATATATATATATATATATATATATATATATATATATATATATATATATATATTCATATATATGTGTGTGCAAAAACATCCATTTTTACATTGTATCAATGAGTATTGCCTGAACCCATCTCTCTCTGTATATATAGTCTAGAAAGCTTTGCAGTTTTAATAACTAAAGATCTTACTGTAAAAAATCTAAATCTGTTTATGTGTTTATTCATCTAATTATGAATATATCCTGTGAGTAAGTTATCCACTATTTTTTCACAAAAATTAATGGCTGTCAACAAAAAGTGTTTTAGGGGTTAATATGTTTTACCCAGAAATAGATCTTCCAGTACTATAAGTGGAATCTTCTTCAGGGGATCATCAGTTATTCACCATGGAATGGTTTCAGGGAGAAATATATATATAGTGTACAACGATACATATATATATGTACAATATATATATTTATTTACATATATATATATATATATATATATATATATATATGTATGTATATAAAAAAAATATATATATATATATATATATATATACATATATATATATATATATGTACATATATATATTTGTTGTACACTATATACATATTTCTCCCTGAAACCATTCTATTGTGAGTACATATGCATATATATATATGTATATATATATATATATATATATATATATATATATATATATATATATATATATATATATATATATATATATATATATATATATATATATATATATATATATTCAGGGTTGAGCACTCTTTAAGTGAGGTAACTTGTTCATTATAAGCTTATGATGCTCTTCCAACCTAGGAATAGAGCATTCTGGTGGATAGGTAATTATGCGTGAGTAAATATACTGCTTAAATCCAACCTTACTGACTGTCCAGTTCTGTCTAGGGCAGAGGTAAGATGCCAGCCTCTGGGTCTGAAGTGAAGGTTTCGATCCTACCTCATGGTTCATGGTACTGGATACGATAATAGATAATCTATAGCCACACTAAAGAGTTGTTATACAATGAAACAGCTGTTTGCGGATAACACAATTATTTAATTATTATCATTATCATAATGTATGTATATATATATATATATATATATATATATATATATATATATATATATATATATATATATATAATGGAGTAAGGATTTGCTACACGAACACGTTTTTGCTTCTGCCCCGTTTGGGCTTCTTCAGGCGAAGGAGGTGAATATTGTTTTATATTATATCATATCATATCATATTGAATTCCTGATTTGTAATATATATATATATATATATATATATACTTGCATGTCTACATGTCAGAATATATATAATACGTATATATCTTTGCACATATCTATCTATAGATATATAATACAGTACACATATACAGATATACATTTCTTCAATACAAACATAGATGTGTGAGGGTGTGCCTCTACATACATACACACATACATATGTACAATCGGTCGCACTAATGGAAACACAAACGCACTTATATACAACATATATCATCAACATTTTTTTTTTCACATTTGCATGCAAAATAGATTTTGTTGCAAAAGGGAGACACATCATTTTACTGCATAGAGTTGATTGGCTAAGGGCCACCAGAGACAATCTGAACGCCGAGAGATGATTGGCTACAAAATTGATTAGTGTTGATATTGAATTTAGTTCAGTCAAATAGGCTAGACATGTTCAAGTCTACCAAATGATTTTTGCACTTCGCAAACCTGCATCTGGCAAAACATAGCATTAGGCAGGGTGAACGAAGGAGAAGAAAAGCTTTGACAATGTTCTTAAATAACTGAGAATGCCTTGAAAAGAAAAACAGTGTCATGCCTGTGTCACTGGAGTGCTGTATCAACTCTCTTATACTATTGGGCCATCTTGGTCTAATGTGCATAATAGACTGGGCTTCTCAGAACAATCTTTTAATGATGACATTCAATGAAAAATTGAATGATCTCATTAAAAATGAAAATTTGATTTTTTGATATTTGCTTCAAGAACACTAATAAAAACAGGTCTGGCTAGTCGATCAATAGAAAACCGTCATGTGACCAAGATCTTTTGGCACCATGCCTTGTTTGGTGTGATCAATTAAAAAATGAATAAGTTGCTTCTCTCATTTTCTGATGGGCAGTGATCATTAAATAAGAGAAAAATTTCTAAAAAGGAAATCTGGATGCTGCTAGACACTAACAAAAAACCAATTTAGCATAAACTTAGATTATATACTGAACCCCAGACAAGAAACTAAATTTGGTGAAATTTTTGAAAACAAAAAAACGTTTTTTTTTCAGTCTTAATGAGAAGTAATTGTTTGAATTTTCAGCCTTGTATCTGTACACTTGATAGATAGAGACAGCTAGCCAGGAAGAATCAGTTGAAAACTTAAGAAACCTATGTGGACGTATCGGTTGACTGTTTCTAATGATTTTAAAAATTTTAAATAAATTGTATTTGTAAGAAGAAATAAAAAAAATTCTAGCATTTTTTTTATTCATTTATTTTGAGAAATTTTTTCATTCTATTTTAGAAACCAAAATTGGAAATCATATGAAAAAGAATTTGCCAGTCTGGAAGAAAATAATGTTTACCAATCAAAGTCAAATATTGCTCCTAGGCTGGGTAGGGCAAATCTGTCCCCCCCCGCTTGGGTATCATACATCACAAATTTTCTCCATATCCCACTGTTCCAGACTTGACTTAAAAAATGCAATACATAAAAATAGAACTAGAAGTGAAAAATACCTGAAATGATGTCACTTCCCCTGTTATTTATCAATAGCTGGAAGGGGAAAAAAAAGGTTAAAATTAATGAAGATTGTCTCAGGCAGAGTTTGAACCTGGTATCCTGATTCCATTTTCCGTGAAGCTAACTGCTTGGCCAATGGCACTACCTGATGTTTACCATAATATAGTCTTCTTAACAACCAGCTTTTTGCACGGGTTTCATGCCTTCATAGTTTTCCAGCGATCACATTTGACTTCTTTTCTTCTTTAAGATGTTCCTAAATGCTTTCTTAAATTCAAAGTCTACAAAAGATTCTTTCAGAAACTGTCAACCGAAACCGTCATCAAATCTGTCAACATCGGTTTCTTCATTTTTTTAAGGCTGGTCCGGGATGCAGACTATGTATGTATTTATGATGCATACAAGCTGCACCAATGTAGCTAGAGGGCTGAAAATTCAAACATTTACTCTTTATTACCTCTTCTTTTTTTTTCTTGTAAGTTTATGCTAAATTGATCCTTTAGTGAATGCCTGGCAGGGCTTATGCTTGGTTTTGGGAAATTCAGACTATTTTAGTGATCACTTCCCAACAAAAGGCGAGAGAAGTAACTCGCTCATCGATTGCCCCCTTTTCCAATTTTTTGATTGATCATCCCCAACAATCTTTTTTCTTCTTGCCGCCAAAAGAAACTGGTCGTGTGACAGTTTTTATTAAGTGACTAACCAGACTTATCTTTTTGAAAATTGTTTACAATAAAATTATGCAAATGGGTATTTGTTTGCATAAACTGTGCAAGAAAATAAAAACAGATTGAAAAGTTTATAAGCTAGATCAATTTTATAAATACGTTTTTTTTTTGAACTTGAGATTGCTTTAAAAGATGCTATTATGCAATCAAATTCTAAGCTATAGATTCTACAAAATATCAGATGGATTTAAAACAAAATGTAAAAATCTTTTTGTGTAAATTGTATTTTTAGTATGCATTTATGTATCTACTAGCAGGGATAACCGGCGATGCCCAGGGGAAAAATAACTTCAAAGATAACAATACTGGAAAAAAATTTGTACTTTGATACATTTTCTCTTACAAAACACATCAAATGATAAAAAAAAAGATTATTTACATTACTTACACTTGAAAAAGTTGCCGTTACTGAAAAATCATTGATGCGTAAAACAAAACAATATTGTGATCCCTTACATCGATGAGGATTTTTGGTGCATATGATTAGTGCTTCTCCCATTTGGTGCCAGTATGAAATGGTTGTTCAGGGATCCAGCCCTTGAGCAACCAATTTGTAAATGGCTAGGGGAAAAAGTGCGGAGAAGTCAGATTGAGAACAGTGATGTTGAATGACTGTCCTTGTACCATGTTAGAATTTTTATCTAAAAACAGTTTTCAGGGTTGTACAAAGTTTTACTAACAAAATTTAAAAAATTTTTTTTATAAAACCTTGATAGCACATTCAGCTCTTTTGCTAGACTAAAAAAAAAGTAATCCTATCCAAAATTGATGTTTGGTGACCTCCATTGGCCTTAGAGGTCTATCATCTTTTTCTGCCCAAGTTTAACCTGCTTATTAATTCACCTCCCAGAATATAATTGTTTGGCAGTTGCATGGATGGAAAAGTTATCTTAATCCAAATTTGACCCCCTAGTTGTAGTTCAGCACTACCTATCCTATCAAATTTGACTTTGTCCATCCTACTATTTGTGAGGTCAAAAGCATTTTCGTACTTTATATCAAACTCAATGTTCTGCTAGAAATTACTTCATTCGGCAAGAAATGACCAGAAATGACCTCTGGTGACCATGAATGACCACTGAGGTAAACCTCACATAACTCATGACATTTGCTGTGAAAAGATATACTCCTATGCTAAATCTCAGCTTCCTAGCTTGGAAAATATATCCTACATCATGGAACATACAGACATCCACTTTTCTGTATAAAAAGAAGAAATCAAGTAAAAGATCACTTTAGGATGGCAAGCCTTCAGTAGAGCACGCTCAACCTCCAAGAACAAGAAAATCCCACTAGTCCTAAAAAGAAGGGTATACAATCAATGCATCCTCTCAATAGTCACCTATGGAGCTGAAACTTGGAACTTACCAAGAGACTGACCCTCAAACTGAGAACAATGCAACGTGCACATGAAAGAAGCATGCTCAACATCAAGACAGCACAGTACATTGGGGAAAAATAGGAGTCCAGGACATCAGAGAAACCATTAGGAAACTCAAATGGCAATGGGCTGGATATGTTGCAAGAATAGCAGACAACTGCTAGACGTCACAACACACAATATTGATCTTCGGAGATCAAAGGTGGAACTGGGGCCAGCAGAATACAAGATGGCGAGACAAACTGGACAGGTTCAGAAAATATTGGCTCTGCGACGCCCACAATAGAAAGATGTGGCGAATTCTAGGGAAGGTCTTTGTCCAATGACAGATTGATGATGATGATGATGATGATGATGATGAATAAAAGTATAGAAATCCTTCGGTTTTTTCATGGAATTATACCGATAAACACATTAGAGTCCATTATACCTATTAAATATACAAATTTAAAATCTTGCCTGTTTAGAAGAACTTGAATATGTAATAGAAGATAATAAGAATTAAGCATAGAGATACTGACATAGCATAAAACTATATTCTTCGAGTTTACAATATAAATGTTGATACAAAACTGGTTTGTCACTCAAGAGAATCTATTATGTGACCAATGTTTTTTGGCAGTAGGTGTTGGGAGCAATGAAATAAAAAATTGTATAAGGGGGTGATCAAAGAATAAATCACTCCTCTAATGAATACTGCCAGACATAAACTAAGGGATCAATTCTGTATGAACCAACAATGCAAATTGAAACACCCATTAAAAACCCATCTTGGAAGGATATTTCTAAAAAAAAAAAGAAAAAAAAGAAGTCATTTCTTGACATAAAAAGGAGTAAATGTTTAAATGTTCAGCCCTCTAGCTCCATCACTTGAAAACTGAAAAAACCTATGTTGACAGTTTTGGTTGACAGTTTCTATATCACATTACACAAATATTAATGTGCCATAAAACCATTTCCATGTTTATAATGCGAACCTTTATAATTATTCATATCAGTCAGACATTATCATCATACGTGAAGCTACAGAATCAACATTAAACGAAAAAAAACATTCCATCAAATTTCACAGTCAAGTTTCAAGAATTTCTTATTTTGTCTATCGTTAGATACGCAATTTGCATGCAGTATAATAATGAAAAAGCATAGCCAACACTTAATCTGACAATGGGAAATGGATGAGTTGAAAGACTTGAAGAATTCTATTGACTTCTGAAGACTTTGGTGGAACTCTCTTACCTTTGTTTGGTTTGCCAGACATGAAAGATCCACAGCACTTTGCAGCTCACAATGTAATGATCTCTCAGCGCCGTTAGCTAAATTAGTATTGAAAAAATCATCCTCAAGAGAAAACGAATACAGGAAAAATGAATAAAGGAATGAAAGAACAAGAAGAAGAAAAAAAAGGTTCCAAAGATTCTCATGAAGTCCAGGACAATGTATTGGAGTTTCTCTCTCTTGTGTCTGTTTTGTTTTGGTTTTTCCACTGGCACCGTTTGAAGCTGCGATTTGATGCCATCTTTATTTTATTTTATTTTTTTTTTTTTGACACTGCTCATTTCCTCTTGATACGAGGAGCCATAAAACAAGAGAGAGACGGGGGGGGGGGTATAAAAGACAAGAAGGAAGTAAGAGAGAGGGAGAAAGATAGAAAGCGAGTGGGTACAGTGTTTTTGACGCCACTCTCTTCCTCTTGATCTGAGCAGTGATCAGTATAAATTAAGAAAGAGGGAGAAAGGCACCAGTATAAAGAAAGAGAGAGGGAGAAAGGCACCAGGGTAAGATGAGATAGGGAGAAAGGCATCAGTATAAAGAGAAAGAGAGAGAGAGAGAAACAGAAAGGAAGAGACAAGGAGAAAGGAACCAGTATAGAGCAAGAGAGAAGGAGAAAGGCACCAGTATAAAGAAAGAGAGAGGGAGAAAGGCACCAGGATAAGGTGAGATAGGGAGAAAGGCATCAGCATAAAGAGAGAGAGAGAGGGAGAGTGACAGTAAGGAAGAGACAAGGAGAAAAATTGAATGCAAGAAAGAGGGAGAAAGACAAAAGAGAAAGTTTTTTCTTTTGATGACACTCTCTTCCTCTTGATTTGAGAAGTGATCAGTAAAAAAGGGAGCAGGAGAAGGGCATCTGTATAAAGTGAGAGGGAGGGAGAAAGGCATCAGTATAAAGTGAGAGAGAGGGACAAAGACATCAGTATAAAGCATAAGAGAACAACAAAGACATCAGTATAAAGCAGGGGAAAGAGAGAAAAGCATCGGTATAAAGTAATAGAGAGAAAGAAAGGCATTAGTATAGAACAGAAAGAGGGACAAAGACATCAGTATAAACTCAGAGAAAGAAAGAATGCATCAATATCAAGGAGATGAGAGAGAAAGACAAAAAGGAAGAGAGAATGTTTTTGATGACCCTCTCTTCTTTTTGATTGGAGAAGCCATCAGTATAAAGTAAGAGAGAGAGAGAAAGGGATCAGTATGATACAAGAGAGTGGGTAAAACACAGGCAAAGAAGAGAGAGGAAGGAAGAGAGAATTTTCTTTTGACGACACTCTCTTCCTTTTGATCTGAGGAACAGTCAGGATAAAGTAAGAGAGAGAAAGAAAGAGAGAGGAAAAGAGATCATCATAAAGCAACAGAGAATGGGAGAAAAACAGAAAGCTGGAGAGAGGGAGAAAAACAGTAAAAGGAAGAGTGAATGGTTCCATTCTTGGAATCTTGCGTCTGATTCAATTGATCCCATCTTCATTTCCAGAGGCTTGCAAGATGCTCGAATGATTCTTCTTGCCGCCTCTAGTTCTGTCCTAATGACTTCTACACTCAGTCCCTGTGATACAGTTTAATAAAAAACCAAGTTACAACCTTCTGTTTCAGTGGGAAGAAATTACTGACTAACAGAATCAGTCAACAAGAAATTCATCTTTAGAAGTCCAAGAATCATTTTCTAATTTACCATAATTACTTGCGTACCATGCGAGATACTTAATTAAAAAAGATAATGGTCAAAATTTGGGTTTAACATTATCATGATCGTCATCAGTCTGTTATCACCCATTGTTGGGTATAGACCTTCTCCAAGATTCACCATACCACTCTATCATGGGTATCATGTAGCCTGTGCTTTATGAATTTATCTAGCTTGTCACACCATCTAAGTTTCTGTTGGCCACAGCCTTGCACCTAATCTCCGGGGACACACATAGTGAGTCGCGATGTCCGGCGGTTGTCTGGCATTCTTGCAATATGTCCAGCCCATTGCCATTTGAGTTTTCTAACAGTTTCTATGATGCCTCAGTCTCCAGTCTTTCCTTTGATATACTGCCCTGTCTTATGATCTCTCCATGTTTGGTTGAGCATGATTCTTTTATGTACACATAGTACGTTTCTCAGTTTGAGGGTCATTCTCCGGGTTAAAAGGACTCCTATGTTTTTATTTATCATCATCATCAATCTTTTATTGTCCATCATTAGACATAGACCTTCCCCAAGATTCGCCACATCTCTATCGTGGGCGTTGTTTTGAACCTGTCCAGTTTGTCTCACCATTTTGTATTCAACAGGCCTCGGTTCCACATTTGATCAACGGGGATGAATGTAAGTCGTAATGTGCATTGGTGTGTCTGCCATTCTCGCAACATAGCCAGACCATTGCCATTTGAGTTTCCTAATGGTTTCTATGATGTCCCTGATTCCTGTTTTTCTTCAATATACTGTGC
Source organism: Thysanoteuthis rhombus (assembly GCA_963457665.1). Lineage (NCBI taxonomy): Eukaryota > Metazoa > Mollusca > Cephalopoda > Oegopsida > Thysanoteuthidae > Thysanoteuthis > Thysanoteuthis major. The sequence continues at coordinate 13,894,665 of OY735230.1, read as the reverse complement.
TGTCTGGATGTAGATCATGATTCTTTCATGTGCACATTGCATTGTTCTCAGTAGGAGGATCAGTCTCTTGGTTAGTTTTCATGTTTCAGCTCTGTAGGTGATTATAGGTAGGAGACATTTGTTGTATACCCTTCTTTTTAGGACTAGTAGGATTTTATAGTTCTTGAAAGTCGAGCTTGCTCTACTGAAAACTTGCCAACCTAGTGCGATTCTTCGCTTGATTTCTTCCTCTTTTGATGACTTCATGGAGACTCGCTGTCCTCGGTAGATGTAGTGGTATACTTTAAAGTGTAAAAGAAATGATAACATATGTACATATATTACCGATTTATAGCTACAAGAAGTGGGGGACACATTTCAAATAAATACAATATTCCTAAATCCAAATTTTCCAAATTAAATAGATTTACAGCAGCTTTTTTCCAATTTTTTTTTAAAGAGTTTGTTGATTTAAAATTATACATACTAGTTTGTGTACAGCATATATATATATATATATATATATATATATATATATATATATATATATAGAATGAAGAAAGGATTTGCTATACAAACATGTTTATGTTTCTGTCCTATTTGGGCTTTTTCAGACAAATGATTTGGTTAATTTTATAAATTTATTCGCCTGAAGAAGCCCAAACAGTGCAGAAACATAAATGCGTTAGTGTTGCGAATCCTTTATTTTATCAGATATATATATATACATATATATATATATATATAGAGAGAGAGAGAGAGAGGTGAGAGAGAGAGAGTTGCTAACCACCCTACCTACTTAATTATGATTTTCTTTCTTTCCATTATATATGATTTTATAGTGAATTATCTGCTTCATCTTGTTAATCTATGTACTAAATTACCCAAGCAAAATCCAGAGAGTATACTAGACATGAAAATGTAGTCTTGTGAGACCAGCATTTTGATTGGACAATACTCCAATAGGAAGGTTGCTTATTGCCTTCATTACACAGTATGTTTTTGGTTTTCAATGATTAAGGTTTCATTTCAAGAATATTTTATCTCAACATACAAATGAAAACCTTTTATAAGGAAGCCATCTTGGAGAGAGCAACAACCTTTACAGAAATACAGAGCTGTCATATTGTTTCAATTGCAGCTATTTGCAATTTTCTACAAGAGAACACTGTTTTGTTGTATGGAAAAACCTTTACTGCTATAATTAACATACAACGCACGCATGAAAGATTCATGCTCAACCTCATATGGAGACCGCAAGATAGCACTGTACATCAGGAAGAAAATGGGTGTCCGACAAATCATAGAATCTATTGAATAACTTAAATCGCGATGGGCAGGCCATGTTGCAAGAATGACAGACAACTGATGGACATCATGACTCACAACATGGATCCGCAGTGATCACATGCAAAACCAAGGCCAACAAAATACAAGCTGGAGAGATGAACTCGACAAATTCAGAAAATACTGGCTCTGCAACACCCATCATAGAGATTTGTGGCAAATCCTAGGGAAGGTCTACGTTAAAAGACTGATGATGATGATGATGATGATGATGATGATGATGATGATGACGACGACGACGATGACGATGATGATGATGATGACAAAAACCAATACCGATCAGTTGACAGTCCGCTAAATAGTTGATTATACCATCTTCTACAAAAGTCCAAATATATACAAAAATAAATGTTTTTTTATAATTAATTACAAATTATATATAAGTGTATATGCACAATTATTAGCTGGATTTTGATCTGAAAACTTCACTGTAAAAGGTTCAGTCTATGTGATCGATATTCACTACTGAATTAAATGCAATGATGAGGGAGGAGATTATGTTTAAATATGAATATTTGTCGTGTAAAATAATGTTTTTTCTTTCATTATAAGGCTATGGACTTATTGATGTTCCCATGTCTATAATCAGTGGTGGATCCAGAACTTTTAGTGAGAGTAGTCCAACTTTTTTCCCCCATTCCGTTTGTATAATTACACAATGAATATAACAAATTTTTGTTTATAAGATTAATTTATGATTTCTTTGGATTTTCTAATGTATAAAATATCTTTTATCTAGATATTTGAAAAAAAATTGTTCTGAATTGTACTTCACCCCAAGCAGGGCTGGACTTCCTTAACCTCTTCTTGGATTTGCCCCTAATAATGTTCATTGCCTACACTTAACTCTAGATTCAGGAGGTGATCTCAGTATCTGCCGCTGTACAGAAAATTAAGTAAACATTATGATCTATTCGTAGTAGCCAATTGCTGTATATTCCACAAAGAGGAGAAAATTCTAGTATTTCTGATTTTTCTTAAGGGTCCATGACAATTAACAATGCTATTTCTGTTCCCACCCCCAGCAATTAAAATAAAAAATTATGTTTTTTGTTTTTATTTAAAAAGATTTCTCATTGACAATCAAAGAAGAAACTATAGTACATCACCTCATAACACTTTCTCCAAATATCAAAATGAATTTTGACTATAATCCTTACACTATAACCGATGTACTCCTAGGGCATTTCGACAGGTTCTCATGTGGACCTGAAATTTAAGATCAAAAATTGATGAAACTATATTGATTTTAATAAGAGCTTCATTCATTTATCATCATCATCATCATCTTCATCATCATCGTCAGTCTTTTAATATCTATCATTGGACGTAGATCTTCTTCAGGAATCACCACACTTCTCTATTGTGGGCGTCGTGGGGCAAGTACTTTCTGAATTTGTCTAGCTTGTCTCTCCATCTAATATTCTGCTGGCCTCGGTTGCACATGTGATCTCGCGGGATCCATGTCATGAGTCACAATGTCCATCGGTTGTCCACCATTCTTGCAACATGGCTAGCCCACTGCCATTTGAGATTTTTAATGGATTCTATGATGTCCCTGACTCTTGTCTTTTCCCGGATGTACTGTGCTGTCTTGTGGTCTCTCCATGGTTCTCAAATTGCGGATCTGTCTCTTGGTTAGGTTTCATGTTTCAGTTCCATAAGTGACTATTGGGAGGATGCATTGGTTATATACCCTTCTTTTTAGGATTAATGGGATCTTCTTATTTTTGAAGGTTGAGCTTGCTCTGCCAAAGGCTTGCCATCCTTGTGTGATTCTTCGCTTGATTTCTTTTTCTTTTGAGGGTCTCATAGAGATTTGTTGTCCTAGGTAGATTTAGTGATCTACTTTCTCCAGTTGTGTGTCCTCGATTTTGATCTTGCAGTGAAAATTTTTGGAAATATCCTCCAAGTTCTAGTTCCATAAGATACTCAGTGATTGATTCTTTGAATGGGTCGGTCTTTGATTGTGAGATGTTTGAGCTTGTTTTTTTGGCAACAAATTGATTAATACAAGGAGAGTCTTTAGCAACTGCACAAGAAAAATCATGCTCAGGTGGAATTTGATCTGTGGCTCAAGTTAATCCCCAATGACACAGAAAATGTTGACTCACAAAGCCATGTTGATAGAAATTAGATCAGTTCACAAATAGCAGGTACAGCTATCTATTTGTACGCGTTTCATATCCGAAACCAAAAATCATAAATTCTTTTCAGACAGGTCTGCTTAGTCACTCAATAGAAACGGTCGTACAACCAACATTTTTTGGCAGCATGCTGTGTTGGGGATAATCAATTAGAGAAAATCAATTTAAAAAAAGGGGTGATCAATGGATAAGTTACTTCTCTTGCCTGATCACTTGAAAAATATATGAATTTTCAAAAAACAAGCAGACACAAACTAAGGGATAAATTTAGCATAAAATTACTCTTCAAATTGAATCCCCATCAAAAATGGTATTATGAGGTAGAATTTTAAAAAAACAAAAAAAGTTCATTACAGATATAATAAGGAGTAAATGTTAAATTTTTCAGCCCTCTAGCCCTAATGGTGCAGTCTGAATGCATGATACATGAATACATAGCCAGCCAGACCAACTTGAAAGCTGAAAGAAACCTATGTTGACAGCTCTAGTCGACAGTTTCTAATAATAGATCATGTGCAGAATCATTATGCTGGAGTTCTACCGGTTCCTGTTGCATAACTGTCCCAGCATGCAACACCTGAGCATTTGCAGTGAAAGGATTCCAAAGAATCCATTGATTTATGGTGAAGTAGGGTGGCCTTGAATAAGGTTTATATGCAACTTTGTACCACGAAAGAAAGAGGGAGGAGAGCTTGCCTAGTTGCTTGCTTTCATCAGCTATTTTGTACCAAGGTTGTAACGAGTAGTTTACACCATGGTTATGCATTTAAACCCCTATGTACAAATATACCCCTGGAATTACATGTACCCTAGGTTGAGAACCTCTGCATGATGTTTTTTTCCATTTTGATATTTCATTTTTGGAAAGTTATTCTACCATTGTAAATATACACCCATATTAAACTATGGAGAAAGGAAAAATATTCAGAAAATGACTTCAAAAAAGATTTAACGACTATAATCAATCCAGGAGGTTATGTATTAGGGAAAAGGTTTTTAGTGAGGGGCTCAATTTGCGATGTAAGTTTATGCTAAACTATTCCATCAGTTTGTGTCTGGCAGCATTCATGCCTGATTTTTGAAAATTCAGACTTTTTTTTAGTGATCACTTCCCAACAAAAAGCAAGAGAGGTTTCCAACTATGTGTTCTCTAACCTTCTTCAGGAGGATCTTACAATCACCACCACCATCACCACCACCACCACCACCACCACCAGTGTTTTATCTCCAGTCGTTGGACATAGACCTTCCATAAGATTTGCCACACTTCTCTATCGTGGGCGTTATGGAATCAATATATTCTGGTCTCGTCTAGCTTGTATCTCCATTTAGTATTCTGCCGGCCTCGGTTGCACATGTGTTCTCTGGGAATCCTCATTGTGAGTTGTGATATCCATCGGTTGTTTGCCATTCTTGCAACATGACCTGCCCATTTCCATTTGAGTTTTGTATTGTATTCTTTGATGTCCCTGACTCCTATTTTCTCCCTGATATATTGTACTGTCTTGTGATCTCTCCATGTGATGTAGAGCATGATTCTCTCATGTGCATGTTACCTGTTCCTCAATTTGTGGATCAGTCTCCTGGTTAGGTTCTATGTTTCAGCTCTCTAGGTGACTACCAGGAGGATGCATTGATTGAGTACCCTTCTTTTTAGGATTAATGGGAATTTCTTGTTATTGAAGGTTGAGCTTGCTCTGCTGATAGCTTGCAATCTTAGAGTAATTCTCTGCTTGATTTCTTCTTTTGAGGCTTTCATAGAGATTTGTTGTTCTAGGTAGATGTAATAATCTACTTTTGCCAGTTCTTCAGTGATCATTAAACAGAATTTCTTGTCTTGTTCCAAAATAATTTTTTATTGACTTTTCACTCCCTCTGATGCAACTGCAATTGGAAAAATACACTGACCTTATAAACAAAGATTCAAAATATTTTTTTGATAATGAGACGTTTGAAGACATATGATTCTATAAAAAATGACTGGACGTGATGTACACTTGGAAGAGGCTTTGGAATTCATCGGCCAAAACATAGTGATCAAATAACAGAGACGAAAATATCATACCAGATAATTAATGGAATAATTACAATACTTTAGCTGAAAACTCCATAGAAGAGAAATCTTTTTTTGAAGTGGTCTTGGGTATGAAATAAGTTGCCAAACCAATTTTTTTTAGAAAGAGGCCACCTTCTGTGTTGATAGACAATGGAACTAACACAAAGGTGCAAAAACCAGACATAAGGTGTATAAGATGGGTTGCATATGCTCCTGCTTCCCCAGGACACAAAAAACACCAGAGGAACATAGGCGTACAAGCCAGGGGGGGGGGTCAATTACCCCCCCCCCTCCCAAAATTTAAACTAAATTTGATGAGTTTGGGGCTTATCAGTGTGATTTAGGGGAAAAAAACGTGGAAAAATTTGGATAAATCAAGCCTTTTACCCCACCTCCCTTGTAAAAAGAGTTCTTATAAACCTGTAAAGAGGAAGGCCGAAAGGTACATAGTTAAAATATTTGGAAAATAAACAAACAACAAAGATGAGGATATTAGTCAGAACAAATCACATACAATGATTGAAAGATCCTGGCTAACAAAATTCAGACAACTTCCAATATCCTAAAATGGTCTATCATCCAAACTGTGAATGACGGAAATTCTCGATCTATGGCTGATACAATAATATTATAGTTTTGTTATTATTAATGGCAACTGAGATTTATTTATGAGCCAAGGTTTTTATCTTGCAATGGATAACTTGTTATTGATTATCTTGCAATGGACAAGGGCTTTTATATTGCAATAGAACACTATTGCACTTGCCACTTTGTATGGGTTAATTATGAAATGGAGACGAGAAGAATATTTGTGAGTTCTATTTTTTTGAAATTCTACCTGTCAGGCTGTTAGACACTCAAAGTCGCTTTGTAAAAAGTACATATATATATATATATATATATATATATATATATATATATATATATAAGTATTATTGATGATTTTTTTCTGAGAGAATGAGATTCTTTCTGCCTTTGTTATTAAACTCTGATGTCTCCTGTTATCTTGCATTGGTCTTTGTTAAGCTTCTGTGATCTTAGCATTTTCCTGGTTCCTATCACCCCCCCTCCACTCCCAGCCTATTTTTGTTTCTATTTTTTCTCTCTCTCTCCAATGTTCCTACCAATTGTACATGGAGCCGCATCTTCTTTTGTGCCATAGAACAATGTGCTTTCTTCCTGCCAAGATTTATGATACTTTAATAAAACAGAAATACCCCGGTTAGTGCTACCCTGATTAGCATTGATTCACTATAGCGCTCTTCCCAGCTAACAAACCAATGTTACTCTAACATTTCTGGAACATTATGTAGGCTTCTCGTAACATTGCATTAACGTTCCTTTGTAGAATCCCCACAACGTTGCAAAGAACGCTTCTTCAAAATTTCGGGAAGATATTAGAAGAATGTGCATTATCTAAATTAGTGCTTCTCAATTGATGAAATGTTCAAAGAAATTTCATAGTTTCTATATGTATAGTTCCCTAGAGATTACATGCGCAACCGAGGCCGGCAAAGCATTTGATGGAGAAATGAGCTAGACAGATTCAGAAAGTACTGGCTCCGCGATGCCCACGATAGAGAAGTGTAGCGAATCCTGGGGAAGGTCTATATCCAATGAAAGATGTTAAGAGACTACTACTGATGATGATGATGATGATGATGATGATGATGATGATGATGATTATGATGATGGTGGTGGTGGTGGTGGTTATGGTTATGGTTATGGTTATGGTTAAGAGAAAGAAGAATTTCAATGTTTTTCTCAGAATGAACGTGATTTCCAGCCACAGCACTTTCAGATGTTGCCATAACATTGCAGTAATGTTTGGGAAGTGTAGCCAGTTCAGATTCAGAAAAATGCTCATTTGCAATGACACAGCAATCTATTTGCAATGTCACATATCCCCCAAACAAAACTTTCTGTTTTTTCTTTCTCTCTGAAATAACTATTTACTGTACACCTAATGTGCTAAGCGTTTGAGAACATACAGTTAATAATTCATCATGTCACAATATACAACAATACCTAGAAATATTTCACCAGCTCAGGAGAGAAGCTACCAAATGAAATACACTGCACTAATCCATTCTATTTTGTTGAGGCTCAACAACACCATCATATATTAGAAATCATCAACCAAAACTTTTTACATAGGTTTCTCTCAGTTTCTCAGACTGTCCAGCTGGCTGGCTATGTATGTATGTATCACATGTAAAGATAACACTAACCTAGGTAGGGGATTGAATACTTAAGCAACTTTTTTTTAATAAATTCCCCCCCCCCCCAAGTAGGTTTTTGAAGGGGGATTCAATTTGCAATGTAGGTTTATGCTAAATTGATCCATAAGTTCGTGTTCATTTGTTTTTTGAAAATGATGACTTTTTTAGAGATCGCTGCCACCAAAAGGTTAGAGAAGTAACTTATTACTATTTTTCTAATTGATTTCCCTCAACATGGCATGCCGCCAAGTTGTTGGTTGTGTGATGGTTTCTATTGAGTGACTAACCAAACCTGTCTTAAAATAATGTGAATGACCCTGACTGGGAGTGTAGCAGTAAGGCAAAGAGAGTTGTTCTGGACCTTTCATTTATGCTATGTTATAATGACACTGTATAGCGTTGTTCTTTTAAGTATTGCGCTAACTGAGGTGCTAATGTACTTTCCTCTCCCTCAATGAATCAGTTGAATCCAAAAACCACTAGCAAGCACTGGAAACTAAAAAAGTCCCCAACCATATCTACACATTTATCAGGAGCTGTCAACAAAAACAGATACAAAAACTGCTTATATAGGTTTCTTCAGTTTTTGTGCTGGTCTGGCTGGCTATTTATGTATGTATAAAAAACTGTCCCTTAATTTGCATCCAGCAGCATTCACCTTGGTTTTCTGGAAAATTCAGACTCTTTAGTGATCACCTTCCAACAAAAGACATGAGAAGTGAATTACTCATTGATCACCCCTTTTTTCCAATTTTTTAATTGATCACCACAACTGGACATGCTGATGGTTTCTATTGAGACCTGATTTAAAATAATTTTGTCCATCCCATATCAGTGCTGTATATTTTTTGGTCTGTGAGCACAGTAGACAGCATTCAGTATGGGCTTAGTGATCAGAGTATTGGGCACAAAGGCCTCAAGGTGTTTAATTCACTGATCAAACAAACACCTATGATCCAGCCTGGAGGCCTCTAGTTCAGTAGATAAAGAAACAGGTCTGGTTGATCACTGGATAGAAACCATCACTTGATGAACATCTTTTGGCAGTATGCTGTGTTGGGGTTGATCAATTAGGAAGAATTGGACAAGTTGTGATCAATGAATAAGTTACTTCTCTAGCATTTTGCTGGGTCTGAATTTTCAAAAAACAAGTGGACACTAATTGAGTGATGAATAAACTTACATTGCAAATTGACATCCTCCTCCACTAAAAACCTACTTAGAGGAGGAATTTTCAAAAAAACAAAAAAGAAAGTGCTTTTTGTAGACATGACACGGAGTAAATGTTGAGATTTTCAGCCCTCTGGCTCCATTGGTGTGGCCTGTACATGTCATACATACATATCATACATATATACATACATAGCCAGCCTGCTGGACCAACTTGGGAACTAAAGAAACCTATAATGATAGTTCAGGTGACAGTTTTTGTTGATGGTTTCTAATATCCTGTGAATCATGTTTGTGGTTAAAGAAAATCTAACAAAAAGGAAATTACTATAACTAGTAAAAGCCCATCGCTTTGCTCACAATATACCTAATGCTGTGCCATATGTCAGTATGTTTACACAGTAATTCAAAGTTGAAAGTTTGACAAAAGATATTGTTAACTAAAAATCTCATATTCAGTCTGAGTAAAAAATGAAACTGGCAGCAATAGCAGTAGTTGTAGTTATATCATCAGCAACTAGCAAACGAACATACATACACACATAGCAGAACAGGATGTTTTTTATTGATCACTCACAATTAGACATTGATCATATTAGAGTTTATATTGTGATTAATCAAACCTGCAGTATTGTGTTAGGTCAGGGAATGAAATACTGGGATCGTAACCAGAGAAGCTTTGCTTAAACACACATTGGACACCAAACTGTATAGTAGCCTAGTGGTTAAAGCATCTCTGTACGATAAACGATTCAGACCGGATCATCATACCAAGTCATGAAAGAACTTCTATATCACTATCATGTCTTTTGGCAACATGCCGTGTAAGGGTAACCAATTGAAAAATTGAAAGAAAGGATTATCAATGAATTGTCTTTTGTGGGGCAGTGATCACTGGAAAGGTTTGGATTTTCAAAAAGCAAGTGGGCAGAAGCTAAAGGATCAATTTAGCAGATATTTACATTGCAAATTAACCCCCCACTAAAAACCTATTTTGGGGGAGAATTAAAAAATGTTTTTTTGTAGAAATAATGAAGGGGTAAATGTTGGGATTTTCAGCCCTCTAACTCCATTGGCGCAGCCTGTATATATAAATAGCCAGCCAAACCAACTCGAAAACTGAAGAAACCTTTTTTGACAGTCTTGATTGACTGTTTCTGATACAACTCAGAAAGACGCTTATCTTCAGCTTCCAGAAAAAAAATGGACATTTTAAAATTGTTCTCAATCGATTCGTATAAAATATTCTTGAGAAAATTAATGATTTCAAAATTGCTTTTCAGTTCAATATCCAATATTTTTGAATAAAGTAAATTTCACTGAATTTTTACTTTTTTTATCATGCTCAGAAGATATTTAAATGTTTGTCAATTTGACAGGCTATTTTTTCTTAATGTTCTCTTTCATGTAAATTCAAAGACAAGTTATGGTTGTATTCTGTTTTATTAGTTTATAATCAATGTTGCCTCTAATTTTCAGTTGTTAGTATGCACAAAAATCTTACGTTGTGCAAATTCTTTTCCTATGTCTAAAGTATGTGTGCACTGAATGCTTGTGCAAAAGTAAACTTGAAATTGTTTCAAGATAATTTTGGCACAGCCTGACTCTCACGGCTAATAAAACTGTATTGGCATGTTTTGATATAGTACAATATGATTACATCAGTTAAGATTTGATTCTAAACTTTGAACTACTTTGTTCAGTTTGTTGTTCCATTAAATGAAACATCAATGAGTTGAAAAACCATTGGCAAAGGGTTCTATCCCTTCTTACATGTGAGTGTGTTTGTGTATTCGAGTGCCCCTGACCATACCATTCTGTCTACAGACTTGAAAATTGGCATCAGTACTCCACTAGACTCCTTCTAAAAATGATCTCTTTTTTTTACATGACTTCAAATTTCAATGCCAAGCTTGTTCAATTATTGACTGTGATGGTGAGTATTTCTGATTTCTCTTTTCACAGATTGTGATTATTATCAAAGTTGCTGGAAATGATTGAATCAAAGACTTATTAAATTCATTCATTGTTACATTATTTTAGTCGACTAATGTTTTGTGCACACATCAATTTCCTTGTGCCATGTAACTCTGTTTCTTAACCAAAAGTCTCAGGTTTCTTCAGTTTTTCAAGCGGATCTTGCTGCCTGTGTGGCTACCTATGTACCATGCATACATGTCGCACCAATCGAGCAATAGTGCTGAAATTTTAAGTATTTACCTCTTGTTTTTTTTAACTTACCCATAAAAATGAGTTTTCAATGGAAGGTTCAATTTACAATGTACGTTTAGGCTAATTTTTTCTTTTTGCTGTATTTTCAAACAAATAATTATGAGGGATTTTTTATTGGTTTCTATAACGGTTGATCTTGGAAAGTCAAATTCAGTAGAAATTTGAACAAAAATGAGTAAAATGATTGATACTCTGAAGGTGAGGATTTTAGAGAATATACTGTACGTGAAATAAGTTCCCATTCCAATTCCATGTTTGTCTGCTGCGTTGCATTTGTAACATGAAGACAACCATTGTCATGCAGCAATTGTTGACTTCTTTGTTCAGAAAAAAATCTATTCCAATCGAAAGCATCAATCAAGCCATTTGATCATTCTAGCATTGTGCAGTAAGAGTTTATCTTGCTTCCAGTAATTCATGATGATGTGTATTCTTTGAATCCTGCTGAACACAGAGACTGACTTTTTCTCCTGCAAATTCTATTTAGGTTTCGATGTTGAAGACTGTCATAGATTCAGCCATGATTTTCTTCGTTTTGGATTCTCAAAATAAATCCATTGATTCAAAAAGGTGAAAAAATAAATATATTTGTTAAATATCCTTTGTTTGATGACAATCATTTGTTTCTAACTGAATTTTTTAGATGAGGGAATATCATTATGTAAACGGACTTGGGACATCAATAACAACTGTTTGAAACCAAAAAATCAAGCACACCTGATATCAAACAGTGGAATGCAAAAATTCCCGACAATTGCCGAAATTGGCCCTTCCTGTGTCGATGGTCAAAAAGACATCCACTCATCAACTGAAGATGCGGGTGGGTATGATAGCCAAAACATTGTGCTTATAAAGTGAACTAAGATGAGGAAGAAAGTCAGCATAAGACATTACATAACAATCATTTGATTATAAGTCAAAAAGAATATTTAGATTTTTAAAATTCATTGGCCAGTCTTAACCAGACATTGACCAAGGTTCTTGGATGAAGAATATAAGGAATATTCTGAAACAGGTTCAGTTAGTCACTCAATACCGTCACATGCCAAAATCTTTTGGCAGCATGCCTGTTGGGGATGATGAATTAAAAAATTCGAAAAAAAGAGGATCGATGAATAAGTTACTTCCCTCACCTTTTGCTCGACTGTGATCACTAAAAGTCTGAATTTTTAAAAAAACAAGTGTGAATGCTGCCAGATACAAACTGAGAGATCAATTTAGCATCAACTTACATTGTAAACTGAAACCCCCAACTAAAAAGCTATTCTGGGAGGAATTTTCAATGGACAAAAAAATTTTTTCTTGATAAGTAAACATTTAAAATTTCAGCCCTCAATTGGTCTGTATTCACAACTCATAAGTAAATAGCCAGCCAGACCCATTCGAAAAGTGGAGAAACCTATGTTGACAATTTTTGTTCATGGGTCCTAATACTGTGTGCACATACACATGCACACGCATATAGATAAATAGATATATAGACAGAAAATCCATGGATATTGACAACCAAGATCATTCATCATCTTATGCTCCTACTCTTCTCTCCCCGTCTGCTCGTATCTTCTCAATCTCTCCCTTATCCCTTACAATCTTCGTTGCTTGTCCATATTTTTAGTTGAATGTTATATGAAGATGAAGTAATTTCATATCCAAAAAGTCTTCCTACACCCTCAATAAAATACCTAATTTTTTTTGCCCTCTCTCTTCTTATCCACTTATTACACTACCTAACCTCTCCTTTATTTTATTACTGGAAGCGTACCATTTGAGTGCAAATAGGAACAAACAGAATAATACTATAGATCAATGTGTCCATGAATAAATATATATATATATATATATATATATATATATATATATATATATATATATATATATATATATATATATATATATACGTGTATGCACATGCTTCTCAAAATTTGATATTCATATGTATATATATATCTGTTTGTTATAAATACATGCACCTTCAATTTGTTCCAGTTCTATTTATAAGATTAAAAGAAATGAAAAATACTTGTGATAAAGTGTATTTTTGCATGCCTCTAATGTCTATATATAGATACTCACAACATGAACAGCAACATTAAAACACACCAATTGATCTGATTTTATTTGGCAAATGATTTTTATGTATCAAAAATGTTAGAACTGCTGGTACTCATACACACATATACACACGTACGAGTATGTGTAGCTGATTATACATGAATTTGCAAGCACAGACACATACACATACACATGGGAGCATACATACACATGTGACTGAATGGATATGAATTTGTGCACACACACACACATATATACATACATACATATGAGTATAAGTAGCAAAGTATGCATGAATTTTCACATACACACACATATACACAAATACTCACATGAGTATATATGGCTAAATATACATAATTTGTGCACACACACACATACATACACATGTGTGCATGAATTTTCACACACACATACACATACACAAATACTCACATGAGTTTATATGGCTGAATATACATAATTTGTGTACGCACGCACATACGTATACATGTGTGGCTGAATTTGCGCACAAACACATATTTGTACACATACATGAGTTTGTGTTGCTGACTGTACATGATTTTGTACATGAACACATACATATACACCTAAATGTGGCTGAATGTACTTGAATTTGCACACACTTACATATATACACACATACACACAAATAAATACACATACATGTTTGACTGAATATACATGAATTCACTTTGATCTCATTTTGTTTTCCTCCTGATTTTTCATACTTGCACTAAATAATCCATTTAAATTTATGGACAGAAAATACCATTGATGAGAAAATATCAATTTTCTGCTTGCAGAAAGAAAAAAAATTGCCATAAAAACATTGCAAGTAAAAAGTGTCCTTTACACTAACTGATTGGCGTAATGTACTATTTTCAGTTCAATAATTCTGAGCATTCAGTTAAACAACTTTTTTTCTATGGTCTTTGTGTCAGAAAATAATCCTGTTCTTTATTGCAAAATTCATTCGGCTTTGTTTTTACCTGACCTCATATTTTAGATTTGAATTTAAAAAAAGAAAACTACCGTAATATTCCGTTTGTTCTAAACTGCACTTGAATGTTATTCTTTCAATAATAAGATAAAGGGAATGTTAGGTAGTTTAATGATTCTAGGTTATATCCAATCCGGGCAGTTTACTCCCCCTCCTCCTCCTCCTCCCCCTCATCATCATCATCGTCAGTCTCTTAATGTCTGTCGTTGGACATAGACCTTCCCAAGGATTCACCACTCTTCTCTATCATAGACGTTGCGGAGCCAGTACTTTCTGAATTTGTCTAGCTTGTCTCTCCATTTAATACTCTGCCGGTCTCAGTTACGCCTGTGATCTCTGGGGATCCCTGTTGAGAGTCGCGATGTCCATCGGTTGTCTGCCATTCTTGCAACATGGCCAGCCCATTGGCATTTGAGATTTTTAATGGATTCAATGATTCCTGTCTTCTGGATGTACTGTGCTGTCTTGTGGTCTCTCCATGTGAAGTTGAGCATAATTCTTTTATGTGCACATTGCATGGTTCTCAATTTGTGGATCTGTCTCTTGATTAGGTTCCATGTTTCAGCTCTATAAATGACTATTGGGAGGATGCATTGGTTATACACCCTTCTTTCTAGGATTAATGAAATATTGATCTGAATGGGTACAATGAAGACCAACAAAATTCAAGATAAAATAAATACAAGTCAAAAATTAATAATGGTTGACAATAATTCATCTAATAAAAATTCAAAATAAAGTCAACATGTTTTATGGTGCATGAGAAATTTCGGTTTCATTTTCCAGTTTGGGATTTGAATATCATTTACGAATTCCAATTTTCTGAAGTTTGTGATTTCAAAGCCTTTTTAAATGTTTTACAAGACTAACTAAGGTCTATTCCAATTCTATAGGACATTTCTGACCCAATATTCTATCATTAATGTTTAGGGTCAAAGGTTTTTCCAATCTTGAATATGGGTTGGTGTTTCTACATTATGCCATCATTTTCTACAAAGACATTTCTAGGATTAAATGAAAGTGAAATAAGCTGAAAAAATCCTAAGATCACCGGCAATGTCCCTTCTAACTTCTTGTAGTCAGTGATCAGAAAAATCTTGAGCTGTATGATTATTTTCCCTGTGATAAAAAAATGTGCACACTGAATGCTTGAGCAAACCTAAACTAGAAATTGCTTCAAGATAATTTTGGCACAGCTTATATCTCTCATACTAATAAAACTGTATTGGCATATTTTAATATGATACAAATGTGATAGCAATCTATGAAATTGTGTATTTAGTCAAGATTTGATTCTATACTTTGAACTATTTTGTTCAGTTTGTTCCATCAAATACAACATCAATGGGTATTTCTCAATTTTATGTTATGCAATGTTGATATGAATTAATAACAATAATACCAATCATAAATATGTCATTAATTAGCTAAGAGATTTTTCTCAATGATTATAATTGTAATATTATTATAAGTATAATTATTTATTACTACATCATTTTAGGTAATTAACCTTTTGTGCACACGTCAATATCTTTTGTGCTTTGTTGCAATACGTGTGTGTACACATAGGAACACCACTAAGAAAACTATGATCACTAGTTTCACCCGTCATCATCCTCTTCATCAGCTTTTTAGCATCCATCGTTGGACATAGACCCTCCCCATGATTCACCAGATCTCCCTATCACATACGACACAGTGCCACTACTTTCTGAACTTGTCTAGTTCATCATACCATCTTATTTTTCTGCAGGCAACAGTTTTGTATATGATCTCTGGGGATCCATGTTGCGATTCATTATGTCCACTGGTTATCCGACATTCTTGCAACATGGCCAGCCCATTGCTATTTGAGTTTCCTAATGGATTCTACGATATCTATTACTTCTGATTTTTTTTTCTAATTCACTGTGCTGTCTTTTGATCTCTCCATGTGATGTTGAGCATATAAATAGGAATTTCATTTGCTCTTTGTAATTTTCTCTAAATAGATAGAGATACTGGGAAATCAGTTGCCAGAGAATTGGTTCTATATAATGCTGCTTATAAACTATACGTTTTCCAGAATTTTTTCCTGTGTATGTGTTAGTTTGCTAGACTCCCGGACATTTTTTGGGCCATTGATAAAACATCTGGATACACTTCCATTACTATTTTCGATGGAGTTTAGTCAATTATGTATTTCTGATGAGTGACTCCAACTTTCAGCAAAGTTGCATTCTTTACAAACACTAATTCAAGGCTATTTGATGAGTTTGGTAACTCTTCCAATTGACAATGTTAGTTAGCCTTTCCAATCTCCTTGCTTATTGATTCTGAATAAAATTTTAACTGAATAGAAAAAAATGCTTAGTATAATTCATTCATCAACTTGATTTAATCTTAAATTTTTTTTGCCAAAAATTCAGAATTGAGAATCATAAAAACATGCCTTGACACATGCCTTGTGCTGATTCCAATATAATTTATTTGCATGGAGTCCATGTTTTTAAGTCATAAAAACCAAGTCATACATTCAAAGTTTCTTGTTGTTCAAATACTTACAACAGGCAGTGTATCTGTACATGGAATTTTTCTGCAATCACTGGGTGCCTTGTAATTTTTTTTATATTCCGAGTTAAATCCAAGCAGATAAACAGAAACTTGTTCCGATATAAAGATATCCTTTTTCTTTTTATTGTCACTATATTGTGCGTTTGAGAAGAGAGTAAGGTTTATAGCCTATAGACAGCAACATTTTTCTCTTTGCTGCCATTAGGGGGTTAAATACACACAATAAAGAGATCTCGGAATTGATCTTTGGTTCTTATGAGGAAAGATTATTTTAAGCTGGAAGGCTGTCCACACGTGCACGCGGATCAATTGACTTTCCCCACGGCAATGCCAAACATATTGATCCAAGATTTGAACCCTTCCAAGGGAGTGAGCTGTTTTGGAGGTCACTATTAAAAGAGAAGAAGGATTGGGAAAAAGAGTTAGATATCAAATGTCTCAAACATTGTTTTGAGTAGTTTTCTACTTGAAAGTTTGAAATGTTAAATCTTCA
The DNA here is from genome assembly GCA_963457665.1 of Thysanoteuthis rhombus. Classification (NCBI taxonomy): domain Eukaryota; kingdom Metazoa; phylum Mollusca; class Cephalopoda; order Oegopsida; family Thysanoteuthidae; genus Thysanoteuthis; species Thysanoteuthis major. Next base: position 13,877,411 of record OY735230.1, on the reverse strand, counting down.
ATTTTGTGGTTCTCAAACTTTATTACATGATGGCATACTAAGAAATATATATGACTTATATGACATTCTGATTCTTACTCCATTAAAATAAGAATAAACATTGGCATATATAAGTCAATAATTAGGATAGGGAACTTTATATATATCATATATGTATCTACTTCTACATAGCAGTAAACTTTGTAGTTGCAATGAAGGAGTTTACCGTGGGTACTAAAAAAAAAAGAAATGAATTAAGCATACCTTCCAAGTCTCACACATTGTGTGAGACACAAGCATTTTGATATATTCTTATGTTCTTATGCAGAAAAGGAAAATTCTTACGCATTTCATAAAAAGTTAATTACAGTAGCTGATATGACCCAATACACAATTTTAGCCAATCTTGGAAACATGATTTCCAATATTTTCTGGGCAACTATTCCCCGTGACCTCCTTAGAAGTCCCTCACCCAATTTTCTTCCCTGCACTCGGGAATTTTTTTTGGGGGGGAGGGTCAGAGAGAGAGGGGTCCAAATGGTTCTTGCACATTCTAGACATTGAAATTTGATAGGTACTAATTAGGCAAAAAAATTTCAGTACTCTATGAATTAAACTTTTCTATAAAGCGGACTGATATAAGTGGTTGTCTCCCCCTTTTCCCATCATCCGTTGAGATCTTGCAAAATCTAGTGATAAAACAAATAGATTGGCAACTCTATGGTGGAAGCAGGACAGGCATAGTACTCTTACTGGACACTTTCAAGGCCTGAAATAAATTTTTGCATATTCAAAAAAATATACATGGCACACATAGGGGATAACTGAGGCTCACTATTGTGCTGCAGAGACCAATTTGAGGATCACTACATCTCAGGCATTGTCTTCAAATATTCTCCCAGTCCAATGCTTGAAATACATCTTTTATACTGAGTCTTTAATATCTTATTAATAGGCATGTGACATGATTCTAGAACTGTGATAATACTATTTTATAGGAACAATTTTAGAATGAAAAAGTTGATTATAGAAATTACAATAATCAAAGAATTGAAAGCAAATTCAATGATCTGAATTTATCAAAAAAAACATAACATAAAATGTATCTTTCCAATGAATTGAAGGCTTTTTGATCGTAAGTTAGACTCTGTATCACAAGAAATATATCTCTAATCTTTCTACGAAAAGCTCAAAGAATTCATTGACTCTTGGTAACCAGTGATTAGTTTTACACGCTCCAAACACACATATTAAAATATTTGCAACAAAAGGTTTGGAAGAATAGTTTATTCACAAAAATGGATAAAAAAGGAAATTGAATCCGTCTACTTACCACATTGTTTATCTTATTTCTTAGACACATTTGTTACTGCTACATTCAATGGTTTGTTTATGCAGAAGAGACAAATTACCAAATCAGGATGTAGAAATCTATCGGAAATGATAGTAACACTTTCTGGTGTAGAATTTCATGATGGTAACTGATATATCAAACTACAATTGAAAAAATCTGTGTGTGTGTGTGTGTGTGTGTGTGTATGTATGTGCGTATGTGTGTGTGTGTGTATGTATGTGCGCATGTGTGTGTGTGTGTGTGTGTGTATGTGTGTGTGTGTGTATGTGTGTGTATGAGAGTATGTTTATGCTCTGATATTTCTCAACAACTGGCCATCATACAAAATTGACGTCCACCAGATGCATTCGTCAGTGCACACGGCAGTGCAGTGACGAGTTTAAAGTTTGGAGAATCCTAATGAAAATAAATTGAAAAATTACAGACTATAGATCTTTTATCTAAATTTATAGATCTAAATCTAGATACAAAATATTCAAGTTGGCAATAGATCTAAATTCAGACACAAAATATCTAAATTGGCAACATCGAAGAGAAGCAACTGAATTATTTAGAGCTGTTGTTTTGTAGGACAAACCAAAAATGATTTTACATGACTATTATGGCAGGTAGCTCTACACACTGTAAGTCCAGTCTGTGTCCAAACATCTACTTTTGAAATAGGAATTGCCGTAGTTTACATAAACTCCTCTTTCCTATTTTAGTTATATTATCTTTGTTCCAATGGCTTCTTTTAAAATGCTGATTGTTGTGTTTTCTCTTTCAAGAATAATAGTATTCGAGAGAAAATGTTACACCTGAATATCACATCTATTGGACTTCAGAAATGATGTTTTGGGGATAGAATAGTGCTTAAGGCAAGGGTTCCAAACACTTTGTGCAACGCTGATTTAATATTGATGATATCCTTGCGGACTGGTTGATAGGGAGCAAAGTTTGGACAGTAATCATGACAGAAATATAGGAGATAAGTCAAGAATAAGTTACTTGGTAGCTAATGGACTCAATTTAATTTTTGGAAAGTCTTTTGCTTGGCAAATTTAATGTTAAGACTCAAGGAAATTAATTTGTTTTCATTTTACGAAGAAATATTGCCAAACCATATTGTTTCTTTGCTGCAAGATTGCAGAGTTTATGGCCATGTACTGGTCCACAACCCAGTGGTTGGGGACCGCTGATCTATGGGATTTACTCCTCTTGTATTGTATCAACACATGAAATGAATAGGTACAATGAATTAGAGATCTCCGATGCAGAGCTTTTGTAATGAAATGATATATGATACTCGGGTTTTCATCACTGAAAGAAAATACCGACATAAAAACAGTCTTGTTTAATGTTGAAGCCATTCAAACTGTCAGCTTCTGATTCGCTTTACTCACTCATAGATGTTTCTATGTAAACAAATAACTCTTCAAATGAAAAGGCTGTACAGTTACGGGTTTTATATTGTGACAAAACATAGGATATTGTTTGAAAGGCAGAAACTCGAAGCAAAAAGCTTGAAGGAAGGATACTAAAAAAAAAGGAAGATGGATGAGAAAAACAAACATTGGTTAAATCAAAGACTGATTTTTAGTCGTACCACAACTTTTTATCAAACAATGTTTTATGGAAAATGCGTAATACTCTACACACACCATATATATACACACATACTACATATGCACATAGCACACACTCACATCCATACGTGCACATACAGACAACATATTCACACTTAAACACACATGCCGCGTACAAATATGCATATACATACCGCATGTGTGCATGTGTGCGTTTATGGTTTGTATGTGTATGTGTATTTTGCATTTTTTGATGAAATGTCGTTTGATGAAAAGTTGTGCCATGATTTTTAGATAAATTAGAAAAAAAACTCTTGGGGAAAGAATAGAAGAGAAGAAAAATCTTGGAAAGCAAAAAAGTCGATTGATTTCAAGAAGCAAAAAAAAAAAACAATGTTTAAAGAAGCCCTCTGTGTTAATATCGAGACTAATCAATTTGTGTGAAGTGGAAATTTGAGTGAGTGAATTTTTGAATTGTGTTAACTTTTGTACAAGAACATGGAAGCAATTGTCAGATTTGAAATCTGTCTTCCTTTACTCAAAACATTAAAGGGACCAATGGATTTTTTAAAATGGCTACTTTTACACGAAATCAATACATCCCCTTTTTATTTCTAGCTTTTGGTTTTTCGATCTTTTTATAACTTTCTCTCTCTGTGTACAGTGGGTGCAAAAAATATCCAATACATTCCTAAAAGTTTGGTTTAACGTACTTACACACCTTCAAAATTGACAGAATTTGGACCAAAGATTTCTGATTTTTGTACATAACTTTCCAATGTTCAATATTGTTTTAACCTTTAAAAAAGAAAAAGAATTACTTTATGATCTTTGGTCAGAATTCTGACAATTTTGAATCTGTGAAAAGATGTTATAGCAAACTTTTTGAAATGTATTGGATAATTTTTGTACTCCCTTTAGAGTGGCAAGCAAAGTATAAGGATAATAGTAAATCCATTGTTATTTCCGATAGAAATAACTGTGACTCTATCTTTTACAGCTTATTGTTAGACTATACAACATTATTTTGTGAAAGTTATGACTTCATCATCATCATTATCATCAGTCTCTTAATGTCAGTCATTGGACATTGACCTTCCCTAGGATTCACCACACTTCTCTATTGTGGGCGTCACATAGCCGGTATTTCCTGAATTTGTCTAGCTTGTCTCACCATCTAGTACTCTGCTGGCCTTGGTTGCGCATGTGATCTCTGGGGATCCATGTTGTGAGTCACAATGTCCATTGCTTGTCTGCCATTTTTGTGACATTGCCAGCCCATTGCGATTTTTAATGGATTCTACAAAGTTCCTGACTCTTATCTTCTCCCGGATGTATTGTACTGTCTTGTAGTATCTTCATGTGAGCAGGGAAAAAAACACAATCCATAATGACAAAAAAAAACTTATATCTTCTGCCATAAACATGATGATCAAAATTTAAGAAATAAATTTTTAAAAATTGAAAAGTATCACAACAAAATTCATCTCAAAATCAATATTTAATGATAGCATTTGTTTCCTCATGAATCAATTAATTTTTTCGCAAAATTTGGATGTTATCTTGTCCATTCAGTTTCAATCTTCTCCCAATGATTGTTCAAGTTTGTTTGGATTTAGATGTTTGACACACACTTCAATCAAACTCCAAACATTTTCTGCTGGATTGAGGACAGGCTTTTACGTGGGCTGAAAGTCCTTCCATGTTCAGTCTTTGAGTATCTTGACTGTATCACTGGGTGCATTATCCTGTATGGAAATTGCAGCCAATTCTCAACTGAATGGAGTTTGGAATGACATACTGTTGAAGAAGTTCTTTATAGACCACAGCATTCATCTCAAGAAGCAAATGAACCAGAGGGCCAATACCAGCTGCAAGATGATGTCCTGAACCATTACAATGCAATCTTCAAATATCAGACTTGCCCTAAGACATTGAAGGGCCAGCTTCTCACCTACCCTATGCCTTACAGCCTTTTTACCATCAGATCCCAGGAAGTTGAATCTATCACTAAATGTAACCTAGGCCTACTGTAAAAGAGTACAAAAAACATGCTCTGTAGCAATTTAAAGATGTATTTTCTGGTTCTTAAAACTGATAAGGGGATTTGCTACTTGGATCTAAGATTTCAATTCAGTTTTGATCAGTTGACATGAAACAGGATGTCCCATCACTTGAAAACCGGAATTCTCACCTGAAATCTCAGCAATAATCTTGAGCCTGCCATGGATGTTTTCACCATCATGCAGTCTTCCCTCTTTGTAGTTTTGTGAGGTCATCAAGTCTTCGTTTTGGATTCTTACATACTAGACTTCTCATTTCAGGTGATTATCCCATGAACAACACATTTAAATCATCCAACATCATTTTCAATTGGTGGAAATCTGCATTCTTTTTGAGATCAATGATTTATTTTTTTTCTGAGAGCTTGTTTTGTTCCTCATAGGAGTGGCCATGTTGCCCGTGATATTGGTTCCAATAATATGTAAACCCGGAAAGAGTAATTTATGATAGATATCAAGCACTTGAAATACTAATGCATATCGATTTTTATTTATGATTATTTTGGGCTTTTCTCTTACCCAATTAAGCTATAAATTCCACACAATATTCCTAGACAGAATTGTAATGTTATAAGAAAATTATTTATCAATCACTGCTACCTACAACAGGCCTGTTTGAACACTGTTGCTGGATTTATGTTATTCATATGTTCTGGCATTGGTATCTATCTATCTATCTATCTGGACCTTGTCCAGCTATTACTGTTCATAGTAGAAACTTGACATTTTGCACACACACTTCCCTCAATCAGTAAGGAAAATATGATTTTTGGTTTTTGAAGATTTCCCTCCTTAGTAGGTTTCTAGCTGGGGTTTAAAATGCAATGTATGTGCACTAAGTTGGTCACAAGGTTACAACCACTTGTTTTTTTTTAAATTTCAGACCCTTTTTAGTGATCCCAGCTCAATAAAAGGTAAGAGAAGGAACTCATCCATTGATCACCCCTTTTTCCAACTTTTACATTAATCACCCCTAATATAGCATACATGGATGGCAGTGATTCATAATTTCCCTAGGAATTCTAACCTATGTAGTTTGTTTCAGCAATAACAATCGATTAACATAATTCATTATAGCTCTTCCTTATATTTTGTTGTATATCCATATTTCTTAATCTTTTTTTCTCTCACTTTCTTAAAAATCTCTATCTTCTCACTTTCAATTTCTCATCTATCTCTCATTTTCTCTATGGGTCAAGCTCTTTCTGTCTCTATCTCCTCTCAGTATTTCTATACTTATCTTAGTCACTGTTTTTCTCTGAAGAATTGTATTTTTATCCATGCCTCTTTATCTTTTCTCTTGGTATTCCTCTCTTTTATGACACACTTTGGTAGACTCCCTGGGATTTTAAAACTTTGGAAGACACCATCAAAAGTTTTATTTGGAAACAGACAGACACCGTACTCAAATCCCACAAAATATTGTTGCACAGCCAAATTCTCTTTTGCCACATTACATGACATGTGCAATCATCTCTCAGCACAATCGATATGGAGGCACTTTCACTTTTCCTTTCACACGTTTACAATTGATTCACGCTTCCTCCGAGTAAACTTCACAGTTCTCTACTGATAAGTGCAACACTCTTTCATTTGATAAGTGCTATTGGCTTACTTTGATATACATCTTTGACACATGTGACAATTCTTTTTTTTTAATATAGCATTTTCAGGCTACAAATGGTAGACTCTCTTTCAAAAATGTTAAGGTCTTGTAGACACAATTGAATCACTATAGCCATGATCACTGACCTGACCAAACAACAAAAATCATGGTGACTAGGTATTCTTCCCTTTTCACTTATCTCTCTATTTATGTCTGTGATCTTGGTCTCATCTTTTGGCATAGAGACTTGAAAATTTATTTCTAAAAACAGCATTTACCATTTTTGAAATTTGTCTATTTTCCACTTGTTTTCAGTGGGGTGCTCAATTCATAATAATAATCTATTGTGAAATGGATACATTTTTTTCCTACCACTGTAATATAGCATTATGATGTGGTAGGCAATTATGGAAGAGCTTGATTGGAATAACAGAGTGAGAGAGAAAATAGGCATATGGTTTAATTTTTCATTGTAAAAAAAAAAAATATATCTTTTTTTGTCCGACCAGTTCTAAAACTTCATTCGCATATGAAATTGACAGTGCCAGTTGGTACTTCAGGCACATGTTGGTGCCTTTGATTTCACCAAGGCAAAGTAGTGCTCTTTGTAACCTTGTATCATTGTCTAAAGAATCAGGGTTGGGTTGATGGATTAGTAAAGTCTAGGGTGACATAAGTATACAGAGTGGGGGTATTGTGACAAAAATGAAGCAACTAGGCTACAGTGATTCATTTTAGACAGAGGTGGCAATATCTAATCTTTTCTCCATAAGTAACATAGCTTTTCTCTCACCTATCATATAATTTCTTTATGTATATCCTATAATTTCTTTTATATAAAACTGTGTGGCACCCCTTATACTTTTACTTAAGAATTAAATACAAAACCCTTCGTTTAATGGATATCTAAAACATCACTTCCCACAATGACTCTTTATAAAACTCCTGAACATACGTGTTCCATTGCTTATTTGCCTCAACTTTCCAGCTAGTAACCTTCTTTCTTTTCTTCTCTCTAAACACGCAGCTGGTGTAGTTTCTATTCTTTGACCATGACTATATATATGTCTTTTGTTACTAATCTTCCTCAATGTGAAAATTAGCAAGAACTTTATAGCTATTGAATGCAGATACTGCAACTACTTCACTTGATATATTTTTGACAGCATCACAAAAGCTGTGATTACTATTCGTCCCTTTTTAGCTCCTTCTTGCACCTGACCTGAACTAACCACCTTTTTATAATCTAGCTTGATCAACTATACCTGTCATTATAACAGGGAGTACTAATCAGGCTCCATTCGATAGATAAACCAAACTACATTGGACCTGCTATGTCACATGTCCTCAAAATACTTATTCTTTCCTATATTTCATTTTTACATATAGGATTAACCCTCTAAACTAAACAAGCCTCTTCTTTTCACGTATTAAAATGTACCTCTAATTTGTCCATCTAAATACTTGTATGTGTTCTTTTTACTCTGCATCCACAATCGTACATGGCGCACATGTTCTCCATACATCTCCCTTCCTATTTTCCACATTTCCAGTGACATCAGTGTGTAGTGCTAACACAAAACCACGTGGAGACAAAATACTTTGTCTACATCTTCTTACCACATCTAACTTACAGCTATTTATTACTCTCCTCCACACTGCATAGGGACCATCATTCCTATAACTTTTGTAGGAACATAGAACCTACAACAGGATTGGTTTTACGACTGACAGATTTTTTTCCACAGATCTTGATGTATGCATGTGTTATGCATACAGGCTGCAGCAATGGAGCAAGAGAAACCGTCACATGACTGTCATTTAAAAAAGAAATTTTAATTGATCAATCCCAACACAGTGTGCTGCCGAAAGATCTTGGTCACATGACAGTTTCTATTGAGTGTCTAATCAGACCTGCATAATTTATTGAAATATTGGTTTTCATTTTTTAATTGTCAAAAAGTATCAATTGACTCTGGGTGACAAATCTTCTATAATATTATTCTGCTTGTTTCCACCTCCATTTGAGTGTTACACTTTCAGTTGTTATCTATGAGAAAAGTTAGGTAGTTTGATAAGAGGGGAGGAAGAGAGATGACAGAAAAAAAAGAGTTTAATCAGTTCAGAAGGGAGAAAAGAAAGTTTGGTAGCTTTTTGAGGGTGTAGGAAGATTTCTATAAATGAATCAAATCAATGTTTGTACGATATTTAAATGAAATCATGAATGGGCAACAAAGATTGGATGGGATAAGGCAAAGAATGAGAAGATACAGGCAGAAAGTGACAAAGAAATAATGGATAATCTTAATTGTCAACGCCCATTGAATTTCACGGGTTCAGCCAGTATTATTCATCAGCTTTTACTTTATAAAACAATATGGGTTCAGCCAGTATTATTCATTAGCTTTTACTTGATAAAACAATATTATATTTCAAGTATTCAGGAAATGTTGTACCTATACACTTTATACAATCAACTCTCTTTATGCTCCACACTTTTAACCTGACAAACAGTTTGCGTTGTTAATCAGTTTAAACTCCAAGGGGTTGTACAATGTGTAATATCAAATTTCTCTGTAACAGTCCTAAAGGGTTATTATCTACTTCCTGTAGCTGAAGGGTTATCAGTTTACCTTAAAAACATGTTGTGAAGGGGTTTCGCAATGTCAAATGACATATGATGATATATATAGCTTTTTTCTCTTTTTTTTTCTCACTCCCAATGTTATCTAGAAAAGAATTCTTTCCCTTTTTTTAGAAGGCAGATTGAAAAAAAAAAGAATAGAAAGGAAACTGCCAAGTGTAGTTTATTATCATTTATTCCCATCTTTCTTTCTCAGCATACAAGCGACTTTGCATGGTTTCAGAAGTGCCACCGGGTTCTCTCCACGTCAGTGATTCCAACCTACGGCTCCCCGTAATTTATAAATATGATTGATAGCTTCTTAACACACTTTCTTTTTCATAATTAATTAAGCAAGCATTGCTATCTATGAAGCCCTGTAAATATCAGGAATCTTTATATCAGCTAACAGATAATTACTCAATGGCAGATTTGCTTTTTTTTTTTCCAGTCTTCAATATTTTTTTCCAAATGCAAGAACAGCAACAACAATAAGAATAATAACATTAATAGTAATTATAAAACAGGTTTGGTTAGACATTCAATAAAAATGGTCATGTGACCATCATCTTTTGGTAGAATGTCATGTTGGGAGTGATCAATTGAAAAATTGGAAAAAGGGGTGATCAATGAATACGTTACCACTTTTGCTTCTTGTTGGGCAGTGATCACAAGGCTCAAGCTAAGGGATCAATTTAGCATAAACTTACATTGAAAAGATCTAATAAGGAGTAAAATTTTTAATTTTCAGCCCTCTAGCTCCATTAGTGTGACTTGTGTCTATAATAAATACCTAGTCAGCTAGCCAGCTGGACCAACAGAATAAACTAACTCTGACAGTTTTGGTGAGTTTTGTTTGATGGTATTAATGGTAATAATAAAACAATAATTCTAATAACATTAATGATAATTTTAAAACAACGATTCTAATAATATCAATTGTAACTACAACAATAAGGGTGATAGTAATAATAATGTTAATAATAAAAAACAATTCAAATAATATTAGTGATAATAATAAAACAATAAGGTTAATGATATTGATAGTAACAATGAAACAATAATTCTAATAATATTGATGATAAAACAACAATTCTAATGATATCAATGGTAATAATAAAACAATAAGGCTAATAATATTAATAATGTTGATAATAAAACAATAATTCTAATGATGTTAATGGTATTAATAAAACAATTATTCAAATAATATTAATGGTAATAATACAACAATAATCCTAATGATATTAATGTTAACAATAAAACAATTATTCTAATTATAATAATGTTAATAATAGAACAACTATTCTAATTATAATAATGATAATAAAACGAGAAGGCTAATAATATTAATGGTGATAACAAAACAATACGGCAAATGATATTGATAGTAATAATAAAACAATAAGGCAAATGATATTAATGGTAATAATAAAAAATAATTCTAATGCTATTAATGGTATTGAAAAAACAACAAGGCTAATAATAATAATAGCAATGATAAAACAATAATTCTAATAACATTAATGCTAATAAAAAAAACAATAAGACAAATGATATTTATGGTAATGCTAAAATTTCACAATAACCAGAGGATAATAACAAAACAATACATTAATATAATAAATGGTCAAAACACACAAGGGAAAAGCAATGAAAAACGTCCTTACTCTGCCTTTAGGGCTAAATCTTGTGACTTCGGCTATTAATACTATTGATCATTATCATCATTGATATCATGAAGGTGACTTGTAGCACAACCATGTCACTGTTGAACAGTAATATCATTAAGAGAATTATTGCGGCATAGAGATTTATAAAATTAGAAAATAATTCAAAAAATTAAAGATGAAAAAGATAAAAGAAAATTAAAACCGATTTGCTTTGTTACCCAAAAGAAACTATTACGTGACCAACGTCTTATGGCAGAATGCTGTGTTGGGAGGGATGATCAATTAAATGATAGGAAAAAGAGGTGACCAATGAGTAAGTTATTTCTCTTGCCCTTTGTTTAGCAGTGCTCACTAAAAATGACTGAATTTTATAGAAATAAGCCTGAATGCTGCTGGACACGAACTGAAAAGACCATTTTAGCAAAAAAAAATAGTAAAAATCTATTTAGGTGGAAATTAAAAAACATCTTTTTCAAGGCATAATAAGGAGAGATGTTCAAATTTTAAGCCCTCTAGCTCCTTTCGGTGCAGCTTGTACATCTGATACATACATAGTCAGTTAGACTGACTGAAAGACCAGAGAAACCTATGTTGACAGTTTCTAAAATCTACATTCATTATCAAGGATGTTTGAAATATATCACGTTAGAACAAAAGTTTTGGATTTCCGTAGGGTGACTGTTATTAAAATAAATTTTACAAGAAATTCCTCACATTCAAGTAAGTAGAAAAATAGATTCCACCTTCGAATCAAATACTGAATTTGATGCTCTCTCTCTCTTTATATATATATATATATATATATATATATATATATATATATATATATATATATATATGTGTGTGTGTGTGTGTGCGTGCGTATGTATCTAAGAAATGGACATATTTGGTCTGACAGAGTTAATTATAGATTGCGTCATATTATATAGAAACTTATTTGAAATGATCTTCTGTCGTTACACAGTTAATATATCATTCAATTTAGACACTGTATATAGAATAAACAATTAAAGAAAATGGGGCTGCTGCAGGAACCTGTCAGCTATAGGATATATATATATATATATATATATATATATATATATATATATATATATATATATATATATATATATATACATATACATATACATATATATATACTCCCCCTTAATTCAGTAGGGAATATTAATGGAAAAAATGCATTTCTCCTCTAAAATACCAACCAGCTTTTTCTAACTCCTATTGTTCTGGTATATGTGTGTCTGGACTACAATGGTTACTCTTACCTTTTCAGCCATTGGGGGGTGGGTATGCTGTCAAATACAGTATCTTCTTTAAATTTCTATCATATTGCCTCAATTGATTCAGTTATTGAAAAAAACAATGATTTACAGCTCTTTTGGGTTTAGAGTAATGAGAGTAACTGCATTCATTGGATTTGTTAACTGGCTGGGAAGCAATCGAGTAATGGAATTTGTGATATGAGTAAGAAAAAATTTGCTGTTGATCCTATCACAGGCATGCTGGTGGTTTACAGGAAGGCATGAGACCAACCTTCCTTGTATTTTATCCCATTGCCAACCGCCATAGTTTCATCACTACCACTTTGTAATGGTAGAAAGGAAGAGAGACACAGTAAGTACGATACTGCAAGCCACCTTCACAGTAAACTAATACGTACATAAACCTCGCTACCTTTAATGAAGATTGATGCCGTTCCGAAACAAGAGAAGAGAAAATAAATAGATGAGAACATGGATAATGTTGATTTCCTTTGTGTAATTTCGATAATGTCAATTCATAGCCATGTCCTTGTCAAAGTCATGAACTTAATTTTCTCCACATTATGTCCAATTACCAGTTCTAAAGCCTTCTCTTGTCATTGGTATGATGGATTCCTTCAGGAGTGAGAAATGATGATGATGCTAGAATCACCCTCACTATGATCTAGCACACTCCAAAACCATTTAATGCATATTTCTACAAGCGAATATTTCCCTATGTGTTTGCCTGCAAATTTCTCTTGTCTGTGTGTCTCTCTCTCTTCTTCTTCATCATCATCATCATCATCATCATCATCATCATCATCATCATCATCACCATCACCATCACCATCATCACCATCATCATCATCATTATCATCAGTAGTAGTTTTTTATCGTCCGTTGTTGGACATAGACCTTCCCCATGATTTGCCGGACCACTCTATTGTTGCAGAGCCAATATTTTCTGGGCCTGTCTAGTTTGTCTCTCCATCTTGAATTCTGCCAGTTTTGCATGTGATCTCTGGGGATCCACGTTGTGAGTCGTAATATTCATCGTTTGTCTGACATTCTTGCAATATGACTAGCCAATTGCCATTTGAGTTTTCTAATGGAGTCCATGATATCTTGGACTCCTATTTTCCTTAATATATTGTGCTGGCTCATCCCAAATGAATTTACCTATTGAAAGCAAAAGGAGAAATTCATATTTTACATTACATAAAATTCTTCATAAGATTACTGACATCCATGAGGTCTACATCTACAGAATCAGTATCTGAGCTTGCAGGCTTCTTGAAAAATGGGAATTGAATGAAAAGTTTCTGGAAGAGAAAAAAATATTGGTTTACAAGAAGAGTTAAAGTGAGCACAGTGAATGTTATAGAAGAACTGTTTCAAGAAATTATGTGTGAAATCGCATAAGCATATGCAATGCTCTTCCAACTTAAGAATAGAGCACTCTAATGGATGGGGAATTATGCGTGAGTGAATATATCGCTTAAATTCAATCTTACTGACTGTCCAGTTCTGCGTAGGGCTGAGATAAAATGCCAGCCTCTGGGTCTGAAGCGAAGTTTTCAATGATACTGTATGGAATAATGAATAGTCTATAGCCATACTGAAGAGTTGTAATACAACGAAACAGCTGTCTATGGATGACACAATTATTTAATCATTATACATATATATATATATATATAAAATTAGATACAAACACACAAAAGTGCTATCCAAATTTCCTCTTTTTCCAAGGAAGCTATTTCATGCCTGTGATTTCTGCATGTGAGGGTAATCACAATGCATGATTAACCTCACATGGAGAGATCACAAGACAGCACAATATATGAGGGAAAAAACAGGAGTCTGTATATGTGTATTCAAATATGTTTCTTTGAATAATTGTATTGTTATGTGTCTACATATTGTTTTCTGAACACATCTGGTTAGACTCTCAATGAAAACTGCCATGTGACCTACATCCTTTTACTGCATGGCTAGTTGGGGTGATCAATTAAAAAGTTGGGAAAAGGAATGATCAATAAATAAGTTATTTCTCTGCCTTTTTTTGGGAAATGATCCCTGAGAAGTCTAAATTTCCAGAAAAAGCATCAGCATTCATGGGCGCAAAGAAACAAATTTAGAATAAACAAATTGTAAATTGAACCCTGCCTCTGGCAAAAAACCTACTTTTGGCAGGAATTTTGAAAAAAAAAAAAAAAAAAAAATTTTTTCTATACATAATCATCATCAGCCTCTCAAAGTTTGTCATTGGATATAGACCTTCCCCAGGATTTGCAACACTTTTATATCAGGATCGAGGGACCAGCACTTTCTGAATTTGTCAAGCTCATCCCTTCATTTAATACTCTGCCGGCCTCGGTTGCGCATGTGATCTCTGGGGATTTGTGTCATGAGTTGCGATGTCCATCGGTTGTCAGCCATTCTTGTGACATGGCCAGCCCATTTCCATTTTTATTTCCAGCCCTCTGTTTGGTCTGTACTTACGATACATAAATAGATTCCCAGCCATCCAGATTCAATGGATATCTGAAGAAATCTATGTTGGTGTTGTCAATTTTGCTTGTCAGTTTCTTATGTTTCGGCTTTGATGGATGTCAGAAACACAAATTTCCAAATAATCTATTGAACACAAAACTATTTCTCAATCTAAGAACCACACAATGTGCACAGGTTAAAAATCATGCTTATCATCACATGGAAAGATCACAATATAGCACAATATATCACAGAAAAAACAAGTGTCAGAGATACTCTAAAGGCCATTAGCAAACTTAAATGGCAGTGGGCAGGCCATGTTGCAAGACTGTCAGATCACCCCTGATCATCACAACTCAGAACATGGATCTTAGAGACCATGCGACCAATGAATAGTAAGATGGCGTGATGATCTTTCAGAATCAGGAGGAAATCATCATCATCATCATCATCATCATCATCATCAGTCTTTCAATGTCTGTCGTTGGACATAGACCTTCCCAGGATTTGCCACACTTCTCTATCATGGGTGTCGTGGAGCCAGCACTTTCTGAATTTGTCTAGCTCGTCTCTCCATCTAATATTTTGCTGGCCTCAGTTGTGCATGTGAACTCTGGGGATCCATGTCGTGAGTTGCGGTGTACATCAGTTGTCCACCATTCTTGCAACATGGCCAGCCCTCTGCCATTTGAGTTTTTAAATGGATTCTATGATGTCTCTGACTCATGTCTTTTCCTGGATGTACTATGCTGTCTTGTGATCTCTCCATGTGAGGCCCAGCATAATTCTTTCATGAGCACGTTGCATGGTTCTCAATTTGGTGGAAATACTGTACATCTTTTTCAATGGGAAATCAATGATGAAGAAAAACATTTATTGTTGTATCCATCATTCACCAACAGTTTGCATTATCTGATGTATTTTCATATGATCTATCTCGGTTTAGAATCTGACTTTTATTTACCTTCTACATTATCCACGAATCTACATTTCACAGGCACTTCACTCTTCACAATTGTCTCTTGTGAACTTCTTTATCTCTCTGTAAATCTAGTCTAAACATCCTTCCGATAAAAACCCATGACTGTTCATTTCTCAAGATTAGAAACTTAGAAGGAGACAAGTCTGGTTAGTCACTCAATAGAAACTGTCACAAGACCAACATCTTATGGCAGCATGCCCTGTTGGGGATGATCAATTAAAATATTGGGGAAAAAAAGGATGATCGATGTATAGGTAATTTCTCTCATCTTTTGTTGGGAAGTGATCAGTAAGTCTTAATTTTCCAAAAAACAAGTGTGCATCCTGCCGGACACAAACTAAAGGGTCAATTCAGCATAAACTTACATTGGAAAAAGGAAAAAAAAATTTTTTTTCAAAAAGACGTAATAAGGAGTAGGTGCTTGAATTTTCAGCCCAGTAGCTCCATTGGTGTAATGATACATACATAAATACATAGAGAGCCAGCCGGACCAACTTGAAAACTGAAGATACCTTCATTGACAGTTTTGGTTGACGGTTCCAGAACAAAAAAGGAAATTCTTGATTTTTCTTGAAAATACAAAAAAATCAAATAAAAAGGAAAAAAAAAGTTTTTTAATTATTTACTTTTCTTATAAGATGAAGTATTGTAAATCTTTTTGTTCTTCGAAATGGTGCGCTTTGCAAAAGGTTCTGGTGCGACACAATGCGTGTCAGAATCGGGGGCTTAATTGTAGGCATTGATATCTGATATAGGCAAGCCTAAAGGAAGGCATAAGGCACTACTTATGCAGTCACTTAAGGGAAATAAAAGACAGGAACACAGCTACAGATTCGGTGATGATGCAATTTCATTTGTTTTATGATGACACAACTTGCGGCTGTTTCTAAAGTAAGCAGATCAGGAGAGTAAGACAATCAAACAGAAAGACAAACAAAAGGCATGTTGTAATGAGGATCTCAGATAAAAAGGAGTAACTCTACTCCTGTGTGTGTGTTTGTGTGTGAGTGTTAATGGTGGAATAGTTGGGCATAGGCTGGGATACGGCACACATCTACTTTCCAGTTTCAAGGTTTTTTGAATGCTAATTGTCTACTAATGGAGACATTGCCTTATATTAGTTCCCAAAACCTATTTCCATCAGTGGTGTAAGCGTATGATGAGCGAGTAAGCATCTGCGTATGCTTATGTGTGTGTACATGTCAGAAAAAGCAAATACTTTGTCACAATCTCATGTAAAAATATACAAATAAAAAGAAAAAAGAAAAGTTGTGGCAGAAATTTAACAAAATTGCGTAAAAAGGATAAGTAAGAACAGAGGTTGATAGTTGGTTAAATATCTCTACCTTGCATAAGTGAATCAGCATAGCCTGCATGTGAACCGGGACAAATTATCTAAAAAAATTATCTAAAATCATCTAAATAAAAAAGATTATTTTATCTATGATTATCTTAAGAAAAAAAGATGTTTTATCGAAAGAAAAATATCAGCACAAGTTTTTTGGGAATTGTTGGTCGAAAATAATCATCTTTTATCTAAAATTATCTAAAGAAAAAAATACCTGTGCAAGATTCAAGCATTGTTGGTCCAGAAATAACAATAGAGAACCCCAAAATAGAGAAAAAAGTACCCCGTTTTTAGATAATGCCTTGTGGTATACTGAAGCACATTTCCAAGGTTGTAGCCTAATGTGACCAGGGGCATGGAGGGAGACACATGCACACGAACACATAGATAGGCTCATAGATATATATACATATATATAGACACTCAAAAGAGAGAAGAATCTGTGGTCCACTTGGCTGGTTGATGGGGCTACGGTGATTCGATAACTCAGGACAGATTGTAGGAGACAGATGCTGAAGACACTGAGAAAGATTGATTTCAATTTGCGCACATATATACAGACTGAGATTGGTTTGAATGGAACTTTGGATATGGAGATAGAGAGCATGCAATAGAAGTGAAGATGGGGGGGGGATAGATCAGTGGCATGGCTTTTCATGTGTGTATACGGAATGTATGAACACGTGTGTGTATATGGCCCATGTGCGCACATGTGGATATGATTATGGGATACGTGTGTATGCAAGTGCATATGAGAATGTGAGTATGGGATACGTATGTATGCTCTTATGTGTGTGTTTGTGGCGTGTATGTATACGCGTATGTTTTTCTTTTTCGATGGAACGTTCGATAAAAATTCACGGTACCAAATAGATCAGAATAGACAGAAGATGACAGATAGAGAAAACACTAAGATTGATTTGAATTTGCGTACAGTCTGGGGTAGATCTGATTGGACCTGGATAGACAGAATACATTAAATAGCTAGATTCACTGGCATCACTAGGGAGATACGGGGGCTGCAGACTGCACCGGGCGACACTGATATAGTTGCTGATTATATAAAATTTCCTCGCCTTTTAGCTACAATATTGTGCTAATTAGTATTTGTGAACATATATCAGCAATTTATTCAAGAATGAAGTAATAATTGAAGGAAGATAAGGAGAAAATCTTTTGAAAAAGGCTTTCATTCAGTTGATAATGTTTAATTCAATATAGAAAGATTTTACATAACAATTTTGCTGTTAGTATTCAAATAATCTGAGAAAGATTACATTCAAGAAATTTAAAATTATACCTATCACATATTATTCCATGATGAAATTGATAAATAACTTACATGTCTAACTATTATTTGAATGCTGAAATTCAACATTGAAGTTCAACAGTAGAATGAATTCGATGTCCTTTATTGTATTCATACAGAATTTTTACTTTGACCACTTGATATTATATAAATCTAAATACATCTATTATGATGATATAGTTGAAAAAGTGTTATTTCATTTCTGATAGTTATTTATGCCATTACTTTTGTCATTGTATTATTCAATAGACAGGGATCGAGATTAATGAGTAACATCATTACAAAAAACATTATTAAGGATTTTGTATGATCCAGTAGAGGTTGATACTGGTGACACCACGAGTTACCACAGTGGGTGACACCAACCCAACTGAACTTTTCATGGTGGGAGATAGTCTCTAACTTTCATCTGAATGAAAGGAAAAGGGATTGGTTGATAATCAGCCATGATATTGAAAAATCTGATTGAAAATCAGTCTTGTACATACATGGAATAAAATTTTTATTTTTTATTTTTAAAGCCCTGGTGAAATACAAGTCTGTTTAGTCACTTGGTAGAAACCATCACATGACCAAAGTCTTTTGCATGCATTATCGGGGATGATCAGTTGGAAAACTGGAAAAAAAGGCAATCAAAGAATAAAGAACTACGAACCTGAACCCTGAAAACCTGAAAGGGGAGGAGGGATTTTCAAAAAATGAAAAAAACAAAACCTTTTTTTCCTAGACATAATGATGGGTGGATGTTTAAATTTTCAGCCCTCTAGCTCAGTACTGCCTATACGTGAGACACATAGCCAGCCAGCCAGCCAGCGGGACTGACTTGAAAACTGAGGGAACCTATGTTAACAGTTTCGACTGATAGTTTCTAATAATTCTAGAATAGAAAGGAACTCCTCCACTGGATGCAAAATTTTGAGAGACAGGAAATATGGAGAGGAAAATGTGAGAGTGAAGAAGATGTATAATGGGGTGCCGGAGGCCGAACAGTTAGCAGCACGGAAATTGGAATTGTCAAGCCGAGTTCAAACTCTGACTGAGACACAATCCGTGTTCACTTCACCCTAATGCCCCTGAGAGAGGCACGAGTCCATTCATCCTACACAACTCTCCAGCTACGGATAAAATAACAGGTGAAGTGTATCACCTCTATATCTATACAAATTGCAAACCTTGTGGAACTTCAAAGTCTTGCCGGAGACAGCAGAGCAGGGACGGCTTTGCCATACCCCAGCATGAGGGTGATATTTGATTTTTGATGAATAAGGAGTACAGAGGAGGAACAATGGATGTTAGGGAGATCACAAAGTGAGAACTGAAATACCTATGGAATATAAGTGAGTGGATTATGTGGAATGTAAATAGAAGTCAGAAGAATGTGTTAGTCGATAATGTTTCTTACTTCTTTTTTTTCAATACGTGGGTATGCATATATATATACATATATATATATTTATATATGCACACACTTTTGGAGAATATTAACATCAATTAGATCCAAACACATTTCATCTTGTATGTAAACAAGAAAATTAAGTTGAGAATTGAAAAAAATGTCTTTGTTGCTTTTAATCAAACACACATACACACATATATACAGTTGAATTCATGATTCATTATATATATATATATATATATATATATATATATATACATATATATATATATATATATATTGAATCATGAATTCAACTGTATCTATTTGAAGTGTTTACCAGGGGTGAATGAGTAATGTCTCATTTGCTTTTTTCTCTTTTTCAGAGAAAAAATCTATCTATTTGCGAGAATAACCAGTTGCTTATCCTACTAAGGTGCTGTAGATTTTACAAGTATATGAGTGCACTTGATGCTAATTGGAAAAAATTTTTTGTTAATCTTGGAAAACTTAAGATGAACACTGGCTGCTGATAGTGATGCAAAAGTCAAAACTATTGTGCCATTAGTCAAGCACTGGTATGTGGAAGTAAATGTAAACTGACTAAAACATTTATAGTGTTCAGTTTTATAGATTTTATAAGGATATGAAAAGGCTGACGTTATTGGATATGGAGTCTTAGATAAAGGTTTATATATCCCCTCTTTGGCTTGAACCATGATCAAACATTTACATTGTTCAGTAAAGAACCATTTCTTTTAGCAGATGACTTGCATAAAATGTTTCCAATAAATAGATAGCTAAAGAATGATTTAGACAGTGAGTGTATTGATGTGAAAAAAGTGGCTCCAGTTGTATTTGAAATTGGTGTTCATTGAATAACTGGTTTCTGCACTATATTGTGCAGGGGTTTGTTTTAGTGGTAGTAACCTTTTCTTTTTGTACGTAGAAAACTAAGAAGCTTTGATGATTGTTTTGGGTAGGCATAGGAAATATTTATTTTTTCCACCATTTTCTTTTTTGACCCATCCTTCTCATCAGGAAACCATTATATGGCTTTTATTAGAGACTGTCAAAGAGCATAAAAGATTGGCCATCCATGCAATACTTTTTTTATGGCTGTCAATGAAATAAAAGAGATTCGTTCCATTTGGTATGTAATTGTGAAATTTCTATGATATCTAGTGACCTGCCTAACATGGGCTCAAGCCCATGGACACGATATCATAACAATCTTAAAGACTAAGCTTAAAAAAATCATCACAAAAAAGCATGATTAATCTAGAGGGATATGCTTTTCAAAGATGATATGGCCCTTACCTTTGTATCTCGTAGAAGATAAAAGCATTTACTAGAGAAGGATTGGAGCTGAGATAAAGATGAAACATGCTTTACTCCTGATGTGTGTGTATATTACGTTAATATTAAATTTTCAAGAAGGAGATAAAAATGGATACAAATATAATTAAGTTGCATCTTATTAATCAATGACGTACGGGCTGTCATTAGCAATGACAGTAGCTCAGTGAAAAAGCAATTTTTTCATTTTCATTTTTTCCAATTCTTGTTTTTCTTCTCAATTCAGAGAATCCAAAGATCTAAACTAATGTCTTCCTTATCAGAAACCATCAATCAAAACTTTCAACATAGGTCTCTTCAGTTTTCAAGTTGGTCCGTCTGGATGGCTGTGTATCACAAATACACGCAGCATCTATGGAGCTAGAAGGCTGACGATTTCAACATTTACCCCTTATTATGATTAGAAGAAGGTTCTTTATTTGGTTTTTTTGAAAATTTTCCCCTTGAAGAAGTTTTCAGTATAGGGTTCAATTTACAATGAAATTCAATGCTAAATTGAACCCTGACTCTATGCCCACTTGCTTTTTTCTTCTCTTGAAAATTCAGACATTTAGTGATTACCTCCTAAAGAAAATGAGAGAGAAGTAATTTATTCATTGATCACCCCTTTTTTCAATTTTTCAATTGATCACCGACATCAAGGCATGCTGCTAAAAGAGGTTTTTTTATTGAGTGGCTATTTTATAAATGTTCTGGAATCAAGGAAATATTCTACTGATCTAAACATATGATAATTTGAAGGTGTTAAGTATGACGTACATGGGGACTGAGGTAAAATTTCATAGCGTAATGATTTTATTTTCTCTTGAATTCGTTTTGCTTAATGAGGCCTTGAAATGTCACACTGGACGATGGCAGTATATTCTCTGTCATGGCACACCTGGAATTGTTTATGAGATGCAAAATGATTTCGCTGCATTCATCACAATGTATAGGTCCGAATCATGCATCATCATGGCTACCATGATTTCCTTCAACATGCATCTCTTTCGACGACAGATGTCTTTCGACAACAGGTGTTCATTTTGTCGACAAGCGTATCATTTTGATACGTGTCTCTTTGCTTCGTCTTCTTATTATTTGTCTCCCCCTTGTCTCCACCCTTCTCTCCTTTGTCTCCTCCCTACTATCATTTTTTCTCCTCTCCTCTTTCCTTTTTTTCTCCTCCCTTCTATCTTTCCTCTCTTCCCTTCTCTCCTTTTTTCTCCTCCCTCCTATTCTCCCTCTCTTCTCTTCTCGCCTTTCTTCTCTCCTTTTTTTTCCTCTTCCCTCCTCTCTCCGGTTTCGAAGCCGTACCTGTGTACTCCCAAGCAACCAACAACGCTAATGAAAGATGCAGATGCAAACGTGACAATGTCACACACCAAATCTGCACTTTCTGGTGTAATGCTTCATTGACAGGCCCTAGCTGTTGACAAGGCATGCATTGAGGGTTTCTCTAGGATCCAGTAAATCATAGAAGACAATAAATGTCATGTTCCAACAAATGCATAGCAAAACCTATGGACGAAGCCCTGGTTCCAGTGTCGAGATCAGTTTGACATAAGGTGATAACCATTGTTTTTGCTTAGGCTGTTAACATACAGAACCCATTTCTCATCTTCTGTAACAATTCAATGAAGAAAAGTGAAAATGTGTTAGCAGAGTATTGCAAATGGTTAACAATATACTCAATTCAATGGTGAGAGTTCATGAGGAATCCATATTTTCCTCTAAGATTTCTTGCCAATTTGCTTGAGATGTTTAAAGGATATGCAACCAATGCATCCTCCTAACAGTCACCTATGGAGCTGAAGCATGAAACTTAATCAAAAGATTGACCCTCAAGCTGAGAATCATGCAATGTGCACGAGAGAGAATCATGGAGAGATCAAAAGACAGCCAAGTATATCAGAAAACAAACAGGCTTCAGAGATATCATAGAAAACACTAAAAACTCAAATGGTAATGGGCTGGTAGTGTTGCAAGAATGGCAGACAACTGCTGGACATCCCAACTCACAACATGGATCCTCAGAGATCATTGACTTCTAAATCTCTTCTGCTTTAACTAGGATCTACTTGATGTCTTAGGAATATCATTCACCAAAGTGATTGGTCTCCTGGAGTAAATTGTATAAGAAAGATCAGTTATTCTTTTTAAACTTGCTGAACCACCACTGGCATTTTCAAAAATCCATCCCTTCAATGCTGACTATGACTGTGCTAATATCCACCATGTATCACCTGCAAACCTTTCTATTTCATCTCTTCATCTTGTCTGATCTTTAATTTCTGTGATTGCTATCCCTTCGGAACAAGCTTTTTGCACCATCAGGATTCCTTCGTGCTCTGTGTCCTGTCAACCTCCATTTTTGTCACTTGATCACTTCTATGATATCTTTTACCTTGTTCAAACGATATATATGATTTATATGATTTGACAAACTTGAAAAAACAATTATTTTCATTCATTCATTTCTGATAACGTGTTCTGCTGACAATCAGATTGGTTTTGAATGACATTTTTCACACTTGTGATATCTATTATTGTCAGGGGGACCATGCAATGTCACCATGTTCCGGTGGTGCTATTTGACAGTTATTGATGTTCTTTCTTGGATACTTCAAATCTTTTAGCTTTGACTATTTGGAACCCTAACCCACGTCTATCTTCTTGTAGATAACTGTTAGTATTTCATCTTGTTTCAATATAGGCTTTTCCAATACTGAACACACATGGATTTTCCCAGGATGTTGTTGTTTTGCATTACTCTCTGGAATTAATGCTATAATTATACACACACACACACAAAAAAAAAAAAAACACACACACATGTATATATATTCAGAAATGTATATATATGACAGAATGATTATAAATAGCAATATATCATATAGAAATATTCATTTGAAATGATCTCCTGTTGTTAGACAGTTAATACATAACTTTCCTAGACAACATAAATAGAATAAGCAATTAAAGAAAATGGGGCTGCTGCAGGAATCGAATTTGTAACCATTTTGTCTTGTATTTTTTTGAAGGCATGGACCTTTGTTATTTTCAGAATTTAACTTTGATAAACCTTTCATAATAATTTCTTTTTAATTTCTTTTTTTTTATTACTAATAAAGAAGAAACCCTTGCTTTCAATCATGTACAGTTCTGAAGATTACATAATCAAACATAACAATCTCAATAAAATCTTACACCATTTAAAAAATTAGTTAATCAAATACCTACCACCTACCGATGAATGGCTTTTAAAAATATATATATCATCTACCAAGTTATAAGTACAGGAGGAATACCTTAAATAATGTGGTTATGATACATTTTTTATGTAGCACTGCAAAGGTATCACTGTAAAAATCAATGTAACCAAGTCCAAGGAAAAAAGCATTAAATTATAAAAAGACCTTGAACAGCGCGGTTTTGAGCCGTACAGAAAATCTTGCAATGAATAAAGTGCACTGATCAAGGTATACCTGCTCATATTATCACTTGTGTTTTTCTTTACCAAAAATTGATTTCTTCAAAAGGTCGGTAAGGGACAATTTATAGGCGCTTGATTTTAATTACGTTTTCTTACCTCAAAGTATTCTTGTTTTGTTTTTTTCAATTTTTAATACTCAATCTCCTAGCCATATCTTCTACTAATATTCCTTTGATGTCTTTGAAAGGACAAATTTAAAATATTAAAATGAGGCGAATTCACTGCTTTTCAATTTCAAAGTATTAAGTTGTTACACACAAAATGTCATTTTTTCGAAAGATAAATGATGATATAAACAACAAAATACGGCAAGTATTCAATCAAAATATGACCAATTAGAAGTAATAACCCTTTTCTAATGTTCTTCAAATGATAATACGCCATCTCTATGAAATTTCCTAGGTTTAGTGGTCACAACCTGCGTAAAAGCATGTATTATGGCTTCCCTAGTATTGAACCTTTTATTACCGATATGAAGTTCAAAATGCTTGAAAAGATGATAATCTGTAGTAGAAATGTCAGCTGAATATGGAGGATGCTGTAAGACTTCATATCCCAATTCTCTAAGCTTACATACAGTGAGCTGAGAGGTGTCAGGTCAGGAACTGTCATGAAGCATTTTGTCCAGTACAAGTACGTATGTGTGAATTTTATAATTAAATGCTTTTTCTATACATCTCAAATAATTGGAAACATTGCATGTGACAAATACATTGCTTTCCAATTTCTAGACATATACATAAGCACAAATACACTCACACATGCACGCACACACACACACACGTGCGTACACACACATGCAAACACACACACACACACACACAGATGAAGAAAGAAATGGAGAAAGTTTGTAGTAGAGTGGGATCAACCCAATACATATAAGGTCAGCTCTCACAGATCAACTTAAGATATGGAATGTCAGCTCTGACATATTTTGTTATTCTTTGTGGCAATTTTCAAGAAAGAGGGGAGAATGAAGCAGAAAAAAAGAGGACTTCCAGTTTGAATTCCATTGGAACAATGACCAGAGTGAGTAGGGCTGAAGAGAGTGTAGGGCTGAAGAATGTGTAGGGTTGTCAAGGAAATGAGGAGAGAAATGAGAGGTAAAAGGAAAGTGAAAGGTTTAATGAGAGAAAAGAAGGGAAAATGGCGGTAACAGGAGAGAGATCGAAGCATGGAAAGAGAGAGATGCAAAGAAGATGAACAGAGTATGGACAAGAAGGGAGAGGGAGAGATGGAAAGACGGGAGATGAGAGGGTGTGGGTGAAGAGGAAAACAAGAAGAGAGAGAGAGAGAGAAGAAGAAAAATTACACCGGAGGAGAGAGATAGAAAGACAAAAGCAAAAAAGATGAGGAGAGAAAGCAAGAAGAGGGAAAGAGTATAAAGAGTACAGAGAGAGAGATAGAGTATAAAGAGTACAGAGAGAGAGGGGGAGCAAAAAGAGAAGAAGAAGTATAATCAGTACATAGGGGAGAGAGAGAGAGAGAGAGAGAGAGAGAGAGAGAGAGAGAGAGAGAGAGAGAGAGAGAGAGAGAGAGAGAGAGAGAGAGAGAGAGAGAGAGAGAGAGAGAGAGAGGGGGGGGAAGCAAAAAGAGAAGAAGTATAATCAGTACATAGGGGAAAGAGAGAGAGAAAAAGCCAAGAGGGAGAAGAGTAGAGGAAGCAAGGAAAAAACTATGAACAATATATAAAAGGAGAGAGAGAGAGAGAGACTCATAGATAGACACAGAGAGAGACACAAAGAGACAGATTGACAAGAGAAAGACAGAGAGACAGACAGACAATGAGAGAGAGGAGAGAAAGCAATAAGAGAAATAGTATAAACACTAGAGAGAAAGAAAGAGAGAGTGAGATAAAACGAGAGGAAACAAGAAGAGAAATAATATCAACATGAGAGAGACAGATAGAGACAGAGACAGATAGTGAGAGATAGAGAAGCAAAGACAGAGGAAAGGACAGAAAGCAAGATGAAAATAGTATAAACACTTGAGAGAGAGAGAGAGAGAGAGGAAGCAAGAAGTGGAAAACATGTATGAAAAGTACAGAGAGAGAGAGAGAAAGAGAAAGAGAGAGATGAAGAGGAGAGAAAGCAAGAAGAGAAAAAGTCTAAACAGTATATTGAGAAAGAGACAGGCAGACAGAAGCAAAGAAGAAGAGGAGAGAAAGTGAGAAGAGAAAAGCAAGTATAAACAGTACATAGAAAGAGAGATAGAAGTGTAGAGAGAAGAGGAGAAAAGCAAGAAGAAAAGAAAGTATAAACATCATATCAAGAGAGAGACAGACAAAAGCCAAGGGGAAGAAGAGGAGAGAAAGCGAGAAGAGAAAAACAAATATAACACTACATAGAGTGAGAGAGAGCAAGAGAGAGACTGACAGAAAGACAGCAGCAAAGACAGAGAAGAGGAAAGAAAGTAAAAAAGAGGAGAGTAAGTGAAGATGATTGAAAGAGAAAAGCGTCCATGAATTGGTAGGAGAAAGCCGAAGCATAAAGAAATAGTCGACAGCTAATAAGTATGTAAGTAAGAATCAAGTATATCTTTTTCATCAGGAAAGGTAGGCAAGTTTGGAGATGGCTGTAGGTTGTGGAGTGCCAAGTAGCTGGGGATAGGTCAAGAATTTCATTAATGAGAGACGCTTTTTCCACTGGATCAATCGATAAAATAGTTATTGGATAGCAAAGGGATGCTGGCTTGAACATGGTGGCCAGTACGGTAAGTCAATAGATGATGACCAGGGTGGATGGAAAAGAGCTTGCAGGGTATGGCCAGGGGTGGACGGAAAGTAGAAAGAAAAAGTAAAGGTTGGATAGTGGTCAATTGAAAGATAGTGGTCAGGCAGGCTATTGGCAGCCAAAGAAGGTTGGCTAAGAATGATTGACAGCTAAATAGAAAGAGAGACATACTGATAGATACGAGGGTTGAGCGACAATCGTGACAACGGTGTAGCAGAAGGCAGAAAAGTTGAGGGGGATCAGTTTTGCATACTTATTTGCTCGACGAAAGATTTCGTATCCTCCCCGTCCATTTTCGCCAGCCAGTTTCAGTTCGGTTCCGTTCGATTTCGTGCCAGAGCTCTTGTCCCTTCTTTGTCCTCTTCGTCTCTTTCTTACACGTAGCTTTTTCCAGTCAACAATAGCAATTTCCGATCCATGCACTTTGCTTGATGTTGTAGAAACGACGGCCCGATTTGAAGTTGTGATATAAACAACTTAAAAAATTAAGATGGAGGTAAATAGTAATCAAAATTAATCTTATTGATACCATCTTTTATGTAATAATGAAAAAGAAGACAATAAGTAATCGCATTAATGATACTACTAGTACTAAAAATATAACAACAAACATGCCAGCATTGAGAGGCAGGTTTAAAATTGACCACCGCTGGCAATGGAGCTTTTGTGGTAGAATTATCATAGCAGCTGGGCATAAACAGGGCTACCCTCCGGTAAGATGAATGAGAGTGTGATTCTCACCAAAATCTTACCGTTATTTTTTGATACATACTGTTCGCTTGAAGCAATAGAAATGACAGTCCGAATTCAAGTTGTGATAAAAATGACTTAAAAATTAAAATGGAGATAAATAGTGCTCAAAATTAATCTTCTTGGAATAATAACTGAATATATTTGTATGCCTATCTGACTAACATGAGAATGATGCAATAACAATAAATACTTTTTGTAAGAGGAGAAAACTAAAGAAAGAAGATTTGATTATTATATATATTATCATCATCATCTGTAGCAGCAGCTGTTATAAGTCAACTGCTGGATAAAGGCCTTTCCCATCTGCCTCCATGATGAATGTGATTGTGCTAATCTTACCATGTCTTACTGACAAACTTTTCTATCTCATCTTTCCATCTTGCTTAGGTCTGGTCTTTTTCTACTGCATTTACTGTCCCACAGGCACCAATCAGTTGGCCTTTTGCTCCACTGTTGGCCCTACTTCTTGCTATGTGCCCTTCCCATCTCCATTGCATTCTCTTGGATCCATATTGACCTTTTCCAACTATATATATATACATATATATATAACATATATATTCTAGAAAGCTTTACAGTTTTAAACACTTGACATATCAAAATCTTTTTCAAAAATTTTTCTTGTGTCGCTTCAGTCACTCATTTCCCAATATCTGTTATTTATTTTGTATGTAATTCCTGTGATTTCCTTCAGGGTTTTTCGTTGTTTTACAGTTACTTTGATATTATGGTACTATGTGTAAATTTTCTTTAGTTGGGATCATCAGTTGTTTACCATGTAACCATTTGGGGATTTAAAAACAAACCAGTTATATTAACAAGGCTTCCCAGCAGTGTTGATCAAACATCATATCCCTTTCGGCTATGATTTTAGTATATTGCTTATGTCATACATGTAATTTGTCATTCTATGTTATAGTATCATATATATATATATATATATATATATATATATATAAATATATATATATATATATATATAATATATAAAAGAGAAAGAAAAGACAAAATCATTAATTATTTGAATAGTCCTGTCAGAAGAGAAACAAAGTTTACTTTGTCACGAGTCAATTATATAATACATTTACAAATATATAAATGTTATAAAGAAATGGAAATATGATCTGACAGAATGATTATGAATAGTGTTATATTATCTTAAAGCTGTATTTGAAACGATCTCCCATCATTACATGGTGAATGTATTACTTTGCATTACCACCAACTTTTCAGCTCAATGGTAAGAGCATTGTAACGTTGGAGTAGCTACCTTATGGATAGCAGGTTCGATTCCTGCAGCAGCTCTGTTTTCTATAAATATTTATTCTATTTATGCTGTCTAGACCAAATGATGCATTCACTGTGTAATAACAGAAGATCATTTCGAATAAGAATTTCAATATAATATTACAATTTATAATCATATATATATATATATATATATATATATATATTTGCATATATTGTTAATAGATTATTTCATGTGGTTCAGCTATGGAAATTATTTTACTTCCTTGACGAAGATGAAGCCTCAATCTTCACATGTCATCACATAGTTTGGTTGCATGCCAGGGAGATAGAATTTTGTGCTCTTTTGTTTTTATACAAAAACTGCTGCTTGTGGTTGCTATGGCAATGAAACTTATTAATATTCCAACGGGAGATAATTTGCATCTCTCTTCAAATAATAACCCAGCAAAACAATTTTGGTAATCCCATCAGCCACGATGGTAATCAAATTAAGCTTTTAATATGCCAATATGTTTTGTTTACACTGTAATGTTTAAGGTCGCATAAAAAGGTGATTGTTGAAAAAAAACATACCATCTGATTTGTTAATGGAGGCATGATTGCTGGAAGCTAACAATATTCAGAAGCCATTTTGGTTATGTTAACAACTAAATTGAATTTACATTTGCCTAAAATCATCATTAGATTTTATATTAATTGGGTAACTTGAGTATATACAGGTACATGATCTTGTACAAGATATGTAGTTCTACATTTATCTTGTAGATGGATCTTACAAATAACAATTGATATTTAGTAAGTTTAATTTAGGCACAGGACCACAGTTGTAGAGCATCCATGGAGCTGTTTAGTAAGTTTAACTTGGTTAGGAACAATCAGGGGAGATCTAGTGAGAACCGAAGTCACTTCATTAGTAATGATCTGTGAAATTAACTCACTAATTATTGCTCTATTTCAAGCATACAACCATACAATCAATGGTTTTTTTAATTTGATTTGGAAAAAAGTAATCAAATCACTGTAGCCCCACAAATGGTCAACCAACCAGCTAAGTGGGCTAATCGCTGTGTATCTGTTTGTGGTTCTTGGTGCTCCTGGGGATATATTTGGGGCTACAACCTTGAAGATTTGCATGGATTCATCACTTGGCACCATATAAAAAAATTTTTTTTTGTTTTTTCAAAGAAGTGTTTTTTTGGGTCTCTTTTGGACCTTTCATTTTAGATAATTTTAGATAAAAGATGAAAAGACCATTTTTTTGGATATTTTTTAAAGATATTATTAGATAATTTCAATTTAAGATCAATTTTCTTTAGATAATTTTAGCAGATAATTAGTTTTGGTTCATGCATAGGATACAGTGATTCATTAATGCAGGGTATGGATATATGTATTACAAATGTTTTCCATTTCTATACAAACCCTTTTGGTATTCTGCCTTAAAGGTCAAGAGCAGTGGGGTAATACTGTGGAAACATGTGAAAATGTCTTTCCCTTACTTTTTTTTAGAAGGGGGAAGGCACTCCTTAACTATCTATGTGCTACTAAAGTACTCTGCTTGAAGAATTTCCTGATAAGTTAATGTATTGACCAGTGACAATTTTAACAAGACTATCTTGCAATTAGCCAGGCGGAATGTACGTTGATGTATACTCAAATATTTAGAGTGTAAAGGGTACTGAGTTTGATCTTTAGAGCTGGAGGCAAACAAGAGTGATGACAATGGTAAAAATGACTTCTTTCACAATTTGTATTTCTTCAGCTCAGATCAAAGTCTAATGCAAAGAAATTTGTAAACTATCATTAACTCTTTGAAGAGAAATATGCAATTTAGTATTTGCTATCTGACAATAAATACATTGATTTTGCTTCTTTTTTTTATAAAGGAATGTCTACATTTACACAGACCCAGTATATTGCCTAGGAGGATAAAAAATTGCCATCATAGTTATAATTAATATGGAAACAAGTCTGGTTAGTCACTCAACAGGAAATGTAATGTGACCAACGTGTTTTGGCAGTGTGTCATTATAGGGTGACTGATTGAATAAATGGAAGAAAAAAGGGTGATCAATTAATAAACTACCTCTCTTGCCTATTGTTGAACAGTGATTCACTTTTAGAGCTGAAACATGGAACCTAACCAAGAGACAGACTGGCAAACTGAGAAGCATGCAACGTGCACATGAGAGAAACATGCTCAACCTCAAATGGAGAGATCACAAGACAGCACAGTATATCAGGAAGAAAATGGAAGTCCAAAACATCATAGAATCTATTAGAAAACATAAATGGCAATGGGCAGGTCATGTTGCAAGAATAGCAGACAACCAATGGACATCACAACTTACAACATGGATCCCCTGAGATCACATGCGAAAGCGAGGCTGACAAAATACAAGATGGAGAGACGAATTAGACAAATTCAGAAAATACTGGCTCTGCAACGCTCATGATAAGGAAATGTGGCAGATCTTGGGGAAGGTCTCTGTCCAACGACGGATGATAAAAGACTGATGATGATGACAATGATGATGATGATGATCACTAAAAAAGCTTGAATGCTGCCAGACACAAACTAACAAATTAATCTAACATGAACTCATCCTCCTAACTGAATTCTACTAACAACCTATCTAAGGGAGAAACTTTCAATAAACAAAAGAAACGTTTTGTCTAGACTTGATAGGTGCTTTGCCTACACGTGATACATACATAGTCAAATCAGCTTGAAAAATGAAGAAACTTCTACTGACAGTTTTTGTTGATGGTTTCTAAAAATAGGAGCTTCAAATTTCTAACTTGATCTTGAAGTTGGAGGAGACTCGAGCTAAAATTCTAATAAAGGAGTCAAGTTAGTGGTGCTCTTATGCTGGCTATGGCGACAGCCATCCATGCGGGGTTTTAAACATAACAAGTTTCTCTGGCAAGACTTTGGAGTTCTCCAAGGCTTGCGATATGAGTAATCAACTTAGAGGTAACGAGCACCCAAAGTGGCGTCTCTCTCTTCACCATCTACTATTTCACTCTTAGCTGGGGGGGGGGGGGGGTAGGAGATGGATTCATGCATTTCCAAAGGATATCAGTGCCGGTCTCAGTCTTGTTAGAGTGTGAACCCCAGCTTGCTAATTCCATTTTCAATGCCACTATCCCCCCAGTCACCACCACTGCCCTTGGGCAATTGTTTTGAAATTTTGAAAACTTGAGGATCCCTCCTATAAATGGAATTTCCTGGTGGATCCCTATTTTTTGCATTTAGTTTATAGACTGTATTTAATGATATACAATAAAAAAGTTTTCACCTCTAAGAATCATTTTCATTTCAAGTGGATTTCTATCATTCAAACTCTAATATATGGTAGAGTTTGTATAAAATAATCATATTTTTCAATAGTTGTGAGATGGATGATGCTGTTTCTCCATAATGTTGATTCGCAATGTTAGGTTCAGAGAGAACACTGCTGCTGACCACCGAGCATTATTTGATGGACCCCAGTTTTGAAATCACTGCTCTAAGGAGTCTAATGGTTTGGTATCCAATACATTAGCACAAATTCATAAGAAATGACAATGCATATAAATATTAAAAAAAACACCAAGCATCACTCAAAGGACCCCAATTTTGGAATCACTGCTCTAAGGATTCTAAAGGTTTGGTATCTTATACATTAGCACGAATTCTCAAGAAATGCCAATCAATATATACATATATATATATATATATATATATATATATATATATATATATATGTATACATTAGCACAAATTCTCAAGAAATGTCAATCAATATATACTTAACAGTAAGTATGGTTATATGTATATATATATATGTAAATATATATATATATATATATATATATATATATATATATATATGTATTGGCATTTCTTGAGAATTCGTGCTAATGTATATATATATATATATATACATACATACATATATATATATATATATATATATATATATATATATATATATATATATATATACATATATACATTAGCACAAATTCTCAAGAAATGCCAATACATATATATATATATATATATATATATATATATATATATATATATATATATATATATATATATTTACATATGTATATATACATATAACCATACTTACTGTTAAGTATAGGGAATCTTTCCTTTGGTAATTTAGTGTCACAAATCACTGCAAGGTAATTGGTCTTTAATGAAACACACATTATTGTGCCCTGTGTCAGACAAAACCAAGCTTAGTAAGTATCTACACAAATCCACTTGAAGGTCTACTTTGAGCTAGGTATAGCACCTGTCAGTCTCCCTCTTGCATTCTAGGAATTGTAACATTCTGATCCCTTGAAACAATATTGAATTTATGTAAAAAATCCTGTTTGGCACAAACTGAAATCATATAGGAGTTTATGGACCATAAAACCTAATCTAGTCAATCATTCTATCTATCAACTTAAATTTAACAGGTCAAGTTAGTCCCTCTATAGAAACTCTGTCCGTCTTTTTGGAGCATGCTGTGTTAGGGGTGATCCATTAAAAAACTTACTTCTCTCTCCTTTTGTTGTGCAATGATCGCTGAGAAGTCCTAATTTGATGAAAAAAAACAAGTATGAATGCTGTCGGACACAAAATAAGGGATCAATTTAGCATAAACTTACATATGCAAATTGAACCCAAAGAAAAACTTATTTAGGGAAGGATTTTCAAAAAACAAAAAAGGTTTTTTCTAAGCATAATAAGGAGCAAACACTTTGATTTTCAACCCCCCCCCACTCCATTGATGCTGTCTGTACATGTGATACATAGATATCCAGATTAGCTAAAAAATTTTAAGAAACCTATGTTGACAGTTTTGGTTGATGACTTCTTGTACAGAGACACAACACAAGTCTGTTAATCTGCTTTTATCCAGCTAATCATAGAATTCTGCTCATGTAGACTTATTTCTGTTATCTTTTTCTATGTATCAATATATTTATTATAACTTTTTATAATTATCATTTCTCTCCTGCAGATACCATTCAAGTGAATTTGCTTTCATTGCCATCAGCGCTCAAGTCCTGATAAAAGCCAGATTTTGAATACTTAATCACTTGCTGCTATGTCACCCAAAGAAACTGAGAAATTTCCCTATTTTACAAGCCATCATATGTTCATATAGACAGTGTTCTATAAGTAACCATTTTGTGAAACAATTAGAATTAAAAAAACAAACTTTAAGACATGATAATACATATATAATAACAAAATACATGTATGACATAAACTATATATCAAAATCATAGATGAAAGGGAGGTGATGTTTGATCAATACTGATGGGGTACTGTGTGAATATAACTGTTTTGTTTTTAAATCCCTGTAACGTTTAGATGGTAAACAATTGATGATCCTAACTAGAGGAAATTTACACATAACACCATAATATCAAAGTATGTGTATAACACTAAAAGAAATACTGAAGAAAATTATGTAAATCACATGAACAGATATTGGAAAATAACTGAGTGACATAAAAAATTGTTTTGAAAAAAGTTTTTTAATATGCTTAGTTTAAAGCTGTAAAGCTTTCTAGTATATATATATATATATATAAATATATATATATATATATATATATATATATATATATATATGGTTTCTATCCTACTTTGTGGTAATGGATGGTATAATGGATAATTTATAGCTCTACAGCCACACTGAAGCGTTGTAATACAATGAAACAGCTGTCTGTGGATGACTCAATTATTTAATTATTATATATCTATATATGTATATATATTATCAAATAAAATATATGTATTGTTATATAAATTCATGAAAGAATATAGGCTCACATTTAAAGATTAGATTCTACATTACAACCATTAATGTTTCTATAGACCTTAAAGCGATTATCTCACTTTCAAGCATTTCAGTCATGAATAGCCTGGTCTCTAAAATCTGTTTCATGAAATTTTCTCGAAAAATTTTCAAATTTCATTTCTCTTCATGTATTTTATCTTGCACATCACTACCAAAATCTAATCTTGCATATTCATGTCAATCACAGAAATAGAAAAAGTCTGAAAAGAAAAAAAAAAAATTAGAAAATTAGAAATCACCACAAATGTGTTCTAAGCAATTTGAAAAAAACAAAAAACTGCATCTTGAGTGAAATTATGCATACAATAGTACTATTATCATAGGTATCCAAAATCTGCCATATTTCACCAAAATGGATGGTTACTTTGGAAACAACTTGTAAAATCTATGATACCTTTAAAGTATAAATATCTATGGCATCCTGTGGTAGAAATAGGGGGACATATGTGGGAATGGGGTTTACACATACTTCGCAATTTCCAGGTTTTTTGTATGTTCAATTTGTACTTATGGAGACTTTATCGTACAGCCAGTACTCAAAACCCAACCTTAGCATATAACTAGTACCGAAAACCCATCCCTATCACTAATGACATCACATATGCACACGCACATACAAACGTAACACTATATATACTTTTATTTACAAACAAGTGATCACAATCTTTCCTGTCTTCGATCCACATAATTTGCCGGCCTGTCGTTTTCCGAGAGCAAAGTTTAAATGGACAGCTTGAATTATCGGAAGAAAAAAAAAAAAAGCACTTCGTAATTGAATTATTTTTCGCTGCTCTTTCCACTCGCCCATTGTCGCCACTCCGTTCTTCTACCTTCTCCCCCCCCCCCCCTCACTTTCTACGTCAACTCCTCCTCTGAATGAAAGAACCTCCGAACAGGAAGAGGAAGCAGCCCGCTGACCTGCCATGTCGGGAGGGGCGGCGGAACGAATGGATGTAGGTGCTACGTGCATTTTCCATTCACGCTCAGTCATGGGTAAAATGTTACCTCCATCGATCGATTTGTATTCGTATCGAATGACAGAAATTAGTCCAAAACCAATCAGGCTGAACTCCGATTGCAGTCCGATTTAGAAAACTACACACCGGGTCTTGCTCCGTGTTTGTTCTATACTGATATAAGCAAGCATGTTACCAATGCATGTGTGCGTGTGTGCAAGACTTCATTCAGACTGGGGCATTGATTCTAAATAAGGGTTACCTGTACTCTAGTAAGAGGGCTCGGAAACAGTGATGCCGGTGGGTATAAAACCGATTCATCACTATAAAATATCACATCTGTAGAGAAAATCTACTATGATGATACCTCATGTGTATTTGTACGTATATTTTTTGTCTGTAACATCCCCAATTGACTGAATAATAAGAATATTTCAAGACAATCCCAGTATTCATAATACTGAGACATTGGCCAATGTTATAGCGATGAAAGAAAGGAAAAAGGGGTGATGAGTATATATATATACACACACATATATATATATATATATATATATATATATATATATACATATATATATATATATATGTACGCTGATATATTGACCATTGAAATGCTTTTGTGCGATTAATTTCATTTTTACAATTGGTGTATTTCTGAGCTCGCTATCATACAATCAAGTTTGAGAATTACTATCTTAATGTAATGATATTATGAAAAATTTTTAAAAATTTATTCTCATCATTGTATAAAGTATTGTTATATTATTAGTAATTTTGATTTCCTATTTTATTTCCAATTATGTTATATAATCGTTGGCATAGAATAACAGTCCAATTCAAAGTTATCATAAAAAGCAACTGAAATTTAGGATGAAGATAAAAACTAGTCAAAATTAATAACAACACTATTTTAATGTCTTAACTTCAGATATGCTGTCATTTTTATGACATGATTAAACTAGTAGAAATATATTTTAGGTGCAAACAAATCTCGTATATTAGAGTTGGTTTAATATATTATTATAAATCCATCAAAGCCGTCAAGATTGATTTTTCAGTTTTTAAGCTGGTCAGGCTGGCTATGTATGTATCATGCATTGCAGGCAGAACTAATTGTGCTAGAGGGCTGAAATTTAAATATGTATCACTTCTTATGTCTAGAACCCCTTTGCCCCAATGGATTTTTAGTGGATGGTTCAATTTGTAATGTAAGTTAAGGCTAAATTGATCTCTCAATTGGTATCTGGTGGCATTCAAGCTTGTTTTTTGATAACTCAAACTTTTTTAATGGTCCCAGCCCTACAAAAGGCAAGAGAAGTAACTTATTCATTGATTGCCCATTTTTTAAATCTTGTAATTGATTATGCCCAACTAGGCTTGCTGCCAAAAGATGTTAGTCATGTGATGATTGCTATTGAGTGAGTAACTAGATCTATTTTAAATAAAATCTCATAGCATTTTTTTTTTTTTTTA
Organism: Thysanoteuthis rhombus; assembly: GCA_963457665.1. Taxonomy (NCBI): domain Eukaryota; kingdom Metazoa; phylum Mollusca; class Cephalopoda; order Oegopsida; family Thysanoteuthidae; genus Thysanoteuthis; species Thysanoteuthis major. The sequence goes on along the minus strand of OY735230.1, from coordinate 13,839,928 downwards.
CTTCAGATTATTTTTTTCATTCAAAGCAGAAAACTTCATTCCACATTTAAAATGTCCTTCTCTACATGAGGAGGATATCATTACAATTAATTTTTTTTTCATTCTCTTCTATCAGTCTTTGGAAATTTCACATCAGCTTTTGATGCTTATCTTCTGAAACCAGAACTTGTGAAAATACAATTAGTCCCTCTTCTGATTCTTTGATATGAAACATACATTCTACACATTTTCAAAGCATTTGAACCTTGAAAAAGTTTTCACAAGATTCAGTTTATTGCAAGATCAAGGCTTCATTCATGATCAGTAAATGTCTGTAAGAAAAATCATAGTTCACTGACTGGATCAGTGAAAAATCTGTAGACAACTGAGATTATTCATCATCTCCTGTCTCTACTCTTTCCTCACTCTGTCCTAGTATATTCTTATTGTAATCCATCCAATCTCTGGTACTCATCCATATTTTTATTCAAATGTTATAAAAATAAAGGTTAGTTTCTTATGCAAAAATCTTCTTATCACTCCGATGAACAACCTTTCTTTTCCCTCCGCTCCTTTCCTATGCTCTTATTAAACTACCCAACTTCCCTTCTGCTTTCTCCTTTCCTGCTCTCTAATTAAACTCCCTAATTTTATCATTTCCTCCTCCATCTTTTCCTCCCTGCCGATTGAACTACCTAATCTTCCCCTTGTGTTACTACTGAAAGCAGAACATTAAAATACAGGTGGAAACAAGTAGAATAATACTATTGGATTGGTTCTCAACTTCTGAACCCTGAATGGTAGAAACAAAATTTCTTCATCAATTAATCTCTTCTTTCACAAGTCAGCACAACAAAAAGTATCAACTGCAAACACACAATTTTCTAGCTGAAAATTTTCCCAATGGCTTTCTTTAAAAAAACTTTGGTGTAGAAATACAGAACAAGAAACATGAAAGATACAAGAAATAAAACAAGAATCATCATCATCATCATCATTGTCCGTCGCTGGACATAGACCTTCCCCAGGATTCTCCACAGGATTCTCTATCATGGGTATGGCGGAGCCAATACTTTCTGAACTCGTCTAGTTTGTCTCACCATCTTATATTCCACTGGCCTCGGTTCCATATTTGATCTCTGGGGATCCACATTGTGAGTCGTGATGTTCATTGGTTGTCTGCCATTCTTACAACATGACCAGCTCGTAGCCATTTGAGTTAAATTATGGATTCTATCATGTCTTATACTTCTGATTTTTCCCAATATATTGCGCTGTCTTGTGATCTCTTGCTGCATCATGTTGAATAGGATTCTTTCATGTGCAGGTTGCATGGTTCTCAGTTTGAGGGTCAGTCTCTTGATTAGGTTCCATGTTTCAGCTCCATAGGTGATTATAGGTCCCTTAGATAAGAAACCCATTTCAACATCCTTACTGTAGAAAATTAGCAACAGAATAAGCTACAAGAAAGGCAAACATTTTTTAAAATTTGTAACAGTTGATACCCTTGGGAAAGGTATGTATCTATCCCTCAAAGTCTTCCAACATATTATGGGCTGGCAGGGTAAGGCCTATCATCTCCCATGTCTCACAGTTACTGGGTATCCAACAATAGACCTTAAAAGGCTAATAGAAAAAAAAAAGATCTGGTTTCATAGAGTTGTGCTGGTAATCTATTAATTTCTTTTGTATTTGCATTGTGAGTTCGTTTTTTTAACAAGTATCATATTTACTACACGTTTCGTTGTAAAACTTTGCTGTGGTTCTTCAAATCAAATAAAAGAGAGAAACACATATATCTATAAGTATACTCTGTTTATAATGATATGAAGTTTTGCTCAATATTACTAATAAAATAGATTGAGTATTCATAAATATACATACATATGTATATCATCATCAACCTTTCAATGTCCATCGTTGGGGATAGACCTTCCCGAAGATTTGCCAGATGTCAATGTCGTGTGCAACAAAAAGTATGTAAATACAAACGTATATTAAAAATACTTTATTCAGGTCAGGCGCAGATCCAGGTGGGCCTTTATACTCCACCCAAGCTTGGGCAAAGCACAATTTAAATTTTTCCCCAATGAATATCTTGATAATGAAATTTTACATATAAAACCCCCGAGTAATCCCAAGTAATCATAAACTAAACCGAAAAATACAAATTTATGATATCCATTGTCTAATTAGACAGATGTCAAAAAAAAATATTTCGACCCCCACCCTTATCTGCTCAAAATCCTGGATCCACTACTTCAGGGAAATATGGATATTTTTTGAAAAAAGAATGTGATATGTCTCAGAGGAAAGGATATAAAAGCCCTACCCCTAAGAAAGAGAAAAAAAAAAAAGGAATAAAAGCCACCCCTGACTGATGAGACACATGAAAACTCCTATACTGCTTGATAATGGGACACTTCGAATCGACAATGGCACTGGGTGTATGGTGCTTGCCGTACGTACTGCTTGTTTTCAGGTTTATGTGCGGAGATGATTCTCTGTTTAGCATGTCGGTGAGGCCAGCCCCGGCAGTACGAGCACAGCTGCTGCAGCGTGTGTACGTGTGTGCTAATGCGTGCTTCACTGAACTGCACAAGATGTGAAGCCGGGCGCCGGTGCACTTGCACCCTCAGCTGTGCAACGCAGTTAAGCGTTGTTGTTGTTCTTTATACATATGTGTGAATAATTATGTTGATGTATGTGATCGAGTATATTTTCAGTAACGAGGCATTTTTCTTACGTCTGTCTGTGTTATTAGAATTTGGCTTATGATAATTGCTGAGAATTTCGTCCTTTTTTTTTTTCCATTTCAAATATCGTACGACTGAGCGATGAGATCTATCATGCTACACTCGATTACTTGCATGTGTTTATATGTAAAATGAACAGCTGTACAATAGTGGGACTTGAATGAATGATAAGATGACCCAGTTGACCAAAAGAAACGGAACACACGATTCATCTTTTTTTTCAGTTGGGGGGGGGGCGACGTTGCCGAGCAGTTGATGGAAAGGAAAATGGGATCGGCAGGCCAAGTTCAAACTCCAGCTGAGACAGTTTGGGTTCACTTCGCTCTAATGCCCTTGGGAAAGGCATGTTCGATCTCTTTCTTCCTGCTAACAACGTCATGGGCCAGCTTGGCTGAGTAAAGCCAATCAGCCCCATTTCTTTCAAATAATCTGGGAAGCCTCATGTCCAAAAAAAGACCTCAAAAGTTTGATAAAAAAAATTAGTCTTTTAGATAAAACTGACGGCAAGGTTGACATAGCTTGGGGTGGTAAAACACAACTCGAGTGAGTGGGAAGCTGACCGACAGGCCACGTAGTTATAGGTTTGAGTCCTATCACTGGCTATTTTATTGCTCTGTGTTTCTCTTTTTCAACACCTGTTCATTATCAAAAACACCAATATAATTATTACTAGCTACTTATATATTGAATCAAGATACGCCTAGAATGTCACCAACCAACCTGCTCTAGAGACTTGCTTGATGTAGTAAACTGCGACTCTGTGAATGGAGTATTTATTGATGAAAAAATGCATCAAATGTGGCACAAGGCCAAGAGGAGGGAATCATGAAGGTTTCACTATCCTGACTTTTTAACTTGACATGTCTCATACACTGACTCGATGAATCTTCAATATTCTTTTCACCAAAACTTCCAACTTATTTTGAACACTGTCATGCCACAATCACCATAACGTCCCAATCTTACTATAAACGTAACAAATTCTATCTATACAATTTTCATGTATTGGGATGTGGGTAAAAATGAATGATTTTTATTTACAGAAAATTAAAATTAAAAGCTCTCCCTGGTGATAATCTTAATGGTTCGAGCAAAGAGTTTATTGTGCGAAAATTCTAACCATCAACTATGAAAGCTGCTGCTGATCTCAAGCTAACATGATTTTAATCATCAACTATGACAGGTGCTGATTTCAAGCAAAAAAATGTATAGTTTTTAATTGTAGTTGTGACCTAGTTTATGGAGGATGTTTTTTTGAGCTCATCTATGGCAAAGTCTACCGTAAACTCAAGCTATCGCTTTGAATGAATCTGTTAGGTATTTACAATAATTAATGAAAAATGCATACACTATCCCGTACAATTTAATAGAGCACATTGATTTCTTATCAAATTACATAAACAAGTTGGTAAATGTATCTCTTTTGGCAATAATCTGTTTTTTGTTCATTTTTATGAAAATATCATATACTACATATGTAAACAAACATAAAGTGATTTCTCTAATTGTGGAACAAAGAGATAGAGTGACTATTTAGGCTATTCATTGATGCTGAAATTGAAATTTACACCCCAAGCAATCTTAATATGGCTGAATAGTAAGTTGAATAACTCATTGAATGAGAAGTAAGACCAGCAGGCCATCTGGTTATAGGTTTGAGTCCTATCTCTGGTTACTTCATTGGTATATGCTTTCTTTTTTTACACCTATAGGTAATCTAAATCAGTGATATAGTTATTACATTTTAAAATCCACTTTCAAGTTGGATAGATATTATCATATGAATTCTTGAATTGCAAGAAGGAATTTTTATTTTGGTTTCAATTCTAAGTTAACTTTCGCTAAGTGATTTCATGAATATGAACCATGGTTTAGCAGTTGCTGGCACAGAAAATAGAATCTGCAAATTGAGTTTGAGTATCATCCAAGGTTGCTTGTGTTCGCTTTACATAAAAATCCTTGGGAAAGACATTCAACCAACCCCACCCATCCCAGATAAGGGTAAATAGCTAGGACAATGGAGTCCTTTTGCCCTGTCAGAAAAACAGGATTGGCAAACCAGGTTTGAGTATCATCCAAAACTGTTTGTGTTCACTTCACACAAAAGCCCTTGGGAAAGATATGAATTCACTTCTCCCCCCAGTTATGGGTAAATAACAAGGAAGTTGGAGCCCTTTAGCCCTGTAAGGCAGTCCAACATAGGCAAGGAGCTGACGACCATCTCATGAAATTCCACTGCTACTGAAAACTGTGATGTGGCTCTAACCCCATCAAGGAGTCTACAGGAAGAAAATAGGGGAGTGCATATCTGATAAGCAGGTTCACAAGCCGAGCACTTGAGATAGAAATTATTTGGCTTGAATCCTATGCCATGACACTGGTGAGATACCTAAAAGTTCTGAAGTTATCTGTTTACCTTATGCTTATGGGTGAGAGAGAGAGAGCAAGAGAGAGAGAGAGAGAGAGAGAGAGAAACATGAGTGTGCAAATATAAATTTATATGCAGTGAAAAATAATTTTCAAGTCTGAAATCAATCCTAATGCAGTGACTTGAACAACTTTCATGTTATTATATTTCATTTCTACAGTGTTCTGAGCAACAAAACTCACACAATGACACAAAGACCACAAATAAAAGTTTAAAAAACCCACAGATTTTTAGTGCTATCAGCAAAAATCCTAGTAACACACCCATGCTCTCAACTACATCTGCACCTTAGCAAATAAGTGGGACATGCAGAGATATCCATCTCTCACTTTCAGTTTCAACCTACAGTCTGTCAGTTTAGTCAACTCTCAATCTATCAGAGGTTAAACTGATGAAATCTAATTACCTTTTGGTAATTTTATGTTTTTTTCAGCTCTTACTTTAATATGAATGTCATTCAAGAAGCATTCATATATGATGTAACTTAACTTTTGTCTCTCAAACATTTTTTGTCATTTATTTAGAAAACCTTTTGTGCCTAACTCAGAAAGCATTTTGGTGAGTTTACGGACTTTCATATTATTCTAGAGAATTCTCTATTGTATTGCTCTGCTGTATTTATATCTTGGTATGCCATTTGCTTTATTAACTTATTGTTAATAATTATTGAATTGTTGCATTTTTCACATCCAGTCGTGACTTGTATTATTGAATATTTCTGCTACCTTTCTATCTACACCATGAAATTTCCTCGTTTTTATCTTTTCAGCTGACATTAAGATAAGAGTCCTTTCCTTTTAATCTACTAATATAATACGCTACATGTTGGTTTATAATTTTGCCTGTACCATTTGTCAAGGGAGATAACCTTGGAGAAGGTCACCAAATCTGTCAACATGGGTTTCTCTCAGTTTTCAAGTTGGTCCGGCTGACTGGCTGGTTATGTATATATAACACATACAGACTGCACAAATAGAGCTAGAGGGCTGAAAATTTAAACATCTTCTTATAATGTCTATGGGGATCATGTTTTATTTTTTGAAAATTGCCCCCCCCCCCAATAGTTTTTTTTAGAGCAATGTGAGTTGATGTTAAACTGATCATTTAGCATTAAAACTTGTTTTTTTGAAAATTCCAACTTTTTTTATGATCACTACCAAAGAAAAGGCAAGAAGAGTAACTTTTTCCAATTTTTTAATTGATCACCCACAACACGGAACACTACTAAAAAGATGTTGGTCATGTGACAATTTCTATAGAGTGTTAAATGCTAATTATTGAGTGATCTCCCACGGTTTTTGTTTTTTTTGTTCTGTTTGTGCTGATTGCATAAAATATCCAGGTTCATTCTGGTCGAACTTGACTGAAAAAAAATGTAGTGTAACATAATGTTTTCGATCTTTTTAAAGTATAATGCAATCGCAAAATCATCTAAATACTGCCATCATCTTTGGACAGCATGCGTAAACTAGAACAGATATAAAATGCATGTACTGAATAGTATTAAATTCATTAATAAAAAAAATATTGTCAAGTCATTGTTAATAAGAGTACAGATTGTTCTACTACGTTCAGTCCATATCAGCTGCGTGTATATTTCTATCAGTCTATGTATTAAGCCTCATTGTGTTACTCATGTATTAATACATTTGCTGCATACAAAATACTCATTTGATGAAATGTATATTTTTGACAGATTTCTCTGCGTGCGTTTCTCTAATCATTGCCAGGTGATGTGTCCGTGGTTGTAGGCACAAAATCGATAATGATCGGAATATAAAATGGCCACAGCAACAGCTGCTTGCAGATATTTATAGCACACTGATTTTGACCGTTTTACCAGAAAGAGACTGACCCATTAAGCAGGAGGTTGGAAAACAAAATCAGTATCCAAGTGAACTTGAATCTTAGCCATGCAGTTAAAAAAAAAAAATCATCTTGATCAAAATACTTATAACTTGTTTGTAGTAGCAGGTGCAGATACGGGGGGGGGGTCGGGTTCAGAGTGGGGTCCGGACCCACCCCATTGCTTGGGCAAAGCAAAATTAAAAATGAAAAAAAAAAATTTGTACCACATATTAATGAATCAAGATATCCCTCATGTGTAACAGAACTGATTATCTAAGAATATCTAATAGATGGATCTTTTATCTATAATTATCTAAAAAGAATTGATCTCCTATCTAAAATTATCTAAAAAAATATCTTGACTTTGGGCATTGTTGGTTAGTCAAAAATAACCAGAGGCCGAAATAATCAATTTTTTGAAAAAACAAACAAAAACGTGTTTAGATGGTCCTTCGTGGTTTACTCATGTAAATTTTCAAAGCTGTAGCCCTAAGAACGTGACCAGGAGAGGCTGGCAACATACATAGATACAAACACACATACAACCTAAGAGACAAGAATCTGTAGCTTACTTAGTTGGTCATTTAAGGGGTTATGGTGAGATAGAGAAATAGAGAAATTTTATCAATTAATTGTGTAAATAGACAGAGTTTGATGGAAAAAAAATAAGATTGGATGTCGTCTTGCTAAAAATCTGGAATCTACCCATACAGTTGTTTGTTTTATTTTGGTATTGTTAATTTTACTAGAAAAAGACTGATTAAGCTAGAAGAGCAATTTTTGAACATTTGTGGATATGAATTATAAGTTTCCCGGGGGATCATATTTTAATGAGCTTTACTGATATAGCATTCAGAAGCAAATCCTCTACAGCAATTACAGCAGGTGTTCTCAACCTTTTTGGCATCACCGCCCACTTTTACATAGAAAATTTTTTTCCGCTACCCATCTGTATAGTAAATGAACAAAAAGATACCGAAAACTTTTCAACTCTTAGAAAAACGATAAAAATGAACTGACTCACTGTTTCTTTAATGGTAGTGAAGTAAAGTAGTAACATCAGATCTTTGGCACTCTCGTACTGGTTTCAGATATCATCAATGTGACCCCTGTGTCTAGTGAGACGCAGGAAGTGCAGACTCATTACGTTTATATAATATGCAATATCATAGTTCTGTTTGGTAAATAAATAATAGAAAATGTTGCTGTTGACTTGTTTTCTATTGTCAATTACTGACTTTGATACTCAAAATCATATACTGCCCACCAAAGTTTCAAAACAGCCACCATTTTCTGCACTGTTGTTAACCATCCACCCAAGAAATGAAATTGCCCACCAGTGGGCAGAATTGCCCACATTGAGAAACACAGAATTAGAAGCTGAATCTTAGATTATATGAAATTCTTCTATATTGTGATCTACCATGATGTATTACTGTGGGAAAGGCATTTCCTCACTTTTATTGGGAGGGAAAAACAACATTTGCTATCTATCTTTATACTGGTAAGATTCTCTATATGAACAATTCACTGAGAAAAATTAGTCAGTGCAAGTCCATGAGGCCTAAAAATGTCTCAGAAATCAGTTAGATTTTAAAACTTTTGGGGAAGAAGGGTAGGTTTTAAGTAACCCCTCAAGAGCGGGCAGTCCTGTGTACCCTTACTTATTTTTTTAGCACTACACCAAGGTTTATCTATAAGGAAAGTTGAGACAATATTGCTGTAGGTAAGTTTATTAGAAAAGAGAATAGAATCTTTCATACCAGAAAGTACACACAAATATCTGAAAATGGTTCATTTGAAAGACAAATTTGTGCAAAACTCACAAAAACAAGTCTGGTCACTCTGTAGAAACAGTCATGTGACCAACATCTTTCGGCAGCATACCGTGTTCGGGTTGATCAATTAAAAAATTGGAAAAAGGGGAGATTGATGGAAAAGTTATTTCTCTCACTTTTTGAGAGGATTGAGTTTTAGATGGTAATCAATGAAAAAAAAAGTGGCTTCACTCACATTTTGGGTTTTCAAAAAACCCCAAAACTTTGATCTTCTTTTTACAAAATGGAGATCTAAGTTTTAGCCAAATTTTTTGAAAAGAAGCAAAAATTGTATTTTGGTAACTTTTAGATAAAAAATCACTAAAAAGTCTGAATTTTCAAAAAAAACGGAAAAACGTTTTCCTAAACATAATAAGGAATGAAAGCTGAAATTTTCAGCTCTCCATTGGTGTGGCATGTATATGTGACATATACATAGATAGGCCAGGCAGGTTGAACCATTTAAAAACTGAAGAAACTCATGTTGACCAGCGTACAGTTTCAGTTGATGGTTTCTAATATGAGATTAAAATAGAATTTTTGCCCCAAATTGATGCTAATATTATATACTTTTACTTTGAATTTTAAGCTCAAACTGAAAACTATAATTCCAAAGGAAATTCTGAATCACCGCCACCCATATACACTGTGTTTTACCTTGTATATTGAGTAGTGGTATTGCTTGAATCATAGACTTATGATTGGAAAAAAAATATGGACACAAACTAGGGGACCAATCCTGAATAAACTTTCATTATGAATTGAACTTATTTGGGGGGGGGGTGAAAAAAATCCCCAACCATTTTCAATAGACATCAATGGGAGTGTGTGTACAAAATTTCAAGTTTCTACAATGAACAGTCAGAGCTGGGAAAAGTCCGGATAGATAGATAGATACAAACATCTAAACGTTAGAACACGTGAATAATCTAAACCCAGTAATGGTGATTAAACCGGTTGGCTGTGGGTTGCTGTGATTGATAATTGGTTAAAAGACTAATCGTTATCATAATTTGTTAGCAGTCGGTTTGCCTGTGACTACAAACAGAAAGAGAGAATATAGAGTAATGTAAAAACATGAACACAAAATTGGTTGTTTTGCAGGGTGTGTGTATGTGTGTTTGTTCGCCGGGTGCTGATAATATAACTAGAACTACTATTACTGCTGCTGCTGTTGCTATTGCTGATGTGTTAATACAAGAATTCTAGTCAACAATATATCGCTTTTGACCTTATAACTGTGTAAACATACAGACGCAGAACACAGCTTTAGGTGTACCATTAGCACAGCAATGTGCATTCATTAGTTTCTTCATAATGTGAGCTGAATGATTAATGGGATACTTCTAGAAGGAAGAGACATTACTGAAAAAATTGCCTGAAGTCTAAATGCTTTTTGTGCAGTCTAATAGTAACATCAATAATAATGTTACATATTCAGATAAGAATGATAATAACAGATTTGGTGAGTCATTCAATAGAAACCGTCAATTAAAGAATTAGAAAAAGGGGTAATCAATGAATGAGTTCCTTCTCTTACCTTTTTTTGTATCATTAAAAAGTCTGAATTTTCAAAAAACAAGTATGATTGCTGTCGGACTAAAACTGAGGGATCAATTTAGCATAAACTAAAATTGTAAACTGTACCCCCTTATCCCTGAAAAAATTATCATTGAGGTGATTTTTGAAAAAGAAGAAAGTGTTCTTTCTAGATGTAACAAGGAATAAATGTTGAAATTTTCAGCTCTCTAGCTCTATTGTCAGGCGACACATGAATAGCCAGTCATGCAGAATCACTTAAGAACTGGAGAAAACAAAGTTGACAGTTTTGGTTGGCGGATTTTAATCAATGCATATTGTTCGTGTTTGTTCATACTTTTCAATTGGTTGCATTAAAATGAATTCAAATAAGATTCAGTAAGTACATGTTTAATATCATATGAAATGTTAAATTTAGAATTCTCCATTTCGGTTTCAAACCCTTGCTAGGCTTTTACCCAGTCTGTTCACTGAATTTGTTTACAAGCTGCTAAATTACATTCAAACTGTATCAAAGATGTCAGGTTACATAGTCACAAACTAATGTCAGCAGATTCAAAATGTATCGGACTATAAAAGTTAACCATTAAAGAGAAACATCTTGTAATACAAGATACTAAAAGTGAATTTCATTTTATACAACTAGAATAGCAGTAGATATGGAATATGGAAAACCTTCAAAAATCCATTTGTCATATCAGGTACCATCGAATCAAAACTTTCAACATAGGTTTTTTCAGTTAGTCTGGCTGGCTATACATGTATGATGTGTAAAAGCTATACCAATAGAGCTAGAGGGTTAAAAATTTTAAGATTTACTGTCTGAGACATCATAGAAGCTATTTAAAAGCTGAAATGGCAATGGGCTGGACATGTTGCGAGTGTGTTAGACCTCTGCTAGCCATCATGATTCACAATGTGGATCCCCAGAGATCATATGCAAAACTATGGCTGACAGAAAATAGGATGGCACGACAAGCAAGATAAATTTGGAGAGTAACGGCTCCACAATGTCGATGGTAGAGAGGTTTGGTGAGTCTTGGGGATGGTCTATGTCCAACAGCAGATGCTAAGAGGCTGATAAAGATGTCTAGAAAAAAACCATGTTTTTATTCTATTAAAATTCAATGCCCAAAATAGCTTTTCAGTGGTGGGGTTCAATTTGCAATGTAAGTTTATGTTAAGTTGATCCCTTAGTTTGTTTATGGCAGCATTCATACTTGTTTCCAAAAATTCAGACTAGTGATCACTGTCCAACGAAAGACGAGAGATGTAACTTATTCATCGATCATGACTTTCCCCAATTTGTTGATGCCATCAAAAGATGTTGATATTGATTATTAATTTTGCAAGTACATGATGTACAATATGATATGACTTTCTCAGGTTGACTCCTCTTGGCTTTGGGATGTGTTGTGGTCCAGAATGTTTATCATGTACATTAAAACACTTGGCAGTTATATCAGTCGAATATTGTAAAGTACAAAACTGAGTGTAACAAAATTAAAATTATGAAAAATGTATTCATTATCTCCAGTCACAATCGGAGGGGTAGTACAAAAAAAAAAAAAGAATTGGGAGAATGCAGGACTGCAGGAACACAAGCCTCTACAATTGGATAAAGGGTGAAACGCTTAAAGTTCGCCAAGAAAATTGTGAAAATTTAACCAATTTAGGGATACTTTGATATATATTGCTACAATGCACCATTTCAGCTAATTTGAAGGTACAAACATAAACAGAAAAAGCTTGACTTCCTTGCTTCATTAAAATCTAAAATATAAGCAAAATAAAAATCTTCCAAAATCAAATGAGAGAAAACAGCGGTCATTAAAATAAAAACAAAACAAAATGTATTTATTGAATGTACAATGATCCTCACCCTCACAATGTCTGTTTGACCTATTGGAATCGATTCTGACATGACTTCATTCCATTTTTCTGTTTAAATTCAATGCTGAAATTTTAAAATCTGACTAATTGCAATAATAAAGTCAACTCTCTAGGAGTTTGACAATGATAATTCTAGAAGTGTATGGAAAATGAGGGAACACTATTAGCCCTCTTAAGCAGAGTAGAAAATGTCATTTCTTCAGGACTACACTACTGGTGACAATATCAAAACTAAATGCCAACTTGCTTAACCACAAACAAGTGATCAGTATAAGCAACAGTATTAGCTGCAGAAAAACCAAAGTCCTTCTTCACTTTCATTGTTATTTGTTCTGCATAAACAAAAATTGGTATTTCTTAATAGTGAATTTTGAGAATTTTCCAGGAGTCCAGCCTCCAAAGGGCTTATTCTACCTAAATTTCATCAAATCTGATCCAGCCATTTAAAAATGACAGCATAATACACACGACAGTCGGATAAACTCATTGATTTATTATATCAACAAAGGAAGAGGATATTTACAAAATTTCAATATCAGATTTGGGATTTACTTACAAAGTAGATGCTTTTTCCTGATTTTTGGAAGTAATGAAAATATATTTGTTTACAGCAGGATACAGGAAGGGGCTCCAGGATTTTGAGCGGTTGGGGGGGATTTTGATCAGGGGTAGGGAGGTAAGGTCAAAATCATTTTTTTTTCTAACAAATATGTAAAAGAGAAAACAAATTTGGAACATTAAGAACAAAAAAGTAATATGTGATCTGCACTTTTTCTTACTTACTGCTTTTTATCACTAAAAAAGACAGAAGAGAAAAGCAGAAAACTTAATCCTATAAATTTACTATAGAACCAATGAATAGATTTTTTAACGAAAAACTAGTATTCCAAGGGAAATCATGAATCACCATCACCCTTACATGTTGTGATGGGAGTGATCAATCAAAAAATTGGAAAAAGGGTTGATAAATAAGTAAGTTAGTTCTGTTGCCTTTTGTTGAGCTGTGATCACTAAAAATGTCTGAAATTTCAAAAAACAAGAGTGACTGCTGGTGGGCACATTCAAAGGGATCAATTTAGCAAAAAACTTACATTCTAAATTGAACCCCCATTAAAAAACCTGTAGGGGGTGTCTCAACAAACAAAAAAAAAAAGGTTTTTCTTGACATAAGGAGGAAATTTTTGACTTTTCAGCCATTAACTAGCTCCATTAACGTAGCTTGTATGCATGATGGCTACATAGCCAGCCAGACCAGCTCAAAAACTTAAGAAAGCTATGTAGCTATGTAGTTTTTAATACATTTAAGATGTAAAGATAGCAAGAATTATACCAATACAAGACATACTGTAATGATTTTATGATTCATTCTTATTATAAGATGAAGTATTGTAACCCAACATCAAATCACTATAGCCCCACAAACGGCCCACCCGACCAACCAGCCAAGTGGGTTACAGATTTTTCTCTCCTTGCTCGTCTGTGTCTATGTGTGTGTGTGTGTCTAGGTGCTCCTGGTCACATTTTGGGAGCTACAAGCTTGAAAAATTCCATGAGTACACCACTAAGCCCCAACAAAACTCACATTCTTTGTTTTTTCAAAAAGGTGCTTTCGGGGGTTCTCTATGGTTGATTTGGACTAACAATTCATAAATCTTATGTTATATTTTTTTTTAGATGATTTTAGATAAAAGATCTAATTTTCATAGATAATTTTAGATAATTTTTTAGATGATCAGATTTGGTACACGCCCAGGTTATGGTGATTCATTCATGCAAAGTATATATATCTTAATTAATTTTTTTTTTGTCTCGCTATAATATTTCAAATCCACACTGCTTACTTGCTACGGTAGAGTGATGGCCTGAGCTGAGATGTGATGAAAACAACTATAAAACAGAAAATGAAGGAAAAAGTAACTGAAATCATTAAAAACAGCTGTGGTGACTTGGGACATGAAGGCTTATATTCTAATGGCGGCAAAAATGATAATGATAATGATGATGACGATGACAAGAAGAAGATCATTTATTTTATATATAGTGTGTATGTATCTAAAAGTGGAAAACTGACAGCAGGGGGGCATAATACGTAACTATCTTTAGTTTATGCCAGTAATAATATATCTACTTATATAATGAACGGAGTGATTTTTTTTCTGTTTATCTGTCTTCCACTTGAAGGTAACAATTTTGCCAATGAAAATATCTCCAACCTACCATCTGAAATGATAGACTCCCCCACTAAATCGATTTCGGTAGTTTCTTTCCGAAAAAAAAAAAAAAATCGTCGCATAGAAATTCAAATATATCATGAAGAATAACTAGCCAGTTCATATTCACACGAGTTAGATATAATGGAAAGAGGGTGATTTTTGCCTATAGTTCTAGATGCCCACTCCTAGGCTATCACCAAAGCCAGCTGGATAAGATACCGATGTCTTTACTAGATGAGTTACAGACCCTACCTCTGATTTTTACCATCCATTATATATGTACTATATTGGCAGAGGGCCTAGGCGAGCTTTTTTTTTTCTTCTTGCATTATAGCTCTTTCATTGATTTCAATTCAACATTCTAGTATTAGGGTGGAGCGAATATTTTCTAGGACACGTGCACTGAAGGGTATGTTATTTCTGGGCAGGTACACGCATCTGCATGCTAATGCGCGTGTGCGTGTGTTTGAGCTGGCACTGCCCTGACCTGCGTTATGTTGTGTTGCGGATGAGAAGTGCTCAGGACATGTGCACCCAATTGCACTGCATTCTATTTTGCGTGTGTGCATGCATGCGTCGTGCCTCCGCGTAGGCCTTGATAGCGTACGGCTGGGGCTGCATAACACTGCTTAATGCTCTGTTTACGTTACGGCTTTGGCTTGCTCTGCTGGCTGTTTGTTTTAATAATGCTTTTATAGTCAGAGTCAAAGATGTACGTACTATCTGTGTGTTTATGACTGAGTCGGCTTGTATGCGTATGTATATTTTAGACTTTGTATTGAAGACCTTTAAACAAGTAAACGGATCAAAAGAAAAACTAAATATAACTCTCCCCCCCCCTCTCTCTCTCTCTCTCTCTATATATATATATATATATATATATATATATGTATACATATATATATATAGTAATACCTTGAATAGTGCAGTTTTGATGTAGTACAGTTATGGTACTGCTGTACAAATTAGTGTAACTAAGTTTGAGCTGAGAAAAAAAACCCATTAAATTATGAGAAGAGCGCGGAGAAATTTTGGGACAAATTAACTGTACTATTCAAGGTATTAATGAATATAATTCTCTCTCTCCATTCGAGCGCACATGTATACATTGCATCTGATTTTCTTACCACCATCTCTCTCTTAATATATATATATACATATATATATATATATATATATATATATATATATATACATATATATATATATATATATATATACATATATATAAATATATATATATAAATATATATATATATATATATATATATATATATATATATATATATATATGCACTTGGAATGGCATAATGTCATATTCACTGAGAGTACTACGAATGTGCCCTTGAGACAAAGTTTGATTTGTCCCCTAAATTTCTCTCTCTTATATAAGCACAAAGGTTGGTCAATAATTCCATAGCCTAACAAGAAGTTATTAGCCAGATTTTTGTCTCAGATTTCAATGTACAATGTTCGAATTTATGTTATCTAAATTTCACCGTTGAACGGAGTACATTGACAAGGAAAGAAATTATTTTGGAAAACAAATATTTGCTGTGTCAAATAAATTGTTTTATTTTATCATTAGACTATGGTCTTACTGTTGTCACTTACAAAGTCATCTGCAATTTTTCTCCTCTCACAGGTGTTGATCAAAATTCATCCATAACAAACAACTTGAGATTTTGATAAAATTTTAAATAGATTAATTAATTAAACAGTTGTCAATACATTAGACTCTCCTTGGTCATTAGTATCCCTGGAATCTGGAGATGTGTATATGTTTGAAAGTAGTTGGATATTGAGTTCAGTAGTAGACGTTATCATCAGGGTTAATGGATTTACTTATAACAATTTGCCTGGAGTACCCTATTCTTACCTATCACTGTAACTGAGTGCTCAGCTGCAGTTTGGTAAGGCTGTGGTACAATCCATTACCTAGTCATACCAAAGATTTAAAAAATGGTACTCAATGCCTCTCAGCTGACCAATCAGCACAAGAACTAGTATTGAGGAACCTCTCCAAGGATAAAAGATTACAGCTGAATCACATTGGATACATTGGTTCTTGTAAGATTTGTGAAGTTAAGCAACTTTAATTGAGTAAATAGATTGGTGACCATTGGGGAATACCAGGTGCCATAAGTAGAACAAAGTTTCAACATGCTTGGCTAGCTGAAAATGGGTCATACTAACAATTGCTCATGTGTCCCTAACCCATTGACACTTCCAATGATGGTGTAAGCCGTGAACAATGATGACATACTTTTCTTATCTGGCTAACACCGAACATTATCAGATTTTTTAGTAATAACTAGCTGCCTAAAGAGCAGATTCCTAAATTCCTCAACTCTTAAATTCATAAACTGCTTGATACTGCTCCCAACTGACAGTGTAGCTCTTTAGTGGGAAAACAAATTTTGTTCGATTTATTATATCAGATCTTACGAGAAAAATTTAAAAAATCACCTCAAGTAGGAAGGGAGGTGACTTTGATCAGTAGTTCTTCCTTTTGATATTACTATTTCAAGTTTTTGATATGAATCTAAGAGTCAATAATACACCCAAAGTAGGTCAACTAATTTTGAACTGCTGTAACTCTTCAGAATACCAAAGCTGAAATCATGCAAAGATAGATCTCAATTCTTTCATATCCTCTCAATATATATATATGCCTATAGGATGCTTACAGAGATATGCATTAATATTTGGGCCAACTATAAATCACCTCTTGACCAAGTTTGTATATTCTGAGGTAAATATTTTCATTGGCACAAATTCTAAAATGGGTTCATTGATCTCCTAATACAAACAAAGTCTTGGATATATGAGGCTAAGATCAACATAGAAGTTAAACAATCTGCTACACATTTTTTAAATCTTTATAGCTGGCCCTGATCTTCAAATGATGAAATTCAGGATTTGGAACATAGCCTTTACTTAAATTTGAACATTCATGGTTAGCACCACAGTAAACTCTATAGTAGTAGTTCAGTATTCTTTATCTAAATTCCAATACCTGCTTTTTCCTTTATATCAATGCAGTGGTTTTTAAAACTATTTCAGTATCATTTACCCTCAAGTCTTCATCACCAAAACTCATTCGTGACTAAATTTCCTTATGTTTTTCATAATCTTCACCTTATTCTCCCTTGTGTTGTATAATTCTATATATAATTCATTTTGTATAATAAGCAAAAAGCATGAATTAGCTCTTTTCTCATATGTCCTCATAAGAAACTGTGGACTGTTTCTTCAGTTTCTAACTAATTCTGGCTGGCTATGTACAAGCAGTACCAATAGAGCTAGAGGGCTGGAAATTTGAACATTTACTCTACATTATATCTTGAAGGAAAAATTTCAACAATTTGTTTTTTTTACCCCCCCCCTCAACATACACTGAATTGGTTCCTAGTTCATGCCCACTTTTTTTTCTGAAAATTCATTTTGTAGTGATTACCATGCAACAATAGGCCAATGAAGTAATTCATTCATTGATCATCCCCTCTCAAAATGTTTTAATTGAACCACTCCAACATGGCATGCTGCCAAGAGATGTTGGTCATATGACGATTTCTATCGATTGACTGAGTAGGCCAGTTTTATATATAATTCAAAAACCAAAAAACATAAATTAACTCATTTCTCAAGTGTTCACTAGGAATCATCAACCAAAATTGTCAACATAGGTTTCTTCATTTTTTAAGTGGTTCTTACTGGCTATACATATATGTGTCACATGTAACGGCTTCACCAATGGAGATATACACCTGGAAATTTAAACATTTACTCCTTATTATACTGAGTAAAAACGCCTTTTCTGTTATTTGAAAATCCACCCTACAAAATAAGTTTTTAGTGTTTGGCTCAATTTACAATATAAACTTTTGTTGAATTAGTCTCCTAGTTTGTATCTGGTGGTATTCATGCTTGGTTTTTGAAAATTCGGATTTTTTATAATTGATCACTCCCAACATGGCATGCAGTCAAAAGATGATGGTCACATTGCAGTTTCTACTGAGTGACTAACCAGATCTGTTTTTAATCATATTTTTTGAGCATCATAAAACTATGTAAAGAAATCTAGGAGCCATAAAAAATTAACATAGAAAAATTATAAGTTTTTCTACTTTATATAAATTTAGCAAATAACAGTCTTGGAACTAGAAATTGGATTTTTTTAGAGATAATACTTTATTGTATACATTTACCCCAAAATAATACAGTATCTTACATGTTTACCATTAAAATGACTTTTCTAAGTACAGAAAAACAAGTCAGGTTAGTCACTCAATAAGAACGGTCACCTGAACACCATACTAAAACTCTATGCTGGAAGGGGTGTATTTTCAAGAAACAAAAAAAAAATTGCTTTTTCTTGACTCACAAAGGAGTAAATCTTTAAATTTTCAGCCCTTTAGCTCCATTGGTGTGACCTGTAAGCATGATACATACATACGTAGCCAACCAGTTAGAGCAGCTAAAAACCTAAGAAACCTATTTTGACGTTTTTTCGTGACAGTTTTGGTCGACGGTTTCTAATATAAATATCTGAGTGAATCAAGTCATTCACCTTTCATGTTTCATTCACTCTTCATTTACACCTCTAGTTTCATTCATCCCCAAAATGATTTCATTCACCCTTGGATGAATCATTCACCACCTTAAGAAATACTGCTTTAAGGCATCATTCTGCAGGCGCATAGTAGTGAGTGCTTGCAGTCAATATTCAAGTCCAGTTCAAGTCATGCGTACTAGACCTTCATGTAACGCTAAGGATGACGATAACTCTGATAAACAGACTCGTTGCTAATCAATATTTCATTAAGAAGCAAAAAAAAAAGTTTGTTGATTTTGGATAATGTGATTGTATTCTGATATCTTAAAGGGAGATAGGTATATAGAAAGATGTTTGTACACTTGCCTCTTAGGCATTGGACAAGTAGATAAAAAGGACAGATCTGGTTAGTCACTCAATAGAAACCGTCACATGGCCCACATCCTTTGGTTTGGCTGGCTGTCTTTTGGCAGTAGGGCTTGTTGGGAGTGAGCAATTGAAAATTCAAAAAACAGGTGATCAATGAATAAGTTACTTCTTGCACTTTGTTGGGCAGTGATCAATAAAAAAAGTAAAAATTTTCAAAAAAGCAAGCATGAATGCAGCTGGACACAAACTAGTGATCAATTTAGCATGAACTTAGATTGCAAATTTATCGTAAGATGTTTATACACTTGTCTCTTAGCCATTAGATAAGTATATAAAAAGACAGATCTGGTAAGTCACTCAATAGAAACCATAATATGGCCCCTATTTAGGGGTAAATTTCACAAAACCCTAAAAAGTTTTTTTCTATAAATAATGAGGCGTAAATGTTTAGATTTTCAGCCTTCTAGCTTCATTGGTGTGGAGTAATAAATACATGCAGAGCCAGCCAGACCAACTTGAAAACCTGAAGAAACCTACGATGACAGTTTTGGTTGAAAGTTTTTAAGTTACTCTGGGGAATATGAAGTGTGAAGAATTTGCCAGAAGCATAAGTGAACATTTAAGAACAAAATATTTATTTCAGATCATGATCAGTTAAAGCATCAGTGGTTTTGCAAGATGACCAAGGATATTCTCATATATAGTACAGGTTGAATTTCTTTAATCAAGCATTCTGTGGCCTGGCAACTGCCTTAGTCCGGCACGTTTTGAATCTGTCACCATTAGTTTGTGAATCTGCCACTAGGGCAGCGGTGTTAGCAGTTAATGTTAGTGTTAATTTCATATTTATTCAGCTGTATTTCAGCCCTTCAAGATGTTGACCAAAAGATGCAAAAGATGGTGCTAGTGCTGAAAAAAAGGAAGACATAAAACATTATCTATCCTTGAAAAGGTGGAGTTAATGAAGAAATTTACCAGAGGAACTTCCGTGAAGAGTTTATGTCAGTATTATTATGTTGGATCATCTACTTCATGTGATTTAGAGGAGCAGAAGGAGGAAATTTTGAAGTTTTTGTGGGTCTTAAAGATCATTTTCTATGGTCCGGCAATGGCTAGTTCTCAGGCTTGCCAGATTGAAAGGGTTCAACCTGTATTAATATTTACAAGCTGGACCTGTGGAAATTTCACAAATGTTGAGGTTATTCATTATATAATGCCTATGCTCTTTTCTCACTCTTTGCTTATATACAAAGAAAACTATAAGACTGCACAAATTTAACCTCCAAATACAAACCAATCACCTTCATACTGATATTGATAATATTATTCTGCTTGTTCCATTGGTTACACTTTTGGTAGTAATACAAGGGAAAGGTTAAACGGTTCAATAAGCGAGTATGAGAAGAAAGGACAGAAATGAAAGTTAGGTACTTTTATGAGGGTTAGAAGGGAGAGGGCAGAAAAGATAACTATCTTTTCCATGGTTTTAGCAAGTATGTAGTATTAATATTTATAATAATGAACACTATAAAACTCACCAATTCTAACGTTTCAACATCAAATGCAAAACAATCAACTTCATGCTGATGCAGGTAAGTAGTTTAATGATAGGGTAGGAAGGAAGAAGGCAGAAAAGTTAAGTAGTTTGATAAGGAGGTAGGAAGAGAGAGAAGAGGAAAGAAAGTTAGCTGGTTTGCATAGGGATAGGAAGACTTTTGCATATGGAATTGAGCTATGTTTTTATAACAATTAGATAAAAGCATGAACCGGTAACAATCATTGGAAGGGATAAGAGAGAGAATGAGAAGATACCCCAAAAAGGTGACAAGTGTGAAGGCATGAGATAATGGATAATCTTAGTGATCAACACCCATGGAATTTTCATGCTTTCAGCTAGTATATAGTAATATCTATACTAAAATTTCTCCCAAACTAAGGCTTCAATGTAAAAGACAAACCATTCAACTTCATGTTGATGTCATTAAATTTCATCATCTTAGTATTTGAACTGTTATGCAGCTTTGAGCATCACAATTTTACAAGTAGACACATGTATCATAATAAGTAGAGCCCTTATGCTGGCTATGTCGAAAACCGTCCCATCCCTAACTTCATATATCAAAAATATCTCTTCAAAGTTCTTAGAGGTTTGCGATCATTAAAATTTACCTCGAGGTGACAAGCACATGAAGTGACATTACTTACTCCGCATGCTATTTACTAATAGATGGGGGTGGGGGAGAGCTGGATTCATACTTTTCCCAAGGGTATCAGCACAAAATGAACACAGATTGATTCAGCCAGAATTTGAACGCGGCTCACAGATTCCATTTTCCGTGCGGCTAACCACTCGGCTGCTGGCAACTCTAAATGGCTAACGATGCCATAAATAACTGGATCTGTTCATAACCACACAAGTATTTGAAGAACTAAGCTTCTTATCAGTGATTCCAAGGCATCCACCTCCACTGACTGTATTTTTATGCGTGTATAAATATATTTATGCACATATTATTGGATTTATTTTGCCACCTTCATATTTGAACAGCTTAATCCCCATTTGCTCCAAAGAAAGTGATCTTTTTACACAAGCCATCCAAATGTTATTCCTTCTGTTAGAGATGGGAGATTATTGACTGTTGATACAAGGCTACAGAATCGGTGAATTATCTGTTTTTAATAAAGCTGTCACGGTTTATGCTTCAGCAAATAAGCTGAGTCCTGTAGGTTTCTGGAGGGGCAGGGTGGCCAAGCAGTTAACGGCAAGGAGAATGGACTCAGTGAGCCGAGTTCGAACTCCTGCTGAGGCAGTTTGTGTTCACTCCGCACTGATGGAAAGGCATGAATCCATCAATACCACCCCCCGACCATGGGTGGGATAGCGCAGAGGGAAGTGAGTGACTCCACTTTGGGTGCATGTTGCCTTGAAGTCTATTTCACATATCACAAACTGGAACCGATACACAGAATCTTGGGATATGTGGAGCCTGGATAGGGCTGAAGTTGTAGCCAGCATAAGGGCACTAACTAACTGGAAGATTTCTGTAGGACTTGGCTACTCAAGTGGAATTAAGCTGGTACCACACCACTGCAGGATTTGAAATTCTTTGGGCTAAAAAGATTATCATTACACTGAAATTCTGAATATTTATTGCAGCTTCAGATGTCGACTCCTATTGTGATGTAATGGTATGGGCACAGCATTCTCTAACATTTCAGGGATAGGGAACAGCGCTCTTTCACTATCTATGTACCACTAAAATTCTCATTCTGTTTATTCACTCAAATTAAAAGGAACAGTGCATTGTAACTATACATATATATATATATATACATATACATATATATATATATAATAATCAATAATTGTGTCATTCACAGACAGCTGTTTTGTTGTATTACAACTCTTTAGTGTGGCTATAGATTATCCATTACCCCATCCAGTACCACGGGGTAGGACCAAAACCTTTGCTTCAGACCCAGAGGCTGGCAATTTATCTTTGCTGTACGCAGAACTGGACGGTCAGTAAGGTTGAATTTAAGCGATATATTTACTTATGCACGATTCCCCATCCACCAGAGTGCTCTATTCCAGAGTTGGAAGAGCATTGTATAAGCTTATGATGAACGAGTTACTTTACTTAAAGAGTGCTCAGCCCTGAATAAGGGAGCATTAATTATAAAATATATATTGAATCAACGTACCTCAAAGATATGCTAATTTGAATACATAAAAAAATCTGGTAGAAGAAGCTTGTTTTACTCACAAAATTGCTATGCTCATCAGAGCAGATAACCCTGTCTTCACTCACTTCCTTTTTTAGGCATAACACTTTTATCTGTCTTTCTTTTTGTCAAGGAAAGAAACAATTATTCATCTATGAAACACTATGAAAATCCAATACAATTTGTGTATGTCCTCATATATCTATCTGCACCAATTTTTTCATCACCAGTCTTGGAGATAAAACCTTAAAAACTTCACCAATCAACAAATCAAAATAAAAACTTTGAAGTAGCCTTTAAAAAACACTCAATATTAAAAGTATGGGTGGAAACTTCCAATAAGCAGACCAAGACAACACCGGCTAAACATCATTATCCAGGACCTGGGTCATATAAACAGGCCGCTATACTAAGCCAGAAAACAAACAATAAACTTGGACCGATGGAAATTGTTTTTTTGTTCTGTAGTCACTGTTGGAATCCCAGCATGCACCATAAATGAATAAAAAATAAACTTGCCATCACAGTCAATAATTGAACAACTGGAGCATCAAATTTGAAGCCACGTAAAAAAAAATTCCATCGAAGAATAAATGTAGTTAGAATGAATTCTATTTATAACATCACTGGCATTTTCTCTTGATAAACATCTAAAATAAAGTAAAGAGAAAAAATATCTAAAAACATCTAGATTCTGGAGAATCTAGATGTTATCAATAAACTATACCCATGAAAATAAGCTCCACAAATGGTAAAAAAAACATTTTTTCAAAAATCAAAAAACATGTCTAAAAGAGGTCTAGTGGAGGTCTGATGCCAATTTTCAAGTCTATAGACAAAACGGTACAGCCAGGAGCACTGGAACAACCAAACACATAAACACATGCATATATAGAGGATACAACCCTTTGCCAGCTTTGATGGCTACGGTTGATCAATGTAACAAATAAAATCCCCATCTTTGATCAACTGCAATGCAACACATTTGCCACCTCTGTGTATATAAAGAAAAAAAAAACAATTGAAAAAAACCCTAGCCCTTCAATTACAATTGTGAATGTGCTGACAAATATAAGATATTAGTTATAAAAACACTCATCAACAAAGTCCACCCGATAGCCTTGTCTACATTATTCAACAAAGAACTTCATAACATCAAACAAACTCTGCAGCTCACTATCGAATATGGCAGATCTTCTGTTATGGTGAGGGGAGTAATTTTGAATACTGGTCATTCAAAGCTTCTGCAGTGTCTGTGTAATATCAGTTATCAGAAAAATACACAGGTCTGGTTAGTCTCTCAATAGAAACCATCTCTTGGCGGCATGCCATGTTATGGGTGATGAATTGAAACATTGGAGGAAGGGCTGATCAATGAATAAGTTATTCCTCCAGCCTTTTGTTGAGCAGTAATCACCAAAGTGTCTGAATATTTGAAAAACACGTGGGCGCAAACTAGGGATCAATTTAGCAATAACTTAGATTGCAAACTGAACCCCCTCACTATAAACCTATTTGGGAGGTTGATTTCGTAAAAACAAAAAAAGACATTTTTTGTTGACCTTATAAGGAGTAAATGTTGAAATTTTTAGCCCTCTAGTTCAAGGGGGGGGCTGGACACATGATATATACATAGCCAACCAGCAAGGCCAACTTGAAAACTGAGAGGAACCTATGTTGACAGTTTTGATTGACGGTTTCTAATATTCATATTGCAGAAAGATCTTGAGAATGTCAGGTCCAAAAAAGCATTAAGCAACTCTCATGGCCAAGTCAGTCTCTAGACATGAATCCTATTGAACATGTCTGAGCCATTTTGAATCATGACATGAGGAAAATGTTCTGAAAATCTTCAACAAAAGAAGTATTTGATTAATGTTTTGAATACAGCCAGGTCGGATATCACAGAAAAGATTGCAGATCTGCTAAATTTGATGTCTGGAAGAGTGAAAACTTTAAAATCAACTAATGGAAAGATCATTGAATAGAGACTCTTCTTTGAAAATAGAGATGTCTATTAACTTTTACAATGTCTCATTCTCTCTCTCTATAAATATATATATATATATATATATATATATATATATATATATATATATATATATATATATATACATACACACACATGCATGTGTCAAGAGTCACTATAAACTTTTTAAAAAACAGTTTTTGAAAACAAACAGGCAAAAATTTTGAAAACCAGTAGACATGAAAATAAATGTTTGAGACTTTGTTTATCCATATTTTTCCAAGTTCAAATAAAAATCAATTCACAGTTAGACTTCTACTCTTGAGCCAACTTCTTCATAGAGAGTCAGCTGAGCCAGCAATTGATACAGGCATTCCCAACTTCAGCAAGTATTTGCAGTGTGATGTTTCAACAACTATCTTTGATTCTCATTTCAAGTTCATAAAGGCCTTGCTATCTTGTGGCATAAACATTGCTCTTGATGTGTCCCCTGAAAAAGAAATCACTAACCTTAACCCTTGCCAGACTGTGATTTTTGCACCTAGAGTCTAATGGTTGTATCATTGCCGTAATAACCAAGGGAGATGTAGGGCTCAAGTTTTAAGAAATCTCTCAGATATTGATACCTATTTCATTGAGAATGGATAGAAATCTGAAAAGAAAATATATGGGATTTAATCAGCTGTTTGCAGATTCTATAGAGATTTTCTAAATTTACAATTTTCGTAAAAAGTTTTTAAAAAATTGCTCAAGTAGATAAAATCTTAAAAAATTTGAGGTAAAAATTGTTTGGTAGTAGATTTTATTTTTTGAATATTCTTGAATTTCCCTATTATTCTATGTACTGAAATCATTTCTTTTTTTCAGTCAGACTGAAAATTGGCAGATGTATGTGTGTGTGTGTGTGTGTGTGTGTGTGTGTGTGTGTGAGTGAGTGTGTGTGTGTGTGTGTGTGTGAGTGAGTGTGTGTGTGTGTGTGTGTGTGTGTGTGTGTGTGTGTGTGTGTGTGTGTTTGTGTACATACTTATAGGTTCCCAGATAGTCATCTTTAGTCACTTGTACATACATGTAGGTTCCCAGATAGTCATCTTTAGTCACTTAATATTCTATTATTAGTTTGGTGTAAAAATAATTGTTTTCTTGTTATTTTGAACTTTGATGCTTTTTTTGAAATAAACAATCATTCAACTATGTTCATGGAATGTACCATCCTGCAGAGTGAATTCTGTTTTATCTATTCAAGCTCAACATTTTTCTTTCCA